>JARHVA010001905.1:920000-1000000 GCA_037957365.1 Torreya grandis | reverse complement strand
GTTTCCAAGTGTCCTCATGAAAATAGATGGTGACCTTGAATAGTTATTCTAAGGTATATTTTGTATGTGTTTGAAGCTTAAAGACTATAATTTCAGGTTCTTGAAGAGCTTATACCTCGAGGTCAGCCTATTAGGAAATGAAATTATGTAAGTTGTCTTTAATGTCAATATATTTATTTATGCCTTCAACTAAGAGGACATATTAATTTTTAAGAGTCTATTCAATGTTTAAATAAGGTATTATATGTGTGGTATTAATTTTAGTAGTGATCACTTTCCCTTTGATCAATTTTTGAGTAATGATCCTTAGGGAAAATTCCATCAAGAGTACCATGCATTTATTTATTTGATATTCAAGTAGTAAAGGCCCTAAAAAATAAATGGTGAATAGGATAAGAATGGATTATGATATAGGTGGTATGATTAATCATGTAGTGTCAAAGCTTTTCAGTGTTAAACTAGATTGTGAAATAGTCACACTTCATTTTCATGTAGCGAGTCTCATAATCTATCAAATCATGCCTAATATATTAAATAACAATTTTTTTACTCATATTTTTGTGAAAGCATTTCCCCAATTGATAAGGATGTAGATGATGTATACAAGATGAGAGGGTGATCTCTATAATGTAGTCATAAAGTAGGAGGATGAAGAAAGGATTTATTCATATTATAAAATCCTTGTTGACAAACACTAGGATATTTAGGGTTATCACCTTTATTAATAAGGGAGTTTTATAAATATTTATAGTGATCCAAAAAAAACATGTATGAATTACCCCAAGTTTCCCAAGAAAAGTTTGGATTTTAGGAATGGATCAAGATATAGGCATATTAATATTATAATTTATCTTAGCAAGATACATATCAATCCTTCATAGTGAGACCAAGAATATTATAATTTTTTATAAGGTAACACCATGACATGCTTATGAATATTAAGCTTAAATTTATATTTAATGTGGTGATCAAGGATGATAGCTATGTGATGAAAATGATTTTCATGACACTTAGATTTATATATAAGGTCATCCACACATGTTTTAACTATTTTTTAAATGAATTAATTTAAAATATGGGTCATTATAAGTTGGTACGTTTATATGTAGATGAAAATAACACATTTTAAACTATGCAATGGAGTCCTTGAGGTCAAGCTGAGGTAATCAACATAATAGATGGGTTATAAATTAGACTGGTTGTTAGGAGGAATGGGATTTAGAATGGGTGGTGGTAAGCATTTCTCATGATGGAACCAAAAAACCTATACAATTATATTGTGCTTATTGAGATCATCAATTCATACAAAAACAAATCTATAAGGATGTTACACCCTTAACCTATAGTGTGTGTAGGGATATGTGTGGCTGACTTATGGCTTGCATCCTTTATATTATCTTATTACATTTCTTGATTTTCTTAGTATGCTCAACCTATGGAATAATCATATCTAATTAGAGTATATAAAAGAGGTATTGGTTATTATTTTATCATCATATTATTAATTTTTCTCTTTTTACATTGTTGTGAATTTTTACCCCTCAAATTAGCTTAGTTATATTTATCAAGCATTCTACTCTTTTATCAATTATTGTGTGGATATATTATCTCTAATCTCATTTATAATATATATTATTATAATGTACAAAAACATAAGTAATTTTATTATAGGTTTGTCATAGATTCAATTTGGGAAAGTTTATACATTAGTTTCTTTTTAGATCTGGTGTTGTGCATCTCCTATGATTTGAAGGATAAAAAATGTAACTTGTGATCTGGGAATAATTTTATTTTTCATCATTGTATTATTATTCAAAGTGATTTTCTATAAAAAAAAATGGTCAAAAAAATCTATAAAGTTTTTTAACCTTATGTAAATTAGTAGTCATTGAATTGATCTCTACAATATTATTAAAATGATATATTCTATCAGTAAACTTTTTTAGGATGAAAATTTTCACTTTTATGAACATTAGTAGTCATTATATTCATCTTAGTGAGGCAATTACAATGATCTCATATATTGACACTCTTTTTTATGGTTAAAAACCATATAGGGTTTGTGCATGGCTGGTCTTAATAATCATGGATGCAGGAAAGGGAAATAAACTCTTAAAACTTCTAACAATGATGACATGGAGTATGGAACTTCTAATATATGTATTTCAAAGATGTTTCAACAAATTTATTTATAGTTGAATGGCATGGTGTATAAATATGGTCTTTATGTAGTTAAAGGTGACATCATAGGTATGAGACGGGAATTTAATGGTTTTTGGGATCAATTATAAAAAATAGCTAGTAAATTGGTCAAATTCACAACTCTACCATTAAAAAATAACCCTTCACCACTCTAGTTTAATTTCACTCCTCCAAGTAATCACAATTCCAATCCTATATTGAAGTTGATGTTTCCAAAAGTGGACCTACATAAGTTTGATAGTAATGATCCACTCACATGGATCACTCAAATTTAATATTTATTTCATCTAGACTAGACTCTACATTTGAAAAGGTGTTTATGGCTTCTCTATATCTAGAACTTGTCTATTTTATTTGGTATCAATGGTTTTGTGATTAAAATAAAAATGAGGGTCTCTCAGTTTCCTGGTCTATAGTTTTTTAAGATTTAAAAATCCACTATCACAATAATGCCTCAGGAAACTACTTCATCTAGATAACCAAACTACTACAAATAGGGATTGGAATGTATTATATTATTTGGGTTTATAATCTCTCCTTACATGTGGTAGACATCACTACATAAAATCTGATTGAATAAATTTTATATGACCTCAAGGATAGCATCTAGTTAGAGGTTCACATGTTTAGTTCTAGTTTAGTATCTAAATCCAACCCAAGAGCACACATGGTAGAGGAAAAAGAGTTTCTAAAATGAATACATTTCATTAATTTTTATGAATTCACTTTCCCAACACCATCATTTCTTCTTCCTACCTAATGTATCCTTAAATTTTTTGAGGAGAAGCATACAAAAGGTTTGTGTTTTGTTTGTGATATAAAATGGAGTAAAGGACATTGTTATGCTGAAAATATTTTTTTACATTGAAGGTCCCAATGAGGATGACAAACATTATGAAGCCTCAAGTGTAGGTTTGGATGAACCTAAGGATGAATCTAAATATTCTCAACCTACTGTTTATTGTCATGCACTTTTTGGTATTATTACTCTTAAAACTATTAAGGTGGTGGGTTTCCTCAATAAATAAGAGATGACTATGTTGATTGAATCTAAGATTACACTCAACTTAATCAATATTAAGTTAGTTATTCATTTCAATTGTTTCATTTACCTATCTCTATAATTTCAATTCATGATTAAATATGGCGGTACCTTAAACTATTTTTTAAAACTCCATTATATTAAGCTTGATATGGGAGACTACTTGTCATATTCTCCTATTTTTTTATTACAATAGGAGGGGTTGAAATTGTTATGAGAGTGCAATGGATCACCACTTTGGGCACTATTGAGATGAATTTATAGGAACTATTCATGCACTTTTATTTAAAAGGCATGATATTTAAACTACATGGATTATGAGATAAATATCCATATCTAGTTAGTTCCTATCATATGATGAAAATTGTAAGAAATGGTGTTGAATGATTTGTGGTACACTTTTTTCCATGTAATTTAAACCAACCAAGGATCCTACCCATCCTAATTTATAAATATTGTTGGGTAACCATTTTTTTTTATTTTTAGTTACATGCCAAGAGGACTTCCACAAGATAAGTTCATGATCATGAAATTAGACTAATTCCTATAAATACATCACCCAACATCAAACCTTAAAATTATCCCTATGCCTAAAAGAGTGAAATTGAAAATATGGTATATGAGATGTTGAATTTAGGTAGCATCTAACATATCCAAAGTGAATATTCTTCCCTAGTGGTCATGGTGCATAAGAAGGATGAAAATTAGAGGATATGTCCATACTAAAAATAAATAAATAAGTACACTATATAAAATTCACAAGAATATATATGGAGATGGAGTAACTGGGGGAGTACAAGGAAGGGAAGAAAATTTGAAATCAAAATTTGAGAGGGAATGTGGTTATGTAGATGGATATGATAGGGATGACAAGGATGGTAGGGATGATATTGATGGTGATGTTAGCAAATTACAAAATCAAGTGATCAAATGAGTGGTCCCTATCACTAGAGAACTCTAGACAAACATCATAGGTCCTAATTTTGACAAAGCCACAAATGTCATCCCCAACATCAGGAATATTTAGGCAAATACATTGGATCTTGTACCTAAAAAAGTTAAGACACCCTCTAAAAATATATATTGTGGTAATTTATTATGGGATAACAAACTCAAGGTCTTTAGTGGTAAATTTAAGCCATTAAAACCAAACAAAGAACTTTTGGTATCCAATTAACTAAGAGAATTTAAATATCTTAATGTTTTGGATACACTCACAAGCACAACTTCATCAAGAATGACAAATGTTTTGGTAGGAAAATTTATTGGATCAAGTGCTAACATCAATACCTTTATGAAGTGGGAAGACAAAATATGGAATCGGAAGGGACATATTGACATATCTATAATGAGTAATGGTTTATTCCTTATCCACTATAATAATGAGGAAGATTCAAAGGCCCATGTTTTATGGGAAGGATTGGATATTTTCTTAGGAAATGGAAAGAAGTGTTTGATTTGGTAAAATAAGACATTAATTTGATGTCAATCTAGGTTTACTTACCTAAACTCACCCTCAAACTTTGGGAGGATGATTTAATTATTTATATTTATATCACTTTTTGCTATCTCATCACCTTTGATGGTGGTACTATATCCAAATCTCACTTTGTGAATGATCTCTTTTTTATTAATGATTTAATTAATCAATAATTACCAATGAAAATTATTATCAACTCCTTCTCTAAGGTATAATGGATCCCAAAAATATAATATTAAAATTCTACACTAAAGTGTGATGGCTACAAATAACTAGGTCACATGACCAAGTTTTGCCCTTCCTTCATCAACAAAGGTAACACATTTATTAATACAAATGATAAGTATATATGGATCAATAAAAAATCATAATAAAAAGGTTTAGCATCTAATGATGAGTTGTCTAACTTGGTAAACCAAGAATTATCCCAAATGAATAATTCTTTTGATAATAAAGATAAAGTGAAGGTTTTAACCTATACAATAGAATCATCTTTGCATTTTTAAATTAAATAGAAGGATAACTTAGATATAAAATACCTAGGGTTAATTATGTACCATAAATATTTGGTAGTGGAAAATATGACACAAGTTATCACAACAAAGATAAAGACATTTGTATCTCTTCATGAAGATCTACCAAATACTAAAATTTTAGTAAACTAGGAGGCTGAATCTTTCCTAGAAGTAGTAGTCTTGATAAATTCACAAAATGGCATAAATTATGTTGTCATTTACCAAGTTATAATTAGCCAAAACATGTTATAGTGATTTCAATTTGAGGTTTGGGATGAGGAATAAAATTTGGAAATAATCCCCTTAACCCTTAAAGAGGATCCTTCATATGGGAAAAATGAGACTAAATCTAGTAAGTCAAATGTATTTTAAGTTGAGAAAATTGAATCATTATTGATAATATCATATTTAATATAATACCCTAAAATTATTAAGGAAAAATTAAAGGAATTAAATATCACTCCTCCAAAATATCAAGTTAAATTACCTTATCTAGGAACTTCAAGGAAGAAAGGAAAAACCTCATAGCCTGAGATGAGGAAGAAAACCAAAAGGGAAACTTTAGAAGGTGTCCAAGCTATGATACAAATGAAAAGTACCAAAAATATCCATAAAAATTATAAATTAATTACATAATCTGGAAAATTAGATGTCTAAACCACCTTAGTAATCATAGATTATTTAGAGATATTAAAAGAAATAATGGTCCCAACATCATTGCTCTTTAGGAAAAACATTTGGTTGATTTCATTGTTGATGATTTGAGTAAAAAAATATAAAAAAATTCTAAATTTTTAAGTGTTAGTTCCAATGGATCCTATAGATGCATGGAAACCTTCTGAGATCATAAAAATCTTCAAAGAAATGCATCATATAGTTATTCTTTTTCATGACATAAAAAATAATATACCCTAAATTATTTTGAGTATTTATGCTCCCAATACTACAATAGCACAAAGAAATATTTGGAATTAACTCCACCACTGTAAACATTATTTTATAAAAATAAAATGTATGTTCATGGGAGAATTCAATATTCCACTCAACCCTTATGAAAAATGAGGTAGTATTCAGACTACTTTGATAGCATAAAAGATTTTGTAGCCTTACTTTCATGACATAGAAAATAATTACCCCTAAATTATTTCTAATATTTATGCTCATAATACTATAATAGCAAAAATAAATATTTGGAATGAACTCTACCACTTTAGACATTATTTTATAAAAATAAAATGGATGTTAATGGGAGACTTCAATATTCCACTAAACCCTTATGAAAAATGATGTGGTATTCAAACCTACTTTGATAACATGAAATATTTTATAGACTTCCTTTCAATAATGGTCTATTTGACATTGAAATAAGAGGATCCCCTTTCACCTAGTATAAAATATTAATGGTATAAAATATCATCCATGTTAGACTTGACAAGGTGATCATTTCCAATTATTGTATTCTCTCTCAAGATTTTTACTCATCTTCTCTTCCCAAAATATTACCTAATCATAATCCTCCCATCCTCAATCTGATTGAGATAAATAATGGGGACAAACCTCCTTTTATATTTGAACATATTTGGTTCTCCCATCCAAATATTAAGGATATGATTAATTAATGGTGGAATATTTATATTCAATTAATGTTATGTTTTAACTAGACATGAAGTTTAATAATATCAAAACTTAGAATAAAGAAATTTTTGGTAACATTTTACAGAATAAACAATACCTACAATAAGAATTTAAATATTTAAAATATAAATGTGCTACCCATGGTATGGATGAATAAATACCCTCTAAAGAGAAAATCTTCCTAAGTGAATACCATAACATGATGGCTCAAGAAGAAACCTTTTGGTGTTAAAAATCAAGAGATATTTTTCTGAAAGAATGTTATTGAAACATAATATTATTTCACCTCACCACACTAAAACATATGAGTCACAAAAAATTTCCAAAATTACAAAGGAAAATGGAGAGGAAAGTTTTGATCCTAATTTCATCAAGGAGGAATCTATCATCTATTTTAAATATTTGTTTAATCTATATGTGGATAAAAATAAAGTTATTACTTAAGACTTCATTCAACACATCCATACAAAAATATCCTTAAAATATAACATTGGGCTTCTCAAAATGATTAGTATGAAGGAAACTAAGGTTTTTTTTCTACTAAATAAGTATAAGACCTTGATTTTAGATGACTTCCCTATAACCTTCTTTCAAATATTTTAGGGCATAATCAAATAAGATTTAGTTACTGATATTGATGAATTATTTGATACTATAAGAAGTTTAAAATATCTTGATATTACCTTTATAAATCTTATCTCAAATAAAAATGTTGCCATGTCCATGAAGGACTTCTAGCCTATTAACCTTTACAACTTAGTTTATAAGATATTCACCAAGGTCATAACTCTAAGACTTCAGCCTCTACTTGAGAGAATTATTTTTATCCCCCAAGGAGTATTTATACCCAATAGATAAATAAAATATGGAATAATTATGGTTCATTTAACTATTCATTCTATGGAGAAGCATAAATGACCCATAATGATTTTTAAACTAGACATGAGAAAATCTTTTGATAGAGTAGACTAAGACTTCCTTGACTTGATTCTTGAAAAAATTGGCTTCCATCCTCATTTCCATCTCTTGATTCAAACTTGCATCAATTATACAATGTTTTAAGTTCTTATTAATGTAATCCTAATAGGTTTATTTCTAAAAAATAAGGAAATAAGATAAGGATATCCCCTCTCTCCATTCTTATTTATTATCATGGTAGAATCTATGAATAAAATTTTCCAATCAACATTAAGACATGTCACTTTGAATGGTTTTAGGCCTATAAATGGTGTTGACCGAACTCTATACCAATAATTTGTTGATGACACCATTAACCTTACCATAGCCTCTATCAAGGAAGTGAATAAACTTAAAAAACATTATGATCACATATGAGGAAGTATCCAAACAAAAAATCAACTATGATAAGAGATCCTTATTCTATCTTAATACTCCTACCCCTAGGCAATGAAATATTAATCAAATCTTAAATTTTCATGTGAAATATCTTCCCTCAATATATCTTGGGATGCCCTTATGTGATAGGCCTTTAAATCTGAGTTATGGAATCCTATTGTAGACAAGTTTCAATCTGAATTAGTAGCTTGGAAGGGTACTCTTCTCATGCATGATGGAAAATTAGAACTCATCAAAATTATACTACATAGTATTTTAATCTACTTAATTTCCTTATTCAAAATGCCTAAATTTGTTAAAGACAAGATAGATAGCAATCAAAATATATTTATTTGGGATAGTGTTGAATAAAATAAAAAAAATCCACTTGTACCCTAGAACAAAGTTTACCTCCCTAAGCAATTATGAGGTCTTGGCATAAGAAATATATCAAGGATGAACAAATAATTGAGTAAAAAAAATGATAGTTATTTATAAAGGATTCCATCCCATGGAAAAATAAATTAGAGCAAAATAAATGGAAAATAATAACACTGTCATGTTCATTATGTAAGAATCCTCCACTAGAAGATTTATAATTTGGAACTACTTCAACAAAAATATGGATTTAATTATGAAAGGTATTAAATAGAAACTTGGTAAAGGAAAAAAGATCATATTTTGGGAAGACAAATGGATTATTGACCATACTTTATGTGAGTTATAGCCTTGGCACCATTTACAATAAATTTTCAAATAAAAATAAGGTCTTCTAATTGAAGATTATTTACAGACTCAAAATGGCAAAATATCATGGAAACATATATTTTTTGATAATGTTGAAGATGATATAAACCTGATATTTAAATACAAATTCATAATATTAATAGGTATCCATGTCCCCAACCTTGTTAAGGAAGATACTCTAGTCTAGGAAGACTCTATTGGAGGTAGCTACATTATTATATTAGGTTATGAACTATTAATTCCTATTCATGAAGACAATACTCCTTGGATAAATGTTTAGGATAAATATATTATTACAAAAATCAATAGAATTTTTTGTTAAGTATAAAGAATAAAATTTTTACTATGGATAAATATGTAAAAGAGTTCTGATTCTAGTTAGTAGATGTCAACTTTGTGTAATAGAAAGTGAATCTACCATCCATATTATGTTTAAATGTTCATATGATTTTAATGTTTGGATTTATATTCTCCATAAATTCATAATTAGTTAGACTAATTCCTATTCTACTTTGGGATATTGGCTGGCTTGGAGGCCCCCATTCACAAATCAATTTTTAAAGATGCTTTGGAATCTTTCCTTCCATCACATCATCTAGGGAATTTGGAAAGAATGTAATAATAGAATTTTTCAGGGATGAAAAATGTATTAATCTTATATTGTATACAAAAATCTCTAATTCCTTTATGGATAACTTCAAAATAAACAAATTAAATAAAAATCAAGCCATACCACCTCATGAGGATCTAATTTTCAAACACTGGAACATTGATATAGACTTCAACCCGCCCAAAGACCCAATAAAGAGTTTAGGAAAAATGTCAAATGGAAACCCCCTATAGTTGGTTACCTTAAGCTTAACTTCGATGGAGCCTCTAAAGATAATCCTAACCCATCAAGAGGAGGATGGGTCTTGGTAAATTATCATAGAGAGTTTTTGGATGATTTTTAATGAATCATGGGTCTCCAAACTAACCACTTTATGGAATCCCACTTAGCTCTATTGGGGATTAACCTAGATATATATCTAGGAATCAATAATATGATAGTTGAGGGTGATTCCCTTAGCATTATTAACTACCTCATAAAATCAAATAAATCAGGTTGGAGCATCAATGACATCATATAATAAATCCTCAAAAATTTTGAATCCTTCCAAGGAGTGAGCATCTAACACAATTATAGAGAAGGCAATTAATTAGCTAATATCTTAGATAACATGGGTGTTATGGATATGAAATTTAAAATATGTGTTAGTGAATACATTCTCCCTAATGGTGTTAAATAAATCATGTTTAGAGAGAGGAGGTGACCTAGTCATTAATAGCTTAATTAATTTAGCTTATAATTCCATTTTGGTAAGTAATAAAGGATGTACCTTATGAAGCATTCCCTTATCTCATTACTTTAATCAAAAAAATAGTACTTGGATTTTCATAATATGTGCCAAGTTAATTATTAACTTCAAGCTTGTTCCTTATTTAGTTTTTCATTTAATTATTTCTCTATCATATTGTAATTGTACTGAGCATGTTAATTTTTACTCTCTTTCTATCTGCCTACACTATTTCTATCCTCATGGGTGGAGAATTAAATAGAGTGGAACCTTGGTTGGTTGATATAATTAGATTTAATAAGGAAGTAAGGAAAATCCTATAGATAAGTCATTTAAAAAAATTTATAGATAGAATTGAAGGACACAATGATTATCTCTCAAACAATTTTTCCAAAATATGGAAGGAAAAAATGGTGGAAATAAATAACATCACAATTGAAATTTTAGAGGACCTTATTACGAAGGTCACAAGGCTCAAGATTTAAGATGAGAATTATACTAAGTGTAGCTCTAATAATAATGTGGAAGTCACAAAAAATTTAAATAATAATGAGAAGATAACAAAATGATAGGGAGGTTACCTCATAATTGATCTTCCTTAACCCTTCAGCCAAGTTGGAAAAAAAATCATGAGGTACATCACTTTAGAAGGTAGATTCAAAGTTAATTTTTATCATTTTACTCTTCTCAAGTAGTTTTTACATAACATCCCTATTAGTCTTCCATTTTTTATTCTCCACTCCTTAGAAAACTTTATCATTAACTTCAAAAAAGGCAAAAATAAAGTTCCCCTTCATCAATCTGTTATCTTCTTGATTTATAAATTCTTTGAATCCCTCTATTTCACCCTTGTTCTTAACCCTAGATCTAAAATTTGTGTTTTGAAGGATTTCCCACCTTATAGGCTTAGAAGTTTCTCTAAAACTTAGCAATTCATCAATTCCAATAAAATCAAAAAACCTCTTATGTCTATTGGTTTGTCTGAGCTTAAATAGATCCCTAATGTTGTGATTGATATTCGCCTTATCTCTCCTAACATTTCCATTACTAAATATATTAAACATATTGATAAAGTTAATGATAACTTAAAGGCACACTCCAGGGTAAAGGATGATATTTTACATGAGGAAGTTGTATTCAAATAGAAGTAAACTACCCAATTATATAAATCTTATCCTAACATTATTTCCTTTATTCACTCCCTCAAAAACTAGAAGAAGTTAGATTAGATTGGCTAATAAGTTGATCTTCCCAAATACTTCCTTGGGTGGTTCATGAAGGACCATTATAGGCTCAAAAACACTATAAAAAATCTAAACTTGGAAGATGGAATCTATATCACTAAGGATGAAATGCTTGGGATAAAAGATGATATGAATTCTATGAAAGAGAAGATGAAAAGAATCAATTTTTAAAATGAATATTGAAAAGAATAAATGTAAAGAAAAAATATTTATAATTCAAATCTTGAGGAGAACATTCTGCACCTCATCAACTTCAATAGGATCTCTACTTAAAACTTCATGCATAGCATGGAGGGATTGACTTTGCCATCAGAAGGAAAAATATTGATTATGGGGCTGGCATTTCTAACAAGATAAAGGAAAGGAGAATTCTTCAAGAGAATTATAACACTTTTATGTTAATGGAAAAACACATCAATCTAATGAATGACAATTAGAATTATTTTATTAAGGGCTAGAAATTCCCTAGTTTTTAGTGTGTTGTTGGTCTATTATTTTTTTGTTTTTTTATCATTTTTTTTTGTTTTCTTACTATTTTGGTACTATATGTAGTATCTATTATCTTATATGGATTATAAAACTTAAATACAAGTGTCTTTTTAAAGGTTAGAGTCACCTTTTAAAACCCCTTTCTACCAAAAATAAAAAATAAGTACACCATTAAAGATAAGTTTCCTACTCTAGTAGTTGATGATTTTCTAGATGAATTGCATTGTTTAGTTTCTTTTACCAAGTTATTTTTTCACTCTGGGTATCATCATATTTGAATATAAAAATATTACATACCTAAAATGGTTTTAAAAACTTATAGAGGCTATTATGAGTTTATTTTCGTGCCTTTTGGCCTCATAAATGCACCATCTACATTTTAGTGTTTGATGAATTTTTGTAGGCTAATTTTGATAAATTTTGTGTTGGTGCTTCTTGATAACATCCTTATTTATAATAAAAACTAAGAAGGTCATTTAAAGCATGTGAAATAGGTACTCTTAGTTTTGGAATAATAACAGATTTATGCAAAACCTTCCAAATGTTCTTTTGGTGTCTTACAGGTGGAGTACTTAGTGTACAAACATAATATTTTCAAACTTTTATTGATTACTGACACTTTATATCATGAAGGAACCCATTGAGTCTTAATATCTTTGATTTCATGCCTTAAGTGGTACATTAGGAAAGGGGTGGGTAAAATATTAGTACTTCATAAGATTGTTGTACCTTTTACCACTTGTCATCTACACACTTCTCTCCTAAAACAATTTACCCTAAGCTTATTCTTCTCAGTTGTACCCATTGCAACCATTTTTCATGATTTATCCTATTTTTTCTTACCTTGACACCCTTTCACTAGTTAACTATACTAGGTCAACTATGTTGAACTTGTACATTTTTTATCCTCTGATTATTCTATAGGGTTGATAAGGTTGACCATGTACTATTTAAGCATATTTTCATTTAGAATTTTGGTATCCCTTTAGCTGACCTAGCTTGAGACCTAGTGATTTACCTCCCAAAAATATATAGGGTAGATTATGTCAACCATGTATAGTCAACATATTCAAAAGTGTTTAGGGTAATATCTTCTTATATATACAAGTTCATTTCCAACCACTTGAGAGTAGAGAAGAGAAGAATAATAAGTGTAAATGAACATCTATTTATCAACCATTCTACTTGAGGAATAAAACTTAGGGTTCCATACTTTATTTGGAGATACAGATATTTTCTTATAGAGAAGTATTTTGGATGCATATATAGGTTTTGTAGCCTAGATTTGATCTATCTTTGTTATCCTTACATACCACAATAATATCTTACAAAGAACCTTGGATAATAGAGAGATTGAGGCTCAGTAGGGTCGTATTCAAAGGTAAGTATTCCTAACTTTATTTTTCCTTTGTAAGAGTAGATAGATAATGCAGTTGTGCTTCTATCCCATGTATTAGGATTTTTTATACATTGATGTGAGTATATGTATTTTGTGCATGTTTAGTTTAGTTTTTTCTATTTCTAACTCCCACTTTATGCCACAAGATCTGGCGTGCACTATATTACATTTACTTTTTGGTTTGTTATAATAGATTGAACATTGAAACTATGGCTCTTTTAGGGTTATTATATGATTGTGTTAGACTGTAGGATTTGGAACCCTTATTATTATGGTGTAATGTGACAAGTGATCCCTTAATTAGGGCTAGTGGATCCCCATATTGGTCATACCTACACTTAACAAATGTATTCTCAATCAGAAGTATAAGTATACTCTATCTTCTCTGAGATAGGATTGATTTATATACATGATGAATTTTTGATTGCATACATTTTGGTGAACCAGATGTGAACTAACTCTTGTAATAATTTTTTACCTTATATCATACTTTCATCATTATTTTTATCGTATATTTTCCATACTAGATTGATTCTATCAACCTAGTATCTAACTTATGTATGCAATATTTTATGTATAGGCTATTAGATTGACCCTATTGACCAATTATACATTTTTATCTTTTCATATATCTAGTCTAGAATATGAGGTTAACCTAGTTTGACATGTACATTTTCAAACACTCAAAAAAAATTTCTATAAATCTTGATCAACCTATTCGACCCTGTCAGTAGAATTTGCAAGCATATATCAATCTTCTTGAATAAAAATCTTCATTATATGCATCTATGATCCACCAAGGTTCCTTTTTATCTCTATCTCTTTCTTTAAATTCTTTCCCTTTATAGTTTTTAGTCTTTAAAACTACACCTACATAGTCAACTAGATCAACCCTATCAACCTAGTTCTATGTTTTGTGTGTTATCTAGATAATTTAGTCGACTCTATCGATCCTATTTATTTTTAGACCTTGATTCTATAGTACATGTTCAACCTTGTTAACCCTGTTCTATATTTTTTGCATACATTGTTCACTATATCAATATTATACCTTGTTTGAAAATTGTAATTAAGCATATATGCTAGTAATTAGTTCACACTTTCATTTCATGTTGCTTTCATGCTTAAAATTGATCATACAATGTAATTACATTATTTTTAATTAATCATTTATTTCATTATATTTTTTATGCACACATAATTAAATAAAAAAATATAAACAAGAATTTTAACATTTGTCTACCCAAGTCCAACCCACTTAGATTTCATCACCAAGGGGGGAGTTGACTTGATGTTTTGATGAAGTATAAAGCATGGTTAATGGTATATATTAGATAATCACCCAACACCCTTATCATTACAATATGTGAAGTGAGGGGGTAGGCCCCAATACTAATCCTATATCATTAGCACTAAATATCCCTTTTATCCCAAACTACCTAAAACCATCGTTAGATTACTATTCAAGTTCCTTGCTTATAGCCAACTTCTCATCACATTTAAAAACATATCTTAATAATCTAATAAACATTCAGGTTAACCAATTCATTATCTCTTTTTTATTGCTTTCTTTTTTCTCAATTGTATTTTGTATTGTAAAAAGCATGCATTAGTTAATGTTGGTGCAAGGCTTTATGTTATTTGCCTCAATTATATTGGATAGTGTTAATCCAATTGACTATTTTTTTCCCTTTAGTTATTTATTTTCAAATAAATTACAAAAAAAAATTAATTTTAATTCACAATATATTATAAGCTTCTTAATTTTCCATTTATAATGTACTAGATTGACCCAATCAACCTTGTATATTTTTCCAACCTATATTCACTGTATTGGGTCAACCTAATCAACCTTCCTACACAGTCAACTAGATCAACCCTATCAACCTAGTTCTATGTTTTGTTTGCTATCTAGATAATCTGGTTGAATCTATCGATCCTATTTATTTTTAGACCTTGCTTCTATAATACATGTTCAACCTTGTCAACCCTGTTCTATAATTTTTGCATACATTGTTGACTATATCAATATTATACCTTGTTTAAAAATTTTAATTAAGCATATATGCTAGTAATTAGTTCACACTTTCATTCTGTGTTGCTTTCATGCTTAAAATTGATCATACAATGTAATTAGATTATTTTTAGTTAATCATTTATTTCATTATTTTTTTTATGCACACATAATTAAATCAAAAAATATAAACAAGAATTTTAACATTTGTCTACCCAAGTCCAACCTACTTAGATTTCATCACCAAGGGGGGAGCTGACTTGATGTTTTGATGAAGTATAAAGCATGGTTAATGGTATATATTAGATAATCACCCAACACCCTTATCATTAAAATATGTGAAGTGAGGGGGTAGGCCTCAATACTAATCCTATATCATTACCACTAAATATCCATTTTAGCCCAAACTACTTGAAACCATCGTTAGATTACTATTTTAGTTCCTTGCTTACAACCAACTTCCCATCACATTTAAAAACATATCTTAATAATCTAATAAACATTCAGGTTGATCAATTCATTATCTCATTTTTATTGCTTTCTTTTTGCCCAATTGTATTTTGTATTGTAAAAAACTTGCATTAGCTAATGTTGGTGCAAGGTTTTATGCTATTTGACTCAATTGGATTGGATAGTGTTAATCCAATTGACTATTTGTTTCCCTTCAGTTATTTATTTTCAAATAAATTACAAAAAAATTCTTAGTTTAATTCACAATCTCTTATAAGCTTCTTAATTTTCCATTTATAATGTACTGGATTGACCCAATCAACCTTGTACATTTTTACAACCTATATTCACTGAATTAGATCAACCCAATCAACCTTGTACTATTTTTAGACCTTATTTTCTCTTTTTCCAATATTTGTTCACTATACTAAATCATCCTAGTTGACCTTGTACTATTCATAGACCCTATTTTTAGCTAGGTTGACCCAATCAACCTTGTACTATTTTTGTAATTTATTTTTTCCTTGCTTTCTCATTTCTCTTTATTTTCCTTCATCATGTAATTTCTACTTGATGACAATATTGAGTTGTAGTCAATAGACATGATGAATTTTACCCACCCTTGTAGGGTCTCCCATAAATAGAGTAAGAATCCTCTATTAGATTCTAGTAATGTTCATATTAACACTCGTATAATGAACTATGGGACCCCTCATAATACCTCTTTGTAGTTTCATCCTCTCTTCTCATTAGAAGACCTACCCAAATTAGGTTATACCCCAAAATTCTCTTCTTTATCTCTAAATTTTATCAACATCAAGGAAAATATACTTCTACTATTTACAATATTATGATTAGTGGTCAAGTCAAATATCCTCATCCACCTAATCCTACATTCTCAACTAGATTTGAGGGTACCTCTTTCTTTGATTCTTAGCCTCTTCTTTCGATTATAACCTTTTCTTATACCATGACCTCTAATTCTATAGCTTATTCCACATCCATGCCTAGTATATCCACTAACATGGTAAGTTATACATATAGTGGACCTCTCATAATATATATTATCCTTAATCCTTCTACTAGTGCATCATTTTATACCCAAGGTAATAATGCTACTAGTGCTTCTTATTCTCACCCATTCACTAGTCCATATTTTGCTACACAAGCAAAATTTTCCACTTGTACAACACATTCTCATAATTCCTCTCATGATCTTATCAACACCAATAGTGGTACCCAATCCACTAGTACCACCTCTTTTGCTTATAATAATGCTAATAAAACACATAAATTATTGTTAATAACACTCAATCAAATGAATAACTTTCAAGACCATAATACAAATCAAATGATGAGAATGCAAAACCACCTTCTCCATCTTCACACTCATCATCAACCAATGGCTTGGGTCTCACATAATTAGAATGTTCCCCCTCCTCTTTGAGATTATTAAGGAAATCTCATTCATTAACCTCCTTTGGTCAATAGAACCAGTAAGCATCTCCAAAATGAACCTCTCACTACTCAAATCACTAACATTGATATAAGAGGTATCACACCTAAAATTTCTTAAAATGGATCGAATGATCCTTCCCTTCATCTTAAATTTTTTTTAAATCTTTATAAGGATTCGTTCAAGTTGAAGACCTTTGTTGCTACCAAAATCTTAGCCAAAATTCTCATAGGTGATGCCTTAGATTGGTACAACCAACATAGAAATCATTCCATTACTATTTTTGAGGATTTAGTGAATTCTTTAGTCCAATAATTCTAGACTAGTAATATTCCTAAAAATACTTTATCCCACTTCATAGATTAAAAACAAATTAAAAACAAAACTGTTCAAGCCTTTGTTAAAAGGTAGAAAACTTTGTCAAACAAATGTGAAGATAATATGGCTAAAGATAATTTTTTCCATCTCTTTACCAGTGTTCTTTTTCCTAAATTTCAATATTGGGTCCACACTCTCTCTCCACATACATTGGAGGATGATATTGAGCAAGCTAAATGATAATATTTCATTATGCATCAATTTGAGCCACCCCAACCTTCTACAGGTCCTCATCTCTTACTTAAGAACAAAAATTACAATATTAATAATGATGGTGTTACTTATTCTTATGACACCATTCACAATGTTCAAGTTTTCATTCCTACCCCTTCATTGAAACCAAGTACCCCTTCTCAAAAATATACTAATCCTCACTTACCTTTACCAAACAACATTAATTTTCATGACCTCTATCCTCAACTAAATTTATTAAGTGTCTACCTAAGCCTCTTCCATGAGATCTTGACACTACCCATCCTATTAAATCTTGGTATGATCTTAATAAGTTTTGTTGGTTTCATGCTAGTTAAGGTCATTCTCATGATACCTATAAACAAATTTGTAATTTATCCATGGATTTTTTTCTTGGTCCTAATTTTTATCACAATTGTATCATTTGAAAGCATCAACAAGCTTATGAAATTAATTTTAAAGATTATAAATCACATCATAAAACTCAATCCTTCAATAAATCCAACAATCATTTGGGTATCTACAAAGATCCCCTTCCTAATCATTAACCTATTCAATATAATCAAAACAAAACCACCCCTTCCACCAATAATGTATAAAGTATTGTTGAACCCAATTCGGAATAGAATGTGGTTAACATGACCAATATGCAAAGGGTTTTTACTTTTATTTATTCCCAACCTATTTACACTCCATCTAGAACATATTGTGTTATCTAGGATTATTCACCAACTTATTTAAATGTGTTGGGGAAAATATGATCTTATTAATTTTGATGATCTAATTTTTGATTCTCCCTTGGATAACACTTATTTTTCTATTTCTATCACTTTTCCATCATCTTCTAGCATTAATGATACTGATATTTCTACTAACACCTCTTCTACCAATTATCAAACTCAACTTGTACTAGTTAATTCATCATCACAACATAATTTACAACCTTGTTATAAACCTTCTTATCAACATAAATTTCAATGCACTCTAACTGCTCCTTCTGAGAACCTCATTAATCATTATGCACCTATATCTAACAACCTTCTTATGGGTTATGATGAGTGGGATCCCATCATGAAACTCACTAATCTCCTATCCAAGATTCCATTACTTGAGCTTATGAGTACTTTTACACATCATAGGAACCTTCTTATGTAACTATTGTTTGAGATGAATGTCCCTCATCCTCCCCTAGAAGGATGGGACGTAACCTTATCTAAATTTGAGGATAGTATATTACAAAAATTTGAAGAGATGTCTATCAATGTTGAAAAAAATATATACACTTCTCTTTCTTTAAGATTTCCTATCACTTCTATGATTCTTTATGAGATTATTCTTTATGCAGATGATCCTCCATTATTCATTAGTGTTCAAATAGGTGATATCCAAGTTAAGCATGCATTGTTTGATGAGGGTTCCTACACTTATTTTTCCTCTCTTGACTTCACTAAAACCCTTGGGTATTCAAAATTCAATCTCAAGTCTACATGAAGCACCTACCTTTTGATTCTTCTAAATGAACCAAAAGTTCTGTTAGTATTTAACAAAAATTTCTCATTTTATAATTTAGAAAATTTAGAGCATGAGTTGCAGGTTTTGAAAAACTAGTTGCCTATGGTGAAATAACAACAAAGTAAGATAAATTGTTCCATAATATTTATATGATTTGGTGGTTAGGATCCACCTTGATCCATTCTTTGTAAATTTTAGAGATTCTATGTTAATAATGGGGTGAATTATGTTCCAAATTTAAGCTTACAAACTAATCTAAATGTATATTTATAATGAAGCTAAGAATAAAGTGATCTAGTATAAAAAATGAGCAAAGAGGAGCATCAAGTAGAAAATAAATGAGTGATTACAAATTTTAGTCTCAAATATCATGACAAAGTATCAAATGCAACTAAGCATGCATTCAAACCAATATACAATGTAAAATAGCCTTAGCTCAAATTCCACTATATATCAAGCATACTTCAAAGGATGATGTAAAGGGTCAAAGGTAAGAACTAAGTTTAATTTGAGGATTTACTACTATAATCAAATAAAATTTTCACATCTAAATAAAAATAAAAAATGAAATGAATCAAAACCTAAGATATTCCAACTAATATAGCATATGTACAAATTAGAAACCCCATGATTAGAAAATGCAACTCAAAATTTAAAGACACCATTCAAATTTAAGATCTCAACTAAAAATTGAGAGAAAATCTATATTACCAGTTGACATATAAAATTTGGATAATCCTTCTAGAATTCCTTGATTATATTATTTTCTTCAAGAGTATAAAAGATGCTCAAAAATCACTCTCCCTTTTCAAAAATGGTGATACAAGCCTTTAAACAAAGATCAAGGATTATACAATTCAATTACAATAGATAGTTGTATAAAATAAAAGGACATATGTCCTTATAAGTTCTAAAATGCACTTTTTCTTCATAGTTAGTCTAACATAGAGGTAAACATGCTAACAAGCTAGTATATTCCTTTACAATGGAATATTTTATTTCAAAATGCTATAAATTTTTAAAAAATATAATATTGTCTAATTTGCTAGTGGGACCTCTAATTTTTTGTTTTTAGAGGATAGGAATGGTTATTATAGATGGTCCAAGTAGCAAGTAATACTATAAGGATGCATTTTCCATGCTTATCCTAATGGTAGGTCATCCTTGGTTAACCTATGTTCAAGCTTAATGTTTTGGCCTTTGATCTTGGCCAATACTTCTTCATAATTCTTAGCGTTAATATATATGGAGTCATGAATAATAATTTTATGTACATACTCAAGCTTGGTAATATTCTTTTCCTTCAAATTCTCACCCATTATGTTCTTTAGATCCCACATTTTGAGTTCATCCAACTGAAAGCCAAATAAAGCCCTATGTGTGGACATGATTTCCATATATTTATAGTCTTTTAATATTAATCAAGGGTAAAGGGTGGATTATACTCTTTCTCTTATCCTTACAGGTCCCATCATTTCCATGGATGAGCTATGAGGCAATTTCTTACTTTTCAATCTTGCTTGGAACATATACTGGTAATCTGTAAGACTGGGACATGATCCCCTTAATCCTGATAACTATATAATTAGGGTAATACCACATGTCCCACATAATTTAAATATACTTCTTGATGAGTGGATGGAACCTAGGCATGGGAACACCTATGATGTCCTCTATTATGGCTGGGTAAATGTATTAACAAATAAACTATATATGGTTCCTATATTTAAAGATGTGACCTTGAGTAATGGTGGGAAATGATCATTTTATGCTCAAGAGACCAATTTATAACACCAAGGAAGTAGATTGAGGCCATTAAGGCATCTAATATGTATGAAATAATTTAAAATTTATTATGTCTTTCTTTTCATGGCAGTGAATTTTTTGGCTAGGAAAACACTGATTAAATCTCAAATTGGAGGGGTGAGATTTTCTTCCACCATGAAATGTATAAAGGGAACCTAGATTTTATTCACATAAGTGGTTGAGGGGGATCTAAAGTCTCAATTCAATAGGGTCATTATTACCCTAATTCCCTCTTTAAATCAGACCATTAGGAGTTTACCCTCAAATTCCTTAAAGATATGGGGTCTCTGATGTAGCTAGGGTCTAAGGATAGAATCCAGGTCATGGTTGTTTGTCCATTCCTTGATCTTAGATAAGTCCATGTGGGGAAGAGGGAGCTTATAATAATTCTAAAAATAAATAGGGGAAATATAGGCTATCTTTTTATAATTTTCCTCCCTAATGATCCCTTAATTATCTACTGTACAATCTATAAAGATGGGGGCAAGGATGTCTATATAATGTAATACCTCAAGTTTTATTAGGGAATGGTGAAGGCCAACCTTCTAGACTACAACCAGGTCATAGTTCCTCCTGTTTATGTTGGTGATTATTTGTTTCTCCTTGGAAATGGGTGGTAAATCCTTTACCATGAAGAGGAGATTAGACTAATTCCTAATCCTTGAGACATTTAGGGCTTCAGGGTCTAATTTAATATGGTTGAAGATCTAACCTTTATTATCTATTGATAAGTAGATCTTGGTCTCTTGCTTTAATTATTTTTTGTGAGCTACCATGGTCCCTATTTTTTATAATTATTCACATCAAATTTAGATGATCTTTGTGAAATATCTCTTGTGCCTATAAACATAATTAATTTCTCCTTGGATTAAATTATAACCAATTGAGTTTGTTTGGGTCACTTTTATGTATGTTTTAAGGTTTTGGAGATTTTATGGTAGAATGTATCTAATATTTATCTTATACATGCTTTGGATTTGATTTGGACTTTTGCCTTTATACATTTGCATTTTTTAGCCCACAGTATATTGTACTTTGTCCTTTTCTACTTGTGTGGTGCCTATGTGGCATTGGTTTAAACCTTTCATGGCATTGTTCATAAATTCCATTTGAGCACTAGCCATTAACATTTAAAAATACCTCTTTTATTTTGATCCATCACATCAAAATCTTGGATTAGCTCAGTTTGATGATTATAATCCTAGTCCTTACCTATTATTGGATCTCACTATGACAAACCCTATTGTTTTGACACTTGGCATATTTATGTGCATCCCCATGCTCCAAATATTATGTCAATGATTTATTAAATGAATGTTGGCCACATGGAAAGCTCATGGGCCTTTCAAAAGTCATGAGTGCCTTTGTGCCATTAGATCATCCTATAGAAACAAAGCACAAACCATCAGATCATCCTATCAAAAATGCCCTAAATGATATTTTTCCATGCATCAAACTCATGGGCTCTTAGGGGTTCATTAAAATGTCTTTGGGTACCTCCATATCATTGGATCAAAATCTAGTGACAAATAATGAGCCATTGATATGTAGAGATGTTCAATTTTTAAGTTAGCATGTTATTCAAATGGAACTTAGGCTTAAATTACTTAGCTAAGGTTTATTTCATGTTTATTAATCATAAATAAAACCTTATGCTAAAGTATTTATGTCTAATTTTTCTAAATCATATAATAGGGGGCCAAGGTTAAACACTTTAAGCCAATTTTTATGTTATGTTCAAATAAACACAATGTATGCATTGGTATAAAATATTTATGCCAAGGCTTATAAAATATTATAAAAAGGATCATCATAACATAATGGTCTAAAAAAAATAGTATTTTAATGTATTGACAAACACATTAAAATCTTTAGCTAGAAATCACTTGGTCTATGTCCTACGTAACAAAGATCTCCCTTTTAAAATAATAATTAGAATAAGTTTAATGCTCATGATATTTAAAAAAAATGCCATGGGAACCCTAAAGTATAGATTTAGACTAATTTTTCTTTTACATATATTTAGACCATAAGACTATTTCCATATTTTGTAGATCAAATATTTCCTATGTTTGAGCATCTCTTGAGCACTTCCATAAATTTGTATAGCATTTTTTTAGCCTTCCAATAAGATTTTGAAGTGCATTTTGACCCTAAACAGAATAATTTATTAGCTTAAATTTTAAAGTCCCATAGATGTCAAATACGTCCCCATAAATGTCAAATGATGGTTGCATGAACATCAATTTTAAGCTAGTGAAGTTTTTAATTTGATGGGCTTAAAGTTGATGGTTACACAAGCATTAAATAAATCCTCATGGATATCAAATGATAGTCATAAGAATGTCAAGTTTAAGCTCATAAAATTCTTGTGGCCCAATGTGGGAGTGTCACTTGACACCTTCAAAGGGTTTCCTAGGGTCTTAGGCTTAATTCACTCTATTGGATCAAAATTGGTAATGAGGTGTCAACCATAGGATTATGCTCTAGGATATTTCTCATGATTGGTTACTTTTTTGGTGCGAACTATTTATCTTTGATCATCAAATACAAGGGTGTCATGTGTCAATCATTTAGGCCTTTCATAGTCCTTTGAATTTTCAATTGTGCCTCACTCTAATCGATTGATTCTTTATGATGAAGCAATAATCATTGATCATGATCTAAAATATTTAACATGATTGGACAATGGGTTATGTGTGGGGTTATGATGGGCCTTCCTCTTGACATATAATTAGAATGCCATGAGGAAGCATGAACCATTAAATTATCTGAGGTGCATGCCATTTAAGTTGAAGCCCTAGGTTTACTCACTCCATTAGATCAAATACCATAATAAAGAAAGGGATTTTGGATCCTACAAGGTGCAATAAATTTAAGTTAGGAATGTGTTGATATAAAATACCTAGGATAATGTATTAATACTAAGGTCTTAACTGTATTAATAAATACATTAGGGCCTTATATTTGAAACCTTAGGCTAAGGTATAAATTGAAGGACCAAGCTAACATAGAATTGAACTCAGGGAACCATAATTTAAGTTAAGATGTTAAGACTAAGGTCCTCTTAGTATTTAATAAATACAATGTGGTCTTAGGGTTAAAACCTTAGGTTAAGCTAGGAAATATTAAAATGACCCTACAGAATGAATATTAGTTAGGTCCATAAGGAACTTTAAAGACACAAATAACAAAGGAGACCAAGATTTTTAGGCTAAAACTTAGTCATGTTAAAAAACATGACTAAGATTTAAAACATGAGTTTTATACTTAGGTCCAAAATGAATTTTAAAAGGGTTCCCACAAATTTGGTTCCTGTCATTATTCAAATTTGAATTGATGATTTCGCTAGGGTTTTAGAATATGAAATTCTTAAGAACAAATGCCATGGAACCACCAAATAATATCCATAAAGACCACTTATTAGTAATTTTAGTCCAAATTAAAGAAAAAAAACAAGTAAGCCTACTTATAACAAAGTAGATAATCATGAAATTCTACAAATGATCCTAACATGCCATATTTCATGTTCAAACTTCAAGGTTTCTCAAGGGTCCTAATTTTTCAAATAATGGGGGGTATGTTGGACCCAACACTACCAAGGATATGATAGAAGGAAAATTCCTCTTATAGGTTGTGTGTGGCCTCCCATTACCATTATACCTATAATCATTCATGTGAAGGTGATGATCTTTGACTTTCCCCTTTCTTATAACATCTTGCTTGGTAGGCCATGGACTCACCATATGAGAGCCATTGCTTCTTCTGCCTACCAATGTGTTAAATTCCCTCATAATGGATCCATTTCAAGGTTTAAAGTAACACTAACCCTTATAATTTTGAATAATTTGAATACCATGGTGTCTTCAAGATGCTTACTCTTGAACATTTGCTTAATGTTCCATTCTATGAGTCTCAGCATCTTAACTTTCTCATTAATTCAACCTGAGGTTATAACGGACATCCAAAACTCATTAAGAACAATCCTTAAAACATATTATAATTTTATAATGATGAGATTGATTAAATTAACCTAAATATAAAAAATTATGATCTCTCACCTCATCCCATCTCATAGATTCCTACTTCCTTGAACCATCATTCTTACAAGCCTCCTTGTGATGATATTCATGTAGTCTTGACCAAGACTCAACATTTTATTCAACACAGTTCCTAAAATTACAACATCATTCCTACTTATGTCATTGATCTTCATACCCTATATTATGATGATGGTTATTCCTTACATGATTTGTTCATAGGCAGTCTTGTATAGGCTTGTGATGTTGAGATTGTATGTTATCATTCTTATTTACTTGATTATTTTCATGTATATTCTCATCTTCATTTATTTATAGTTCTTAATTTTAGTATTTTTCCTCTTTATCATAGGGTAGAGATGGTCCCAACACCTACAATTTTTTATGAACCTCTTAGGATTATGCTCATGGATCGTGATATGACCAAGATTTATTATTTTGCTAAGTAAAATAATTATCATAGTTGATTTACTCCTAAGATTAGTGAAACCCTTCTTAGACCTTCTATGAATCCCATTCCTTCATTAGTATATCCCTTATAATACCACATTCCTACTCCCTCTATATTTGATCCCATTCTTGTTCCTACTATAGTTGATCCTATGTGTGCTTCTACTCTTTCTAATCCTACCCCTACTTCTAATCCCATTACTCCTTCCATTGAGCCTATTTCCATTCCTCATCTACTATTTTTTTTCCCACTAAATGTATTAATGCATCTTCTTTATCTTTTTTTACTCTTGTTACACCTCCTTTTGTGAGTGTTTCTCCTAAGACCACTCACAAGCATATGTGTTGCTTTCATGGGATAGATAATCATTTTTCTACCAATTATCACATGTTGAAACAATCTATTAATACTTTTCATCCTTCCTCTCCTTCATTAGACAATTCCATTTTTCCCTCAAAGGTTCTACCTGAACATATACCTAAATATGGTGAGATGTATTATTTATGGTACCAGTGTGGTACCCATCACATCGATTATTGTTTTATCCTTCATAAAAACTTTAAGGATCAATTTATAGCAATTCTAAGACCTTATTATGTTCCTCTCATAGGTTGTTGTCATAATAAGTCTTCTCCTTCTTCTCCCATGGATCTACCTCTAGTGGTTCCATCCCCTCCTATGGTCCTTTCATCACCTTTTGTGCCTCTACCTAGGATTCCTTCACTTGTAAACATTCCCTCACCTATAAATCCTTCTCCACCCGTGATTCCCTCACCCATGGTTCCTTATATATTGGTGATTCTTTCATCTCCTGTAGATCCCACTCCCATGAATTATCTTGAGCATCCCTTTCTTGATTTCCCTTCTCATCATGATCCCTCGAGTATTCCTAATTTTTTAGTTGAGCAGATTAGAAGAAAAGTCTTCTCCCAATTTTCATTGAAGATTGATGAGACATTAGCATCAATTCATATCTAGATTTATATATATTTATTTGATGTATTAGATAATGTGTATGGGTATATTTATTAGTACTTATGAGCACATGCATGGTGCCTTTATATTTATATTCTAATTGGATGCGTGTTCATATTTTATTTTTATCTATATGTTATATCATTTAACATTGTGTTAAATTCATATTTTTTTCACATGGTGATTCTTTACCTTTGATATTATATATTTATTATATTATCATTTATATTTGCATATGATTTTACTTATTTATCATTGATTCCTTTTTCTTTCTTGTGTTGTTATAAAAACTCTCTTCTTGTGCCCTCATAATTATTTGATTTCTTATCTCTATTTTTCATAGATAATTGTCATTATGATTTGGTTATAAAAACCTTGTTCCTTTTGTTCCTTGTCTCCTTTTACCATGTGATTAGTTATCAAACAATACATCTCATTATAATTTCCTTTTATTGGTCCACCTTTAGATCTCCTTTTTCCCTTCTTCCTTTTTCACAAACTAAGCATATACATAATTGAGATTTGACATCACATTCTAGTTCATTGTTAATCCTAAGTGTCCTAGTTAGTCTTTATATTTGGTTATTTAGATTCCTTTAGCCTTATCCTAAATCTCATTTAGTGTGTATCACTACATCTCTCATGATTGATCAGTCCAATCCATATGGAGGAGGAATCTTAAAAAGCCATAAAAATTAAAAGACAAATTAGTTTTACAAAATGAAATGATATAAAATGCCAAAAATATTCTTAAAAGTAAAATAACACTAAAATATGAGATTCAAATCACATCTCCTTCTTCTAGTCAAAGCTCAAACTCCACAATTAGCTTCATAGTAGAGTTGAGGTCCTTCGGGGAGCGATAGGCTAGTAGATTAAGAAAGGATAATAAAAATAGTTTTGTGATGCTTACATTCTCATGCAAGTACCCAATCTTCATATTAGATTGATAGATCTATAAGGGGTCCTAAGGAATAGTGAACATGTCATGGGAATGTAGGTCTATTTTACATTTTATTGTACTAATCTACCTTCATGAGTTTATCTTAATAGCATGCTTATTTTCCCACAAATATTTATGTCTATAGAAAATAGGTTTCTTTTGTACATTGATGGTCACTAGTCACTTAGTATCTTCTCATGTCCATAGTATGCCTCTTGTCTCCTAAGGTCTTCTGATAAGATGCCTAAGTATTGATTTTTACATTCCTTTCTTCATTGCCTATTTCCCTCATATTTAGTCTTGATAAATATTTGTTTGTCTATTGATCATTCCCCTTGGGATATAATTTGTGAGTTGCATTGTAAGACCATAGAGAGGACCTAACATTCTTCACAAATTACCACCTTTTTCCTTCCTATTACCCACATCCTTTATTACTTGATTGCCTTGATTTTTCCACCTTGGTGGTGTTATCTTTATGAGTTGAATTATAATATTATGGATAGGACCTGACATTCCTTAAAAAAAATCCATTAATATAAGTCACAAAAAAACTACATGTGGCAAATACGAGATAAGATGTGATTGATTATGAAGTTACAAATCATTGACATGCTTCCCAACTTGATTTAGTATGTTTTATGCTTACTTAATTTCTCTTTCACTTTTTTTTCTTATTTTTTGAGTGCATGTAAGAATACAACCATTTATTGAATTTTTCATACTTCCCATCTTGAATTAGTGTGATCATTTTAAGACCAATTTTTTGCCAATTTCATTTTGCTCTTATACTTCCCAACATGATATAGTATGATTTATTGACTTAATTAATTTATTTTTATACCATTTATACCCTTTTACATAACTTACATTTTATTACATTGTTTTCATACTTCCTAATATGATTTAGTATGATTTTAATTGTTTTAATTTAGTGCAAAAATATTTCACTTTGATTTAATAACAAATTCATTTTTACCATTTTTTTTAACCATCCCTTGGTTCTTTATACTTTGTCATTTTCTTGTTATTACATATTTCCCAACTTAAAATTGTGTGTAGTACATTTTTGATCGATTATATTTTACCAAGTCTTTTTCCTATTTATTTTTAACCATGAATGTGTCCTACATAATGCTAGAAAAGAAATCACATCTCATATATTTCTTATAGAATATACAAAAACAACTAAATACATGTGATATAAATAAATATGTCCAAAACATCCATAACCATAACCATAATGATGAAAACATACACAATAAAAATCAATATGCTAAAATGATACATCATATATCATGAGTTTTCAATAAAATAAGTACAATAATATACAATGTTCCAGCTCAATGTTTGGGCTCCATCTTATCTATCTACTGGCCTAACCATGTTGCCTACCAAGGATTTGGTCTAAATCCTATAAATAGTATGATGTAAAGAGTTTGTCTAAGATCTCAATCCATCCACATGTCCCTCTATATGTGCCACCTATGATGGTACCTGTGCCAACTAGGCTAAGGTCACCATGTGTGTTATTCTCTCCTACTCCTACACTTATGTCATATGGGTCAGGGTCAATGTATGTGCATGTTTCAACTTCATCACTATAACTAAATGCACAAATATATATATATATATATATATATATATATATATATATATATATGTATATATATGTATATATATATATATATATATATATATATATGTATATATATATATGTATATATATATATATATGTATATATGTATATATATATATATATGCATATATATATATATATATGTATATATGTATATATATATATATATATATATATATATATATATATATATATATATATATATATATATATATATTATAGGGCCTACCATACCCATATATCACCTACACCCATCTCTACTAGTGTTTGCATCCTCTCTCTATGCTTGTATCTACCTTGCTACCTCCCCTACTAATCTAAACTAACTCACTTGAGCTAGGGAATATGGTACACTTAGGCCCTCTAATTTAGTAAGATCATACAAGTATAGAGTCTCATCCAAAACATCATGGAGTGCTCCCCTCACAAGGGACCCCCATCTCTCCTCCTCATCCTCAGCTAATCCTAAAAAATTGCAGCTAGATATATATTATATGATCATTATATCTCACAATATATATCTATATATAGTCTTTATTTCAAAGTAAAAACTTAAGGAATAATTTAATCATCTTTTTACCTATGTATGTCTTAGCCACTATGGTCTCACCATTTTTTCAACACCTAGCATAGTCTCTCCATCCACATGACCTCTTAGCACCTCATCTATAGGTCACTTAGCTCAATTTTGATTGGCGTGGCTTGGATCTACCTCAGCTTACACTTGAGTGTTCCTTATCTCATTCAAATCCCCTCTAAATCACCTACTAGATCATCAAGGATGGTTATAGTCTCTTCTCTCTCCTTATCTTCCTATTTTTATTAATACTATGTCCTCAGTAGTGGTATCTCATCTCATTATAGAGCTGGTGATGGTACCTCTAGTGATACTACCTTCTCACTCCTCTCCTCTTTCCCTACTCCCTATCGTGATTGCCTAGTCTATGGTACTTCATGATGTGGTCTGAGCATCAACCTCATCACTGGTGTCCTAGTCCCTTCCTCCCCTATGGCTCTCTCACATGCCAATCCCACTGCTTGGGCATCAATATCAATATTTTTAGATGAGGTAAGCCCATCTATCCTTGAACCCATGACACTAGATGTGGCTCTCTCCACTAGGTATAATGTCTAGCCACCTCTATCCTTATTGTATCTTTTACCACTATGTACTATCTCAATTATGTAGTTTTTATGTGCCCATATGGTTTCTATACTCTATCTTCACATCTCACCATTTGTAGTGCTAATACGTGGGGCATGACCTATGTTAGTTAGTCCTCTCTTCATCTCCACACTTGAGGTGACCTATCATTGATTGTATGGGGAAACCCAACTAGTTGATACATGGGAAACCTATCATATATATAAGCCATTAGTAATATGATCAATCTTATAAAATTCTACCTTGTGACTAACACGTCATAAAAATCATGTATGAGTTAGACTTAGATGACAAAGCTAAGATCATATAGTGCTCCCTCTTCTAAGACCATCTTACTCAAGGCTACCACAAATAGTGGTACCTTGTTATTCAAATTATGACATAAAACTCATTGTATCACAAGTCCTATCATATCTTTCTAGATATCCAAAATTTATAATGTATATACATCAAACATACTAACTCTCTTACCTACCAATATCATGTCTAAACTTGTATCCCACATGGCTAAGGCTCTTCTCTCCTCTAAACTATCTAGTATACCTATATTCACTAATGATCGTACTACTAGTATCCTTAGGATGGCATGTAATTCTTCTATAGTGATATCTATCTCTACCATGTCCCCATCCACCTCCCATCTGAAGGTGTTAGTCAGTAATTCCCAACATCTAAGTAACATGACTAACAAATCCATGTTTAAGGGAATCCTGTACATGTTAGTTATCCCTCTTAGGCCTATAGCTACTATCTTAGATCTATCTCCTATGGTCTAATTCACTATAAAATTTGGTATCCAAGACACATCTACCAATCTCTAGAATCTAGGTCATCCCTACAACCAAAAAATAATAAAAGATGTATTATGTCTTCCATGTCATGTATAATGACAATACATTATTTTTACAATTTCAATAAAATAAGACTAAATTTCTTTAATTTATTAATTTTTACCTATTTTTAGCCTACTCAATCCTTTTTTTTGTATTTGGTCATTTTGGTCCATTCTAGCCTTCTTTCAGCCTTTTGCATGCATTTTGGTACCATTTTGGTTCTTTGGTCAACCTAGTTTGACCAAAATTTCCCTATTTTTGACTTTTTTAACTTAAAAATATACATCAACCCTTTTCTTTTCCATTCCTTAGTATTGCATTTTCATTTTAGTTTTATTATATTAGTTGGAAAACTATGTTAGGTCTGTAGTCTACAAAACATATAGGGTTGGGACATACCTATTGGGTCGGTAGTGTGGATTTTGCTCATTTTTAGCCTACTAGGTTGACTGGATTGACCAAGTTTTTTTTCACTATTTATCCCTTCAATTTTCCTTAAAATTTTTTTTTTTGCATTTTTCTTCCTAATTCCTTCAAACCCATTTGCCTAATTGGTTTTTCCTACCTCTAGAATCTAATTTAGCCTCATTTTGACATCTATAAATGTTAAAAATTAAATATTTTCTAAAAATAAAATTAATTTAATAAAATATTCCAAAATTAGCTTAAGATTCATAGTTTCATGCCTATAGTTCACCCACTTCTACACCTGGAGCTCCCCCTCATCTAGCTTATCATATCTTTACTATCCTAGCTTCTTTGGTCTCTAGAGATCTTTTTCTTCTTTTTCACAGGTCAAAATAACCAAATGACTTGTCTTTTCCCCTATTTTAAAACACTTTTCAGCAATTCAAATATTTCAATTATTTTCCAATCAATTCCTTATTTATTTATATATGTGTTTCTATTCATTCATTTTTCAAACCATAAAATACATTAGAATCATGATGACATAGAGAATTTTTTCCACTATCATATGCTTATATTATACAAATTTTGATTATTGATTTTTTTTTGCACTAACTTTTATATGTTCAGCTAGTGTTCTTCACACTGGATGCTTTCATTCCTCTTACAATCTACTTCTTTATCTACAACACTAAGTTAAGTAAAGGTATGTGTTTTTAAATTCTATCCTTTCCTTTATCTTATTTTTTATCTAATGCACTTTACTTAGAATCAATGTTGTGTGTTATCATATTCTCTTTCCTAAAGCACCATCCCATGTTTCACTCATATAACATGTGATGAGTTTCAAGGGGCATATGTATACACATAATATTTCAAAATTTTATTGATTACTGACACTTTGTATCTTGTAGGAACCTATTGAGTCTCAATCTCTCTGAGTGCACACCTTAAAGGGTACACCAGGAAAGGGGTGGGTAGACCATTGGTTCTTTATAAGATTATTTTACATTTTGCCACTTTCCATATACACACTTATCTCCTAAAATCATTTTCCCTAAGCTTATTATTATTAGTTGTATCCATTCTATTCATTTGTCATGCTTTATTCTCCTTGGTCTTACCTAGATCCCCTTTCACCAGTTGACTATACTAAGTTGATTGGGTTTATTCTTTACAATTTTTAATATCTAATTACTATATAGGGTTGATATGGTAGACCATATAATATTTAGGTATATTTTTATCTTGGATCTTCCTTATCCATTTGGCCAACCTATTCAAAACCTAGTGATTTACCTCCCAAAAACATATAGGGTTGAATGGTTGACCTTATATAGCCAACATTTTCAAAAGGATTTAGGGAAATATCCACCTAAATATACAAGTTCATTTCCAACCATTTGAGAATAGACAAGTAAAGAAGAATAAGTGTGAATGAACATCTAGTTATTGACCATTCTACTTGAGTAATAAAGCTTAGGGTTCCATAATTTCTTTGGAGACATGGATCTTGTCTTGTGAAGATGTATTTTAGATGTATAAATAGGTTTTGTAGCCTAGATATAATTTTTTTTAATTATCCTTATGTACCAAAACAATATACTTCAAAGCACATTATCAAAGGGAGAGATTGAGGCTTGGTGGGTTCATCTTCAAAGGTAAGTATTCCTAACTTTATTTCTCCTTTGTAATAATACATAGATAATGCATTTGTGCTTCTTTACCATGAATTAGGATTATATATACATTGATGTGAGTATATGTCTTCTATGCCTGTTTAGTTTAGTTTGTTTTATTTCTAACCCCCACTTTGTGCCATAAGATCTAGTATGGACTAGATTAGATTTACTTTCTTGTTTATTAGAATAGAGTGAACATTAAACCAATGACTCTTTTAGAGTTTTTACATGATTCTCTTAGACTATAGACATTGTAACCCTTCTTATCATAGTTTGGGATGACAAGTGATCCCCTAATCAAGTCTAGTGGATCCCCATATTGGTCATGCCCCCACTTAACAAATTTATTTCCAATCAAAAGTGTAGGTATGCTCTATCTTCTACGAGCTAAGATTGATTTATAGACATGATGAATTTATGATTGCATACATTTGATTCATATTGTTTCACGTGAAGGATTAAAAGTTTTCCTTAAAAATATCCAAGTGATGATGGAGTGAAATATTCCCAAGACACTAAAGAAACTCCAAGGATTTTTAGGGCTTATGTGTTACTATCATATGTTTATCAAATGTTATTATAACATCATAGCCTCACACACATATTTGTTGGATAAATACTCCTTATAATGGATTGATATACCTACCAAGGTATTTGAACACTTTAAAATGGCTATAAGCACCACTCTAATTTTGGCCACTCCTAGTTTTTCTAAAACATTTGCTATGGAATGTGATGCATTAAGATATACTCATGCAAGAAGGTAGACCACTTGGATTTGATATTTTCTAACTTAATGGAAAATATAGGTTTAATACATTCTATGAAAAAGAGAGTATGGCTATTTTTCATGCAGTTAAGTAATGGAGACCTTATTTTATGGGTCATCACTTTTATGTAAAGACCAATCATGATATCCTAAAATACTTTTTAAAATAATGATTATCTTTTGAAGAATTAAAAATGAGTGACTAAAATGTTATAATATTATTTCAAAATAGTCTATAATAAAGTAAAATATAATTTTTTGTCATATGCACTATCTCATAGGGATGAATAGGTTGAGGTATTTTTATACACAATGATTAATTGGTAGGTGGATTATCTATAAGTAAGATTATAATGGGAGAATGATAGTGTTATCCATGATTTGATTCAAAATATTCAATAGTATTTTGAGGGATATAAAAATTTTACATAGAATGGGAATGCATTATGGCATAAATATAAATTATACCACTATAATAATTCTCTCCTCAAACATTAAATCCTTCAAGACCTTCACGCATCTCCATTGGAAGGTCACTTGAAATTTTTGAAAACATGTCATACAATCAAGTAATATTTCCTTTGAGAAGGAATTGATGAGGATTTACATAAATATATGGATAAATGCATGATATGTCAATATAAAAAATTTGAAATAATTAATTCCCCATGTCTTTGGTAGGATTTATCCATCCCTAACTAGCATTGGGAGAATATTTCCATGGATTTCATTAATAGGTTACCACATTCTGAGGGTAAAAATGTTATTAGGGTAGTTTTGGATTGACTCACCAAATATGCTAATTTTTGTTCCTTATCACAACCATTTTTTTCCAATAAATTAACTTATACCTTTCTCAATTTAGTTTATAAACTACATGATACTCTAAAGATGATTGTAAGTGACTAAGATCCCACACTTACTAGTAATTTTTCTAATGAATTTTTTTTTTGGGCACCTAGTTTCCTCTTACTCATCCTATAATACTCAAATTTATGAATAAATATAGGTAGTAAATATATTTATATAAGGGTATCTTCATTGTTTTGTTTTGGACAAACATGTTAAATGTGTTCAATGGTTTCCACTTGCCACATAGTGATATATCACTTCTTTTCACACTTCTTCCAGAATGTCTCCTTTTATGTTAATGTATGGGTGTCATCACCCATACATAACTTTATCCTTGATGAGGCATCCCAAGGTTAAATTTGTTGAGGAACACATTCACCATCAATAATATGTACTAGTTAGTTTGTGAGAGAATTTAGCAATGGCATAAAATAGAATGAAGCAACAAGTGGATCAACATCATAGTAAGTAAAATATTTACATATTCCATTGGGTATTTTTGAATTTTTATACATATAATAAAATTCATATAAATCAATATAAAAATTATAACAAGTTGTCCCTTGAGTATTATGGCCCTTATTAGATTTTTTAAAAATTAGTAGTGTGGCCTACAAGATAGAATTACCCCCATCCACTGACATACATTTGGTATTCCATGTATCTTTCATGAATAAGGTAATTTGATATAGATTTAAAACTCATAATAATTTACCTAAATTATATGAATAATTTTGAGTCATTATAGAGCCTAAAGAGATCCTTCACATGTGTGTAAAGCAATTACAAACCAAAGAGATTAAGGAATATTTGATTAAATGGAAGAATATTAATTAAAAATATTTAACATGGGAGGATGAATAATCCTTGTAGAAACATCTTGGTTTGATTTAATGTTGAATATAACATTATTTTGAAAGGGATGGTTATGTTATGTCCTTAACCTATAGTGTGTTTATGGATATTAATGGCTAACTTGTGGCCTAAATACCTTCATATTATATTATTACATTTCTCAATGTTCTTAGTATGGTTATCCTATGCATTAACCATAGATAAATATAGTATATATAGGGGGTAGTGGTGAGTATTTTATCATCATATTTTCAATTCTACTCTTATTACATTGTTTTGGAAGGTTCCCCCCTCAAAGTGGCTTAGTTATATTTATCAAGCATTCTAATCTTATATCAATTATTGTGTGTATCTATTATATTAGATCTCATTTTCATTATATCTTATTATAATGTTTGAAAGTATAATAAAATCTATCACAAATTCCCTTTAGTCTCTGAGACTATAGGGAGGCAAAGCTCCTTCTCAATGCTAGGACTAGATAAATGTGGGAGATTATGTTGAATAACTCATAGGATGTGATTAACTCTATCAATTTGGATACACCTAGTTATTTTCATCCAACAAATTTAATTAAATAGGATGAGGATGGACCCAATCAAAAGGAGTGAGAATGAGAAAATAGGCCTAGATAATTTTATGTTGATGACCTCTATTTTGATGGAGAATAATGACTTGCAAATCAAGACTTTGTTCTTGTTCCTTGAGAGAATTGTGAGAGTAAAAAATGAGGTTTATAATTATAATGGAATGGAAATCATATCTCCTAAACTCAGTAATGATATTAGAATATATATTAATGGTAGGACTAGGTGCCCATACCCTAGGGAAAAGACCTTCTCTAACAAGACTGAGTGCTTCAGGAAGTGTCATGAAAAATGAGTTATAAAATGTGTAAGCATATGATATTTTATTAATGTATTGTGTAAGTATTTATTGTGGTGTTCAAATCAAGGTTTTATTTTGTTTGTATGGTTTGAAAAGACCTTTATCAAATTTTTTTTATTTTTTTTTGTTTTGTGGATATTTATCTAAAATAAAAACTAATTACTTGTTGAAATGAAATAAATAAAATTAGATAGAAATAATAAAAGTGAAATATAATTAATTAATATTTTTTTATATTTTTCAAATGCTTTTCAATTCATGCAAACAAGGGGAGAGATAGATATAACTATTCTAGTTATGTTAATGTTGATTTTTTACTTTCATATAAGCAAACTATATGGAGTTATTTTTATTATTTTTGATAGATATGTAAGAGTGTCTAATTTGAATAATATTTTTTTATATCATGTATTTGATTCAAAAAAACTATCCAAACGAACAATATAATGAGGTTCCTAGAGTTTTCTCTCACCTAAACAAGACAAAAACAAGTCTTAACCTTTTTAGGCATTTCATACTAGTGATGAACAATGTATTTGAAATAGAAATGAATCATTAATAATATGATTTTTATAATTAAATGAATTAAAATATCATTCTCAATTGATCTAAATAGTGAAAATCAAAATTACAATGACACCTCTTGTTAATCTAGGTTTTTATATGGTTTTGCTAATCACTAGTTGCTTGTTTGAGAGTAAAAACTTGTTTCAAAACTAAAAAATAATTATTGTAATGGATGTAAAGGTATGATATATTCTATAAAATTCACCTATGATTTATATTCAATATTTTTTTATGAAATAATCTATTTTAATGGATACAAGAAAATAATAATTATTTTTGTGCAAGGATTGGTGAAGAATTATTTTTCCTATCAGAACATGAGTTTTACAAAATAAATATTTAAGATAATACAAGATTGAATTATAATTTAATATAATATACTACATAAAACAATCAAATATAAGCTAAGAACCTCCAACCTGATCTTCTTGTAGACTAGATCCTTAGTATTATGGTCCTTAGTACACTAGATCCTTTACCCATATAATAATGAGGATGAATAAATAACTATCAAAAATGGGAAATAAGAAGATAAAGATAAATATGAACAAGTAAAAATTAATTGTGGTTGGATAAAGAAACTATTTGTAAATACCTAGATGAAAGAATAATGGCTCTACCTATCTATAACTATGTAGTCAAACATGGAAACAATCAAGAAAAATAACTAAATAAACTATATTAGGTTGTGGATATAAAGGACTAAAAAATATTAAGCTCTAATCCAAATTTTTGGATCTAAAATCTACCCAAAACCATTTTATTTATAGAAGAGCAAAAAGGGTTGCATAAAAGAGTTTAATTGAGTTGAGCTGAGAATTTAACTTATGAGGGACTAAAATATATTAGAAATAGAGGAGGGAGTGGGTTGGGCCTAATTGATTATGAAATTAAGGTGTAAAATATTAATAAACATGATAATAATAATGTAAAACATTTCAAATAATGAGTTTGAGAAGGAAAAATAATGATGATAGAACTACCCTTATTTATAAGGGTGGTTGCATAGCCATCACTCTTGAGAATTAAATTGACCCCCCAAGTTTCATAACTATTGATGCAAGTTTTATGTACATATCATATTTAATGAGGTAACATTTAAAATTTTAAGATCTCAATGGAGGTGAAGTCCACTATAGGACATGAGTTTTATAATAAGGAGATGGAATAGCAGGTCAAGCATGCAAGTTGTTAACCAAGTGTATGTGTGGATGAGTGAAACCCAAAGTAAATTTAAAACCTATTTGATTTATATGGGTGGATGAGTGAGACCTAGAATAATGTTAAAACCTATTTGATTTGTATGGGTGGAATCTATTCTAAAGTGGATAGATCTTGATCAAAGAAACCTCAAAAAGAGAAAGGGTAGGGTAGAAAAGAAGGATCTATGCTATTTAGAAGAATTATTTTCTATATGGTCTCTATATGGACAAGTGTTTTAATATTTATTTTTATATCTAATAGTTTTCTCACATTCACATGCAAACATAACAAGAGGATCTAGAGAAGAACTAATATAGTAAACTCTAGGATCTCAACTAAAGGTTACTATTGTTTAGAGTTATTTTTGCACACTATTATTTAATAGATTATAGTTTAGATCAAAAAGGTATCTAAGGTAGATATTTCTTACACCTAGAAAACTATATAAAAGAAAACACTTACATGCACTTAGAAAATTGAAATAGTTTATGTAGTTACATGAAGTTAATGATACTTGCTAATTTTCTAATAGCTATTTCACATCTTCAAATCAACATACATCAATAACAACAAAAATAATTATCCATAGATTTTTCACGCTTAAAATTAATGAATAAAATAAATGAATAAATAAAACACAACTAATTACATTGAATTGGAATGGAAAAGCATCAATGTAGATGTATGATAATCAAAATAAACTTATTCCTATATTGATAAATTTATAAACCCTAAATACAAATAGATAACATGTATAAATATTTTTGGGGAGGGGTTACCACATTCCTCAAATCCATACAAAATAAAAATTTACATGTTAATAAATAGAATGTGAGTTATAATTTATGCAAATCCTACATGTACATTATAATTGATCACAACTATACTTTTATAAATATAGACTTACTCTATCATGGAAATATAATGTGTGTATGATTACAAAAGGTGATAAATGTTACATTTATATGATACATATAAATAGGATTCATTTACATTAGTTAACTCTTCATGCAATATACATACAAAATTAACCTAAAAAAATTAATTTTAAGCTAAGGCTGACTATTACATAGTAAAAAATGAAGTAGTAAAAGGAATTGAAGTAGTCATTTGGGAATGGGATGGTAGGGCCATAGCCATTTTATTATTCTCTAAGTCTTAGTAGTGTTTTTATCAGGTCCATTTTACATCCTGATGATATCCATGTTTAAGAAAGATGCCCTATGTACTCTACTAACTTTCACTAGTAAGTGTGTATGTTTGGATTCGATGGCCCTAAAATCCACCAAAAAAATCTATACTTGTGTAACATTTTTCCTCAAAAAATTGATATATGATTAAAATTTCCTCTAATCTAAACACTTGGATCCTTTACTTAATGTTAGAGTAATCATGCTAAAGTTATTGCGCAAAACTAGATCTACTTATTAATTTTCGTGTAGATTCCCTTACTTGGGAGATCTTCAATTCACCTAGAATCTTCAAGATTAACTTCTCATGCTTTGAAAACTTTGGGATCAAAGTTTTTGTTCTTGAAATTTAGTTATAAACCTCCTATGTTTGGATGAACACCAATTTTAGACCATTTAATACCTGTAATTATGTCATCAAAATTTAATGGATAGAAGACTTATTAGTTGTGTATATAGTATAAGAAAATTTCGTTTATTTTCATCTTATTTTAAATAATTGAATAATTTTCTTATTTCAATGACATGATAATATAGCTTAGCTCTCATTAAACTAATAACGTCCAAAATTTTGTATAACTAAAGGGTTGTAGTTTGAACAACATCTTTAATTTCTCTAAGAACATGAATATTTTGTTGTTATTACCTAACCTATGCAAGCTCTTATTATAGCTCTCACATAGCTTCTTCAATACCTTTATAGAGTTCCATCAAAACTTTAGTTTGAGTTCTGAAGTAGGTCTTGATATATTTGTTGTAATTATATTCACCTAACCTCTTATTCTTTCTATTCAATAAAGAGAAAACATCTTTCATCTACTCCATAACTAAACCTCTACAAATGTCATCCTCAATTTTCCTCTTCTCAACCTATTGTACGGTCTATATGGATTTATCAAACATAAAAATTACCATGGGAAGATTTGTTATAGTTAGAATAGTCCTTTTGAAAGCTTGGGCCTCTAGCTCAACCACTCATTAAAGAGTCACTAATTAGATATAATAAACTAGATGAGTTTCCTAAGTAGTAATATCAGCAAACATATCCCCTAAGGATTGAATTAAAGCCTATACTTGAAAGGGGTCAAGTAAATATGGCCAAATTATTTTAGACTAATCAATACAGGAAAACTAGGGCATGTGATGAATAGTTTACATAGGCTTCTTCCTTATATATTTCTTCATTGGAATAATAGAAGTGGACTAGGTGGAACTAGAAGAAGGCATTAGCAATCTTAACTAGGTATAAGAGACATGTAACTAGGCACTTGCCACAAATCCTTTGTTTATCTTGAATTTATCCTTTTTAGGCCTAGGAGTGGTAGGGGGAATGTTGATTGAGGTAATAATATTTTAAATAGAAACATTAGGTATTGATAAATAAATCCAACACTAGAAATAACTAGACTTGTGAAAATAATGGGAGTAACAACAATAGGATCTAATGAAATAATAGTAGTAGTATAAACAACATAAATTAATAGGACCATAGGAAAAATAGGGATTGAGGTAAATGAAGGAGATACATCCTTACCTAACTTGTCACCCTAAAGTGGTGATTTCCCTTTCGATACCTAAAGGTTTAAGACCTTGGCCTTCTATAGTTCTTTATCCTCTTATTCATCCTTAGGTTCCCTCTATATGGGCATTTTTCCATGGTCTATTAAACCCTCTTATAATGGATCTTTAGTATTTATGTCTATTAGGGTTATAATTGATTTGGGTTTCCTTTTATAACAAATAATAATATTTCTAGGTAAGGGCAACTTTTTTTAGTGGAGGAATAAGTAACCTACATAGTTGTAGCAATTAGAAATTAGGAGGTAACAGGGAGGCCCTCCTCTTCTGTATCTAAATAATCTATAAAAATTGGTTCCTCTTGTCCACCTAGACCATTAATAGTATCTATAAATTCTTCCACCTCATTATTTTACTTAATATCCCTAATTTCAAGTAGTGGTGCATGATATGATCCTTCCTGAGATGAACTTGAAACCACTGGGGTCTCTTCCACACCAAGATTCTGGTTAACTACAATCATCACTACATATGGTGGTCAAGAAGAGGATCCTTGGTCTTGAGGCTATTAGAAACTATGGGAATTTTATTATTCTATAATTTAAAATTCACCAATCAAAGGTATCCTAGTATGTGCATTAAAAATTATTTTTAAAGGCTCTCTGAATAATACTCAAAATTTCCTTAGTCATACTAGCTACCTTTACTCTCTACAAAACTTTAACATCATATTTTGAATTTAGAAAAATTAAATCATGGTCATAAGGCTCATGCTAGTATAGGATGCCAAGACCTTGGATATGCTTCTATATTAGGTCATGGGTATCCCAATATCTATGTGGAAGATAATCTAATGAATAATACTTTTAGTTCTTGACAAATTCTATAAAGTCTTTCTTGATGGTATAGCTCATCCAACCTATCATCAGGGAGGAATGATGAGGCATTTATTTCTATTTACTTAAGTCCTCATCCACACTCCACCATAGTTTTTAGGACATATATTTATCATACAACTTCTTGAGGACAAACTTGGGGAGCCTCAATAGAGTAACCTTATTATCTATAACCATGACCACCGTGTAGTTAGGGTAAAACCAATAATCCCCCCTAAGACCTAATGATTTTTTTATGTTATTTGTTATTTTAGTCATGCATTATTCATTAATTTTCCACCATATTTGAGGGTAGACATTATTAAAAATCATAATAATATTACTCATGTACACATATATGTGGCTGAAATAAAATTAATCATATACTTGATTTTTAACATAGTTTGGGACTAGGCTCTAGATTGATCCATTATGCATGTAGATGGTTCCTATGATAAAGTATAGAATATTTGACACCGTTTAAAGATATCATCTTATGATAATTTTATCCTTCTTAAAAAAAATTCTCTTTAAGCCTTACACTGATTATCTCCCCTAGTGAGAAGGTCAACTTAGAAGTCATCATCAAATATAGTAATGTTTCCCATTATAGATGGAGATAGTGGATGTTTGCTTGACCATAAAATTTGTTCAATAACACTATTATAATTTATATACCCATATAGAACTTGGTAATTGACACTATATCCTTGGATTTTATAGTGACAACATCTATAGGAATGATCCATTTCCTTAGAGAATTTTCAATCATGTTTATCTTTTTTGACATCTCCACCCAGTGTCCATCAAATGTAACATCTATAATTAGAAGCTAGAGATACCTTTGGAATTCATCCCTTGATATGTAATAAATTATATTCTTGTGGATTATTTAGTGTAATAATCCACCTCTAATTACCTTCTCGATGAAGAATAGGTTTCACAATAAGTCAATACAGGGCATGAGTTCAGGATTCACCACTTTAAAGTGTAATTATTGGCATTTAAATGATATGAAATCCACTAAAAACTATTGTTATGAGGTTATCACGACTTCTTCATGTGAATGGGCATCCACGTCCTCATTTATTTCTTAAAGAGTTGAATAATTAGCATACTAGTATTAAACATAGTTGAATCAAAAATAATGTTAGTGTACTTTGTAGAGTATTTTATGGAATTTTTTAAAGGTAACATTACCCCCATAAATGACTTAGATGAATAGTCCATTTCTACCTAATTCAATTATATGATTTTTTAAATTATTCTACTGCTCATTGGCTTAGTGTAATAAATTTTTAATGGAACATAGATAGCCAGGGCTTCAAGTTCTCTATGGAGTGTAAGTTCTTGAAAGTTTTTTAGAAATAAATAGGAATGATGTATCTTTACAACTTGATGATATAGCTTTGAGTCTACTATTTTTATTATAATTCATGTAAAATTACATTCCAACATATCTAAGCTTTGATTTACTCAATTAAAATTTTGTCACTTAACTTTAATGGTTATGCCATATAGGCTTTCTACACATTCAATAAGATGCAATGTTTTAGCCTTAGATAAATGTGATCTTATCATTAATTTTATGCAATATCAAATATTCCACATAGTCAACCTTCAGATGTTGGGTGTAAAGTATTGCTTCTACAAATCCTTTTTTGACACTTGGTATCTAACTCTCTCTTCTAGGCCTTTTGATAAATTTCATGGGAAAATAGGCCATCAACTCTAGGGTCATTATTTATTGGTTGTTCAATAAATGTGTCCTTAGTTATGATAGGTTCCTAACATGTGGCTTCTACTTTCTCTTTCATTACTCAGTTGAATCTTTAATTACATTCTAACTATAATTTCCACTATGTCACTGAGATTTTTTCATGTGTCATAATCTCTCTTACCTAGTCTATGACAAACTACAAAGTCTGCATGGGATACCCTAGGGTCGTGGTGTAGTAGGATTTCACCACATGGCATCCTCTCACTCACCCACTTTCCCATTAGTTGTTAAGCACAGAATATACTGAGAGGGGGGGGTAAATTAGTATATTATATATCTTATATGTCAGGATCCTACTACCCACTAAGGGCACACTTGATTACCTTTGTATTAGCAACTTAACACAGAATTTAACCAAAATGAATAAGTAACTAGAAATATGAAACAACACAAAATATGAGAGACAATACCCAATTGTATTAATACTTATCCAGAAGAAAATACAATAAAGAAGATGCCACAATTCTTCTTCCCACACCTCTAGAGCTCCCACACTTCTAGGGTTCACCAATAATTCTCTTTCAACAATTCACTCTCTCAATTATGGTCACAACAATCAACTCAAACATAGAGTTGTTGTTCACCTCCACCAGTCAGTAACACCACTGCCAGTACACCAAGTACACAACCATACTCCAAGTAGATCTCCCTAATCTTGCATCAACTTGCAAATCACCAGACCTTACTTACCACGTAGATGTCTCTACACCTTGATGAACCCTTGTCCTTGCCTCACCAAGTCCTTATGATTCTTCAACTAGTACCCCGATGGATCTTCGACCAGAACTTGCACAACCTAAAACTCTCCTTGATCATACACACTCGGCACCCCTTTAGAACTAGGAGGAGCTACTCTTGCTCTCTCTACAAACACAATGGATATCTAGCACAATTTTACAATATAGCCCATGAGTCCATTATATAGATCTCATGCATATAATAATTAAACTTTCTTAACTACAATAATTAGATCCACAACTCAAGACCAAAAATAGTCATTACATGCAAACTACCTGACCAAAAATAGACCAGTCTAGAACCCGCATGCAAACTACATACACACACAGGTTGCCGACGTCAGTTCCTTAATGACTGATGTTGGCCGACTCATAACCGACATCAATTGCTTTTGCACTATAATATGACTAACGTTAGTTGATCAAACTGACGTTAGTTTCCCTGCAACTCACTTTGTAACTCATTAACCTCTGCAACCTCCTCCATGTCTGCATCAGTGAAGCTTTTACCTCCACACCCTAACAATCTCCCACTTGGAGATAAACAGCTACACCTGTACCTATACCTAGACACCATCTAATTTGTTTCTTGGCTTGTATCCCTCTTCAAGTTTAATCTTGAAGACCAACCACCACACAACCTATGGTGCACCTCCTGTCATCCAAGTAACCTACCACATCCGAACCTACAAACCCATGTAGTGAAGTCCCTAGCCCTACATAGCATGAATCCCTACTGCTGGTCCCTCTCAAATACCTGAGAACCCATTGAAATTCTTTCCAGTGCTTCATCCCCGAATTGGCTCTGAACTCTTTGACAACTCCCATTGCTTGGGAAAACTTAGGTCTACACTCAACCTCATGTGATTTCAAACACTGTTCTAAGCTCAGCTTGAACTATCTAGCCCTTGGTGTGCTTACTGGTTTTGCATCCTACGTATTGAACCCTGCCAACACCTTCTTCACATCAGCTCCCACTGGAGACAAAATCAACCTATGATCTTCCATGTCTCTCATACCAAATAATTTTTCTGCTCCCAAATTCTTCATGACATACCTCTGAACTAACTTTACCTTTAGCTCAGAAACTCCCTACATGTGTAACTCTACAACAAGCAACCACACAACATACAGTAATAGGATAATGTTGCAATCATCATCCACTTGGTAAAAAAAAACATAATGGGTTACATTGACCTTGACTAGAGCCATCCTCTGTCATACACCCATCAAACCTCCATTGCCCTATAGCTTGGTCAAGACCATATACCCTAGCCTTCTATCTCACGTGTCCATCCACTCTCTTCTCTAACCTAGGAATCCATTCATTTGTCAGTGCTTTTATCCTGACTAGCAAATCTACCAAAACTCCCACTTGGTTCTCTTCTAAAGAATTCATGCCATGCTCCCACTATTTCCTAGATTCTACCTGCATTGCCTCTTCACATCTTGCTGGTTCTTGACCATCAATGAGTAATAATTAGTATAAAGAAGGTGAACAATAAATATGAGGTTCACTTACTCTTTTATCCCTCCACATGGGTGTTTGAGACCCCTTGATAGCTTGTTGTCTACCCAACATCCGTTCTAGTGACTGATCTCAGCCATCTCCCAATCTGCACCTGACCGACATTGGTTCCCTACGACTGACCCTGACTACCATGTCAGTTCCCCATGACCGACATTAGTCTCCAGCTACCTGACACCACTGACTCTATTGATCTACACATGATCGACATTGGTACCTCTCTATTCGATGTCAGTTTCTCCTGACTGACGTTGGTACCTGTGTTTTCCTATGAGTGATGATATTTTTACCCATGAGCTCCCTTGGATCAAAAACCCTATCCAAATCAACACATCCTTGCTTAAAATAATCTAGCCTTCTCCACTGATCTCTATCCGTCATCTCTTCCATGAACACCAAGGCTTTCCAGTTATTAAGTTTGTCAAAGATATCTGTCTTCCACTTAAGAACATGCATTCCCTTCTTACATATGTGGCCAAGCCTACAAAGCCACATCTCTACAATAGAAGGAGAATCAATAATATAAGTAGATAGATAAAGGATACCTAATTTATTACCACTATCTAATTCAAGTGCATCCACTATGAGAGTTACTGTGCATCTCTCATCACCCAACTTTCCTGAAGAAATTAGACTCATCTCCAAGACTAAGACCTGCATGACCCCCTTCAACACCCGTGTGTTACCCGTCTGCAATTTCAGCTTCACTTCCCCTTTGCCAACAATCTGACAAGGCTCACCAACCCCTAAATAAATCTCTCCAAAGTCTCCCTGGACATACCCATGAAAAGATGCTCTATTTTGGGCTGCATGGAAAGAGGCAACAAAATCTATAAGCCAAGATTCTACTTTATCTAGAGCAACTTGTGCAACAACACCTGTAACATCTACTTCTTCATGCTGATCTGCTACCAACCAAAAATATTTCTTTACCTGCTCTTTCTTTCCATCAATCTAACCATTCATGCTATTCAGTTTCTCCATTCGTAGCTTACTTTCTTCTAGCATTGCTATAATCCCACTCAATTTGAAACCCTTGAGAGTGACCTATAATCAAAAAAACACTTAACACACTCTAACCACCTCTTAGTGTACTTAACCATGCTTTGATACCACTTATCAAGATTAGTACCAACCTAGTCAACTTGGCTCTAATACCAACTGTCAGGATCCTACTGCCCACTAAGGGCACACTTGATTACCTTTGTATTAGAAACTTAACATAGAATTTAACTAAAATGAATAAGTAACTAGAAATATGAAACAACACAAAGTATGAGAGATAATACCCAATTGTATTAATACTTATCCAGAATAAAATACAATAAAGAAGATGCCACACTTCTTATTCCCACACCTCTAAAGCTCCCACACTTCTAGGGTTCACTAGTAATTCTCTTTCAACAGTTCACTCTCTCAATTATGGTCACAATAATCAACTCAAACATAGAGTTGTTGTTCACCTCCACCAGTCAGTAACACCACTGCCAGTACACCAAGTACACAACCATACTCCAAGTAGATCTCCCTACTCTTACATCAACTTGCAAATCACCAGACCTTACTTACCATGTAGATGTCTCTACACCCTGAAGAACCCTTATCCTTGCCTCACCAAGTCCTTATGATTCTTCAACTAGTACCCCGGTGGATCTTCTACCAAAACTTGCACAACCTATAATTCTCCTTGATCATACACACTTGGCACCCCTTTGGAACTAGGAGGAGCTACTATTGCTCTCTCTACAAGCACAATGGCTATCTAGCACACTTTTACAATACAGCCCATGAGTATATTATATATATCTCATGCATACAATAATTAGACTTTCTTAATTACAATAATTAGATCCACAACTCAAGATGAAAAATAGTCTTTACATGCAAACTACCTATCCAAAAATAGACCAGTCTAGAACTTGCATGCAAACTACATGCACACATAGGTTGCCGATGTTAGTTCCTTAATGATCGATGTCAGCTAACTCATAACTGACATCGGTTTCTTCTGCACTGTAATATGATTGACGTCAGTTGATGAGACTGACGTCTATTTCCCTACAACTCGCTTTGAAACTCAGTAACCTCTATAACCTCCTCCATGTCTTCATTAGTTAATCTTTTAGCTCCACACCCTAACATTATAAAACTTTCCCTTTATCAAATTCCACTTATTCCAACATTCAAGATATGTAATAAGACTCAAACAATAAAGATCACACAAGATAGAGAGAGACACTAGATATAATGTGGAAACCCAATGTGGGAAAAACCATGGAGAATAATCTCAAGTATATTCATGAGAACAAACCCACAGGAGCACCATACCCCTTTGCTGAGTACCAACCTCAGCTACAATTCGTGAGCACCAGCCCATAGGAGCTTCAAACCCCTTTGCCGAGCACCAACCCATAGGAGCACCAACCCCTTTACCAAACACCAACCCAACAATAATTTGTGAGCACCAACCTACAGGAGCACCAACCCCTTTGTGTATACCACACACCTATCTCTCAATGTTGCTATCTCAACAAGTGATAGTTGAATACAACATCTCTTTCCTCTATCTCTCACCTTTTCTCTTCTAAGCTAGATATAACAAATATAAATCATATTCATCTCTCATAATTGCTCTTCTAAGCTAGATATTACAATATCAAATCAACCTCTCTCTTCCATATTACAAATGGCTACTCAATCCTTTATTTATAGCTTTCCAAATGACCTTTGGCCTTCCCCCTTTGTGACCCTTCAATCCTCATGGAAAATGGCACCAATCTTGGATGACCCTTCATATTCAAGCCTTTGAAAAGTCATGTGGTAACCCTTCATGACCAAAAATGTCCTTCCCATTTTTATGCTTATCTTTGATGACTTTTCATATTCCTCAAAGTGTCCCTTAATGAGAAATTAGGCCCTTACTCTTTTCTCTTCACTTACTGACTCTTGGTATTCCCTAAGATGACTCTTCATGGGAAAATGCATCACATCCTTCTTTTATCTTTACCCCATGGCTCTTTGAATTCTCCATGGGCCCTTCTTTTGTCTCATATGCAACCAAAAATATATTCGTTAATATTAAATAAATATTAACTCACATTAGCCAAGATAAACAACATTAAATGCAATGGGACCTTTATCACCAATAATACTAGACCTTTGACATCAATGACAATATTTCCAACAATATCCCCCTTTATCATTGATGCCAACCTCAATCTTGAAATTGCCACATCCTATCACCTGCACATCCTGTCCTCTGAAAACATATAGTAACTCCCCCTTATTGTAGTAACCTGTACCTATTCCCTATACCTATTTTTTTCACCTATACCTATACCTGTTATTCTCCCCCTTTGACATCAATGGCAAAGGGCCTACCTGGAGCTAAAACTTAGCTCCCCCTCACTTGATGCTAAACATCAATGGTAGGAAGTAATAGAAATTACACCCAACTCCTCTCACCGATCTTTGAATGTATCCTTTGATCGTGCCTTTAAGAAGATATCTGACAAAACATATACATTGTTCCCTATCCTTTGAGCATCTACAATCAGTGCATTCAAATATTTTATTCTAATCTCACAACCTTTAGAAAGAAAACTTATTGTGTATCCTTGATCACATATTTGACTAACACTCAACAGATTATGCTTAAGACCTTTTACATATAAAACATTCTTAGTCTTAGTTCTACCATAATCCAAACTCAAAGTACCTTTTCTAGCTATCCTGGTAGTGGTTTTACCTCTGAATCTCATTGTACCACCAATGATATTCTCTAGAGTAATGAACTTACTTTTATCTCTTATCATATGCCTTGAACATCCGCTATCAATTAACCATGGCTGATCTTTACCTCCCACATGCAGAGCTGTCTGCACCATCATAGAATCTTCATGTTGTTTCTTCTGTCATGTACATGTCTGAACCTTCTCCCTAATGAATGGAGCTTTGAGATATTGAACCTTCTTCTTGATGAATGGAGCTTTGAAATTCTAATCCTTTTTGACTAACTCAAACACGCTTCTACAATACTGAGCTATGAATCTAAAGTTGTTTCACTTGTAGCACACTATGGTCTCTTCATCAAAGCTTGATAGAGGAGCAAAAGAGTTGTGGCTTCTACTTGATTTTCCTTCTCCTTATTTCTAAAATTGTTATCTCTTATTCTAAATTCTAATTTCTTATGACCATATCCATTACAATAAAAATAATAGCTATAAAAATAAGACCCCTTTATATATCTCTGACCTGATTGCCTTTTGTAGCTTTATTCTCTACAGCCTTCTCTATTTGGAATGTCCTCTGTATTTTTCTCTTCTCCCCTTTTGTTTCCTCTCTTTTAGGAGCTTCAACATAGCTCTTCTCCTTTTCAAATCTGATCCCTGTCTTATTTGAATATGCTTTTTGACTTTCCAATATCTTATTCAGCATGTTAGTGCTATCCTCAAATTTTGAATCACTAATTATTTTATCATTGCCTACTTTAATAATATCTTCTTTTAAAGAGGAAATTCCAATAACATACCTTTCACATTATTTTCTTGCTATTTCCAAATGTTCTATGAGATCTTATTCATTCTTCTTGGCTTCTTCAAAGTGTGCTTGTAGATCTTCAATCATTTCCTTTAACTCTTGTTCATTTTTCTCAATCTGGCACTTTAATCTTCGATTCTTCTTCTAAACAGCTTCTAACTCTTCTAAGGCACAAATGAGCTCTCCTTCCATATTCACTTTAGCTTCCCCCTCTTCTTCGTCTTGATCATCTTCATGTATAGCCATGAATAGAATCTCTTCTTCTTCTGAATCGCTGACTCCACTATCTTTGCTTGAGCTAGGATCTTTAGAATACAGGCTCTTCTTCTCGAATCCCTTCTTATATTTGCCTTTGAAATTCTTCTTGTATGTAGGATTTTCTTCTTCATCACCTTTAACTTTATATGGGCGTCTAGTTGAAAAATGTCCAATCTTTCTACAATTAAAACATTTAAAAGGTAATTTTCCTTGATATTTACCTGTTCATCTTTTTGGCTTGTGAATGAACAATGCTCTATTGTCATCTTCATCATCACTAGAACTATCACTTGATTCTTGAATCTTAGCTTTCTCTTTCTTTGATGTCTTGAAATTCACTTCTCTCTTTGAGGGTTTATCTTGTTCTGTCTGCATCTCATATGCCGTGAGAATACCATGAAGCTCATCCATTTTTAGCTTGTCTAAATTCTTCATCTCCTCAATTGTCAAAACCTTTGCATCATATCTCATTGGTAGAGATCTAAAAACCTTTTACACCACCATTGACTCATCCAATGTTTCTCCAAGACCTTAAATATGATTTATGACTTGATCAACGAGCAAAAGATAACTTGCTATATCTTCTTCTTCTTCCATCTTCAAACTTTCAAATTGCCTTCTAAAAGTCTGAAACTTATCTTGATGAACCTTTCCATCACCTGTGTAAATATTCTCAAGTTTTACCCAAGTTTCATGAGAAAATTTACATTGCATAACTTTAACAAATTTAGATTCACATAAACCATATAAAATAGCATTTAAAGCTTTATCATTACATTGTCTTGCCTTCTTTTCTGGTGGATTAATTGTAGATGTCGGTGGCTCTTCATATTCCTCCACCACTAATTTCCATATGTCAAATCCAAGGGCCATCAAATAAACTTTCATTCTCATGCTCCAAAAAGCATAAGTCATCCCATCAAACTAAGGTGCCTTATTTTTAGAAAATCCTTCCTGTGACCTAGCCATCATGTTTTCCTAATCTACCTTCAAGATATAAAACTTTTCAAAAAGGAACTTGCTCTGATACCAATTTTTAAGCATAGAATATACTGAGAGGGGGGTGAATTAGTATATTATATATCTTATAAAACTTTCCCTTACTCAAATTCCACTTAATCAAACATTCAAGAGATGCAATAAAACTCAAACAATAAACATCACACAAGATAGAGAGAGACACTAGATATAACATGGAAACCCAATGTGGGAAAAACCACGAGGAACAATCTCAAGTATATTCATGAGAATAAACCCACAAGAGCACCATACCCCTTTGCTGAGTACCAACCTCAGCTACAATTCATGAGCACCAACCCATAGGAGCTTCAAACCCCTTTGCTGAGCACCAACCCAGCTACTATTTTTGAGCACCAACCCACAAGAGCACCCACCCCTTTGCCGAGCACCAACCCACATGAGCACCAACCCCTTTGTGGATACCATACACCTATCTCTCAATGTTACTATCTCAACAAATGATAGTTCAATACAACATCTCTTTCCTCTCTCTCTCACCTTTGCTCTTCTACCCTAGATATAACAAATACAAATCATATTCATCTCTCACAATTGCTCTTCTAAGCTAGATATTACAATATCAAATCAACCTCTCTCTTTCATATTACAAATGGTTACTCAATCCTTTATTTATATCTTTCCAATTGACCTTTGGCCTTCCCCCTTTGTGACCCTTCAATCCTCATGGAAAATGGCACCAATCTTGGATGACCCTTCATATTCAAGCCTTTGAAAAGTCATGTGGTGACCCTTCATGACCAAAAACATCCTTCCCACTTTTGTCCTTATCTTTGGTGACTCTTCATATTCATCAAAATGTCCCTTCATGATAAATTTCACCCTTACTCTTTTGTCTTCACTTGGTGACTCTTGGTATTCCCTAAGATGACTCTTTATGGGAAAATGTGTCCCATCCTTCTTTTGTCTTTACCCCGTGGCTTGTCAAATTATCCATGGGCCCTTCTTTTGTCTCATATGAAACCAAAAATATATTCATTAATATTAAATAAATATTAACTCACATTAGCTAATATAAACAACATTAAATTTAATGGGGCCTTTATCACCAATAATATTAGACATTTAACATCAATGACAATATTTCTAACATTAGCTCCATGATCTATATGAATATCTTAAGGATAAAGAAGTATTAATATTTAACCATGTGGTGTCATCTTGCTTGCCTAAAGGATGTGAAAAAAACCCTCCATGAGCACAAGTTCTAAAATATAACTTTAAAATAAGATCTTTGAAATGCAAGTTTTGGAAGAGTGAAATTTTTGAATTTTTTTTTGAAGTGTAAAATATACGAAGTCAAAATCACAAAAAGAGATGTGAATAAATAGTCTAAAGATGCACAATTTCCAAACCAAACTTGTGAATACCCAATTCAATAAATAAAAATTCTAAACAAAATATCTAAAGACAAATTTCTATGAATAAAATATCTGATCAGAATATTTTATAAACACTTTTCACAAAGTCAACAATATGTGAAGGATCAAAAATTCTGACAAGCGACTTCACCAATAAAAGTTTTGAAGACTAAAAAGTACATGGAAAACACAACTACCGAATCAAAAATGTGTAAATCTTGAAACCTAGTAATAACTATGCATACTCTAAAAACATTTACATGTGTAAAACTATTGATTAATATTAATAGGTTAGTTAGAATAAGTCACATAGTGGAAACTCAAATGACAAGGAAATTACCAAATGCATCCATATTAGTTAGCAGTCATTCATTTAAAAAACCTTTGAAGCTTGATCTTACTAAATACACATAATTGTTAATGGAAAACCCTTTTAAATAGAACTAGACCTTTCATATTTCCAATGGGTTACTACTTAGGACAATAAAAATAATGGTGGTGTGTTGAATATAGTAAAAAATAATTCACAAGGGGAATACTCCTAGGTATTCAAAACCCTAGAATCTTTGATTATAAACACCAAATTAAACATGAATCATACCACAAGATAATAATTGAACCAAAAATATGAAAGAAAATATAAATTTATTCATATAACATAATAAACCTACTCATACCTAGGGTCTATGTGTGCTAAAGCGATTTATGTTTACCCTTGATTGAGGGTTTTAGCAAAGACTTAGAATAAATTTTAAGTTTCACTCTAATTTCCTTAAAGTATTTTACAACTAAGGGCACTCAGGGATTGCTTTATTGTCATCCAATTATCTATAGCCCCAATAGGGATACCTTTGGTTCCTCTTCCTTTTCTTCCCCTCATATTATTACATGATGAATGATACATTTATCTTATTTCATCATGTGTCTTTGATTACCTTTGGATTTTCTTTAGGTTTGTTGATCACTCTTTCAGATACATTGGTCCTCTTTCTTTTCTTTTGTTAAAATGAACCTAGAATAAGTAAAGAAGGAATCATGTTGATCATCTAGTGTATGTGAAAAATAAAAATTGATTTATTAGAATGTCCCTATCATTTATATCCATATCAATGGCTATTACCTTAAATAAGTATTAACATTGGAAGTGTATTTGATCCAAAAAGATGAGAAAACTTCTTAAATTTGTATGGAGTATTGATAGAAACTTTTGCATTCCTAATAGAATTATTAAATTATGATATAACCATAACTAACTTCTTTGTTGTATACCTAAATTTTTAAAGTCTCAACATAAGGGTACAAAGCCTAAAAATAAATCCAATTTCTATTTCTTCTTTTTTATGTCCCTTGGTTATTATCCCTTTGGAAACCCTCTCATGGGTATAACTTTTAACCTCAAACATGGATAATAAGTCTAGTGGATAATATATTTACTTAGTTATACATGGATAAGTAAATCAGATCACCATGAAAAATAAATGAAATTATTATAGAAAGTAAGAAACTAAACTAAAGAAACAAAAATGTAGAAAATAATAAAGGCTAATATAAAAAGTAATAAATCTACCCTAACAAAATAAAATGATATAAAATAAAAAAAATAAAATATGAAAATAGTAAATATAACCTACTCTTACCTCTATCTCATCACTTATGGTCATTTAGGGACATATCTAGATGGTACATCCATGAAATAGTGCTTCAAAAATTGGACATTAACTAGATATGTCAATCCATTATCTTTGAGGTCACTCAAACTAAAATCATTATTACTAAATATCTTTGATAGTTGATAAGGTCTAATCTATAACTGGGTAAACTTATAATGTTTTATTTTATTTTCATGGGTTTTATCCCATAGAAACACTAGGTCAAATATTATAAATGCTTTAAACTTTTCTCTTTTATCAAACCATATTTTGACCAAGTCCTGATGTTTATTAAAATTAATCAATGTTTCATTTCTTAAATCCTCCATTTATATTATATCCAATAAATGGGATTCCTATTTCTCAGTTGGTTCCATGAACTCCTACATAAACTAATATGTTGGTAATTTGAGCATGATTATAAATTAGCCATTATTTATATACTAGTAGGTAAGGTGAAGCTTTTATTTCCTTTTAAATATTTTTTGGTCCAGCCATAATGTATACTTCAACAAATGATGTCATTCTCTAGGTTTTCCTATTTCTAACATTTTAATGGCATCAATCAAGCTCTTATTTGTCAGTTCAACCAATCTATTTTCCTACAAATAATGTTTGGAAGATGACCTTATGGTGATTTTATTATCATGGTCCCATTCATTAAATTCAAATGATTGGAATGATGTCCTTTTGTCAAAAACTAAGGAAATAAGGGTACCAAACCTATTTGTGATGTTTCTTCTAGAAAACTAATTATATATTGTGTTCTGGAATGTTTTGTAACCACTATTTTAGTCAATATGGTTTAATAATATATGGAAGTGAGCACAAATTTGTATTTAACTAAATAATTTAGGTTGATGACACCAATGAAATATAATCTCCACTACATCTAAGCATGCCTATATGTCTTCTATTATCAACACTATGAAATGTATAAAAGAAAACATTTATTTTGAGAGAGAGGACCTTCCACCTCAACATATCATATATCTACACCTACCTCTCTATATCACTTTATAAATTAATGATGTAGGTGTTGAATGAGTTCTAGTTAACAATGGATCAAGGTTGAACATCTACAACATTTATTTCCTACACCATCTTCACATCCATTCAATAGATTTTGATCCTTCCAAAATGAACATCTGAGGGTTTGACATTATTCCATGAAACATTTCAGGTTAAATCATATTAAACCTTAACGTTAGACCCTTAACACTACCTAATACATTCCAAGTCATGCCAAATGATCTCAATTACAATCTCTTACTTGGTAGATCATGGATCCATGTCATGCTCGTAGTTCCATCAATAATATATGTATGTTTAAAATTTAGCTACAGAGTCCATATATACACATGCCTAATGGATAAAGAACCATTTAAGTATTTTTATCACATATTTCCTTCACATAACTACACTCCATGCATAGAATTTTATACTACACCACCCTAGGATATATTCAAAAGACTCATACAACTCCACTAGATATTTATAAAACATAGGGCAATAAGTTTACTTCTTTTGTAATATGATAATTTCTAAAGATGGGTTACATAATTCAAGGACATGGAAAACATGAATAGGGAATTTTAAGTCCCATTGAATCATATGATCAACATGAAAATCAAGGACTTGGATATACAAATGATACATCTAATGTCAAATCTTTTCACAATACCTATCAACACATCACATTTTACCCACTTGTCCTATGAATAGTTGATATAGTGAATCATGTTTATACACTTTTAGTTATATACCATGACATCATCAATGATACATATTAACTAAATATACCAATTCTTGATGATTTTTCTAATGATGAAGCTCTTTTAGAATTCTTGGGTGCACATGAGGATCTCCCTTCTATCATAATAATAGGTTTCCTCATTCCACAAGCAATCAAGCATACTTTAGTGAGCATTCAGATGATTTGGATCATATGTTATCTGATACATATGATACAATCTTCACATCACCATATACTTTAGATTGATATACATTTATCAATGAAGAAATAGTCAAATTTAATTATGGCACTAAAATTAATCCTCACATTATATTCTTGGCTACCACACTACATGAATTAGAAGACATAGACATTCATCTAATTTTAAATGATTTTATTGAATTGTTTCTGTGGGCTTATTTTGATATGCCTAATATTTATCCATCAATTACCATACACAAAATTAACTTATATCCAAATACCAAACTACTAAAGTAAAATATTCATAAAATACATCTAAAATTGGATCTCCTTGTTCAAGATGAAATCCAATGTTTGTTATATGTTGGTTTCACTCAACTAGTTGCCCATCTATAGTGGGTTATAAACATAGTTCTAGTTATAAAACCTAATGGATAAATCTAATGTTGTTATGACTCTAGATACCTCAATATGGTATGTCTTAAGGATGATTTCCCTTTTCCAAACATTGAAATGATAATAGACTCCACAAATAGCTATGAGATGCTCTCCTTTACAGATTTCTTTTCTAGGTATAACAAAATCAAGATAGTCAAATAATATCAAGAAAAGAATTATTTAATGACACCATGGGGCACCTTTCACTATATAATAATTATATTTAGATTAAAGAACACTGGTGCCACTTACCAATGCATTATGAATCGCATATTTCATGAACTTACTCATAATATATTTGAATATTATGTTGACAACTTATTATCCAAGTCAAAAAAGTGTCAACATCATGTAATTGATTTATGACAAATATTTGAAAGGCTAAGAAAATACAATGGTCATATTTACCCTAAGAAATATACAACATAAAATTTGACCCTAAAAAGGTAAAAGTAAACATGGACATGACTCATAATAATTTTAAATAAGTACGGTCCTTCTAGGTTAAAATTTAGGTAATTCATCAATTCATGGCATAACTCACTAATAAAACCTAATCATTCACTCAAATACTTAAGAAGGATGTACAATTTGAGTGGGATCTTACATGTGAAGAGAAATTCAATACACTTAAGAAATGATTTCTCAACCCTCTATCTTGGGTCCACCTATACCTAATAAACCACTCCTAATTTACATTTTTATGATCGATCATACAATGGGAACAATCCTTGAACAACATGAAGACTAGCATAAATAAATAGTAATTTACTACATCAATTACACACTAGTTGACTATGAGCAAATTAGCCCACTAATAGAAAATATTTTCTTACATCTAGTATTTTATACATAGAAAATTTGTCACTACATGATTAACAATGAAACACATATCATTACCAAGGTTGATCCTTTGAAATTCCTCATATCAAAACTACATCTCTCAGATCATATTTCGAAATGGGTTATGTTACTAAATTTGACCTAAAGACCATATTAAAAATATATGTAAAAGGACAAATCATCATGGACTAATTAGTAGAATCCCCATTACTAGATACACATCTTATTAATGATGATTTTAGATATGATTTCACAATAGACAATATTACTCCCAATACATGGAAAATGTTTTTTGATGACTCTCAATGTGCATCTAGTATTAGCTTTTCATAGATCCTTTAGGACACATAGTAAGTCTTGCATATAAACTCAATTTCTCATAGAATAAAAACATTTATAGAATATGAAACTCTCATATTAAGTCTTCAAGCCGCTCAAACTCTCAAGATAAAATCAATCAATGTTTATGGGACTCCCAATTGATTGTCAACCAAGTCACAGATGTTTACCAAATAAAATAACAACACATGATTCCTTATAAGGACATGGTTCAGTGTCTATGCACTCATTTTTTTCTGTTGAAAACATCCCACATAAAGACAATCACCATTCCAATGTAATGGCAAGTGCTACCTCATAAATACCCATACAAATGGATATAAAACAAACTTTATTCATAATTAAATGATTATAATCTCTGTTAGTGACACACATAAATGTGATGTCCCTTACTTAGGGGCTCCTTTTTCTATAATAAAAGCTCTGATATGGATACAAACTTGTAGAATATCAATTCAAATAAACAAATTACCACAATATAATTTCTTATTTATTACATCAGACTATTACAATAGATCTCTGTCAAGCACCTCAAAGAATATTACAATATTGTCTTAAAACCCTGATCTTGTGCAAATCTGGAAACAAATATGAATCTGGAAGTCTCAGCTTGTTGTGTCAAACACACAGTCGCTGGCGTCGGTCGATATACTACCGACGTCGGTCTCTATAGGTCCTTATCTGCCGACGTCGGTCCTCAGACAGCAGATGTCGGTAACTAGGGATCTCTGTCTACCGATGTTGGTACCTGTGTGGATCTGTACAGACCTGTACGGACTTTGTATAGCCGCTAATTTAGCATAACTTATCTGTTTGATCCTTGATCTAGAAATCTATGGTATATGATACAGCAGATCTCTCTCTGTATGATTTATTGAAATAAAACATAAACTAAATCAAGAAATACCTGAAATACTATGATAACTTTTGTGTGAATCTATCTCTCAAATCTGTATACCTCTGTGATAACTTATGTATGAATCTATCTCTCAATTTGGCAATAAATCAGCTGATATCTCACAACCTCTAAATCGCACACAATGAAGAGTTGACGTTCTCCACTACAATGGAATCCTAGAACCCTTGGCTCAGTCTTCACAGAAGAAATTATTCAAAATCAATAATCAATAATCAATGGCTAAATCCAACTCTCTCCCATGAGAAACTCTTATACCCTTCCAAAGGTGTGCTTGCTAAAATTAGATTTCCTCAAATTAGAACTTGGGGTTCTAAAATTAGAATTCCTCAAATTAGAACTTGGGCTTCTTAAATTAGAATTTGGGTCTTAAAATTAGACCAATTAATTAATAATTAATAATTAATTAATATATAATTTAAAATTAGACCAAATAATTAATTAATTAATATCTAATTTAAAATTAGACCAAATAATTAATATTTGATTAAATCAATCAAATATTAATATCTCCCTCAATACATGTCGGATCCTCGAACCGTCTGAAGCTAGTGAACCAGGGGGTGATTCTGCACATGACCATATCAAAACAAGGGTGCTCCAATGTATGTCAAATATCCCTAAATAATAGGAGCTCATGCTCAATGTGTCTGAAATAACCTGAATGAGAGCCAACTATAGGAATTATGTAAATCAAAGCCAAGCCAATCTCCCTCATGACCCTCTATCCATCCAATCAGCATACGAAGGTCACATAATAGGCTAATCATTAAGCCTGTCAATGTCCATGAAAAAGGGGACATGACAATCTGCCCCTCCAAAAATTTCTTGTCCCCAAGCAATCTCGGAACAATGAACCACTCGATCCACCTGGATCCCAAATGTAATTATGCTCTGCACTGCTGTAAATCAATGCAAGTACCTAGAATATCATCAGAAGTAGAACAAAAAGAAACCCATAATCAAATTGGTGAATGCAACTCAACCAAACTCTAAGAGCCCAACTACCATAGTCGAGAACACATGAGAGCCAAACTCTCGAAGCATCATAACCCAAGTAGAATGGACAACTCAAACTACCAATTCCATCTACAAGAGATGGTACCAATCCATCCCATAATGGATGGTAAGAAACTGGAGCCAATCTACACCTGTGTGAAATCAAATCTTCTCTCTCTGGGTCAAAAGAAGAATAATGAGCATACCCAACCTCAAAATCCTTGTGAGGTAGCATAGTAGATATGATCCCTATAATCTCCCCACCCAATCTGCTAATAGCACCAGTACCTTGGATGAGAACACCTTCTATCACCCTATGCGAATCTAGATGAACACCTATACTATCCATCAAATACTCCATGAATGATTCCATGCAGTAAAAATTATATGTGGAAGCATCAAAATACTCCCCCGCACACCACAACTGATCCCTTTGCAAAGGCGGCACAACCAACTGTACCACACTGTCATATGTGTGAGAAGAATAAATTTGGAGACTCGACTCCACTGGCATCCCAAACTCATTAGGACCAGGTACTCCCAAATCCTAAACATGTGTGTTAGCCTCAACAACATGTTCCTCAACAACAACTATAGGAACGTACTCATCACCAACCACCTCAATATATGAATGATCTGGGTTTGGAGCTGGTGAAGACCTCAAATGCTCTAGCTCCATGGTCACCTTAGCCAAATGAAATTGTGACTCCTCATAAGCTAGCTGCATACTCTCAAGAATCTCAGAAGTCACCTCTAGTTGCTAAGTAAGCTCATTCATCTTATCTTCCTCGACCAACAATGCATCATATGCTGTGTTGCCCCACTCCATAAGATAATCTCTGTCGGCTACCAACTGCATATAATCCTGTCTCAAAATTTGGATAGCCTCCCATAAAGAGTGGATCTCTGTCAAGGATAAATAACTACCTCCTTGCTCAATGCTAGTAGGAGAACCCCATCCATAAATTGCTAACAACTGATGAGCAGCATCGAAATGCTTGCAAGCGGTAACAATGTCTCGCTCACTAACTCTCAGCTGACTAGACACATGACGGTGCTGGCTAGATTGTCTCCTATAATCCTCCACTGATGCACGGTCCAAAAGAGTAGACTCAAAATCACTGACCTCTGTAATACTACCATCCATACTTTGCGAATCAACTTCAAAGCTCATATCAACATACGGAGTATCAACAACTATAGCATCACTGTCTAACTCCTCCATACCGGAAGAAACTGTCGAAGAAACTAAGTCCTCAAAATTATCCACTGCATTCTCCTGGGTGTCATCTGCAATAATTAGATCCTGGGACTCTTCTACAATCTCTACCATATCTAAGAGATCATCAACACTCAGTGTACTAACATCTGAGTACACCTCTACACTCTGAGTGCAAACATCGGACTCATCCTCATCTATCTCTGAAGAGATTGCTGCTGAAACTATCTCATCCTCACAATCTCCCGCTCCCACATCCTCTACAACTAATTGAGAGTCTAAATCCCCATGAATAAGCTCATCCACATGTCTCTCAGAATTCGAGTGAGCCACCTTCATTGCCTCCATGCCCTCCTTGATCTGCTATAAGTTGTCACAAGAAGAACCTGCTGTAACTCCTTTTTGTCTCCTTATGTTTTGAAGATGTTGTCTCGCATTGGCAGCCACTAATCTAGCCTCCTTGGCCTTTTGTGACCACATATCACATAAATTATGGGTCCTTTCCATATCCGTCCAAGTTTGATGTTATTGATGTGAAGATGAAGGAGCAATATGATCATGCAAAGAATCCATACTCTTATTATCCATATCATTAGCATGCTCTATGCTAGTCTCCAATGTAGAAGTCTCAAGTGGAACTTCTTGCAAAGCTGATATAGACAACTCATTCCCCATGGCTGCCCTCATATCCTCTTGAGTCAAATCAACATGTATAACAACTGGTGTAGAGCTGCCCTCAACCCCTGTAGAGACCTCTTGTCTCTCCTTCATTCTGTTTTGTGATGTGGACCTTTTAAGAATGGATGCCATATACCGTACTAATTTGTCTTCAAATGTAGGATCTAAAAGAGTTTCATTCATCCTCCTCTGGGTTTCAACCAACTGGTTCAAACTTTGTTTCAGCTTCTTCATATCCTTGTCCCACTATTTCTGAGTACTTGAAGTCATCATGATACTTTGCTGATTCAATCTACCCAAACTACCCAACAGGATGGCAAGACATTAGCTCTGATACCACTATGATGTCCCTTACTTAGGGGATCCTTTTTCTATAATGAAAGCTCTGATATGGATACAAACTTGCAGAATATCAATTCAAATAAACAAATTACCACAATATAATTTCTTATTTATTGCATCAGACTATTACAATAGATCTCTGTCAAGCACCTCAAAGAATATTACAATATTGTTTTAAAACCTTGATCTTGTGCAAATCTGGAAACAAATATGAATCTGGAAGTCTCATCTTGCTATGTCGAACACACAGCCACCGGCATCAGTCGATATACTACCGACATTGGTCTCTATAGGTCCTTATCTGTCGACGTCAGTCCTTAGACAGCCGATGTCGGTAACTGGGGCTCTCTATCTGCCGATGTCGATATCTACGTGGATCTGTACAGACCTGTATGGACTTCGTACGGCCGCTAATTTAGCATAACTTATCTGTTTGATCCCTGATCTAGAAATCTATGGTATTTGATACAGCAGATCTCTCTCTGTATGATTTATTGAAACAAAACATAAACTAAATCAAGAAATACCTGAAATACTGTGATAACTTCTATGTGAAGCTATCTCTCAAATCTATATACCTCTGTGATAACTTATGTATGAAGCTATCTCTCAATTTGGCAATAAATCAGCTGATATCTCATAGCCTCTAAATCACACACAATGAAGAGTTGACGTTCTCCACTGCAATGGAATCCTGGAACCCTTGGCTCAGTCTTCACAGAAGAAATTATTCAAAATCAATAATCAATAATCAATGGCTAAATCCAACTCTCTCCCATGAGAAACTCTTATACCCTTCCAAAGGTGTGCTTGCTAAAATTAGATTTCCTCAAATTAGAACTTGGGGTTCTAAAATTAGAATTCCTCAAATTAGAACTTGGGCTTCTTAAATTAGAATTTGGGTCTTAAAATTAGACCAATTAATTAATAATTAATTAATATCTAATTTAAAATTATAGAAAATAATTAATTAATTAATATCTAATTTAAAATTAGACCAAATAATTAATATTTGATTAAATCAATCAAATATTAATATCTCCCTCAATACATGTTGGATCCTTGAACCGTCTGAAGCTAGTGAACTAGGGGGTGATTCTGCACATGACCATATCAAAACAAGGGTGCTCCACTATATGTCAAATATCCCTAAATAATAGGAGCTCATGCTCAATGTGTCTAAAATAACCTGAATGAGAGCCAACTATAGGAATTCTGTAAATCAAAGCCAAGCCAATCTCCCTCATGACCCTCTATCCATCCAATCAGCCTACGAAGGTCGCATAATAGGCTAATCATCAAGCCTGTCAATGTCCACGAAAAAGGGGACATGACAATAAACCTTATCTCTTTAACAATACTCATTAGCACATGCAATTCAACACCATATAAATGACTATCCAATATATACAACATTTTTAACAAATTTATTGCACCAAATACCTTTATAAGGAATGAAAAATGCAAGAAATGAAACTCTATATGATATGTCATAACTGGTATTGATTTGTTAAAAATATCTTTGGATAAACACTTAATCAGATGTTTAACAACATAATAAGATAAATTGTCTATTTGATAGATACACGATAGTTAATGTGATGTTCATTTCAGTGATAAGGCCATGTCACACAAATTACTTTGATAGAGTTACTACTGGCCAACTATGAAACAAGAATTTCAAAAATATGTAAAATTATGCAATGAATATCACATAATGGTAAATTACACCATGTCTCTTTAGAGTAGATTAAAACTATCATATAATCATTTCCATTCATGTTATGGGGCTTTGATATAATCATTAAAATGAACTTAGAATAAATAGGCAAACACAAATTCATTATCACAATGATAGAATATATTTCAAAGTGGGTAGAATAAATCCCACTATAATCAATAAAAGGGGAAGATATTTGTTAGTTTCTCATGACCAATATGATTTCCCACTTTAGTCTCCCAATATCCATCATTATATATAATGGAACTTATTTGAAGAAAAAAAGTGATATTTTTTTGTGCCAAAAACAAAATTTGACATAGATTCTCCACACCATACGAACCATAGGGTAATGGTCAAGCAGAGGCAATAAATAAGATGATCAATAGAATTATTATTAAAATCATCAACAAATTTCATGATGACTATCATAATAAACTTGTATATGTACTTTAGGCTTACCACATTAGTATACATACACTAACTAGATTTACTCCTTATTCACTTGTATATGGCACACAATTCATTATTCCATTGGAAATATAAATACCATCTTTATAGGTCTATTTACAAGTAATCATAACATATGATTAGTACAAATAATGACATATCCATGAACTAGAATAATTGGATCATACATGTATCCAAGTCAGAGAGCATCTCATAGCTTATCAGATGTGAATCCAATGAACTTATAATAATAGAGTTCATAATTGATAATTTTAAATCAATGATTTGATATTGGAAGAAAATATCATAAATGTCAACACCAAGGAAGAAAATAAAGGAAAATATAAACCCAATTGGCTTGGAAAATACGTCATAACCTAAAATCTTAGCATAAAAGTCTATCATATAGCTTCACTCAATGGAAAAGTAGTTAATAATCCACTGAACATCATACATCTAAGGAAATTCTACATATAAAAAGATGAACTTTTCATTTTCAATTGAATTTTACATACTTCATTATATCTTAGTCTTTGTATATAGTTTAATTTCATATTCTTTCACATAGCTTATACTTATATATATATATATATATATATATATATATAATATAATATAATATGTCAAAAAACAAAAAATTTCAAAATTTCAAAAATACAAAAATTTACAGATTATGTAAATTGCTATGTTTCCATTTCTACTACTTACCAAATATTGCATATTGCTATCTATCCTATTATAGTCAATTTTATCATGCACATATGCTTCACTTGTTATTATTGATCACTTACAAATTCTAGATAGGACTTCAATCCACTACATTGATCTATACTAACTATCATCTACCCATTATAGGAATTTTCACTGATCCAAGTTTATACATTACTACATCTACTCACTTGGGGATATCTCATACATAGTTGTTATAACCAAGTTCTATCCTAAATATTATAAATTCTAGTTTATGATTTGATTTATCTTGATATTGATCATTTCTACTTATTTCTTAGATTTTTATGACTATCACTAGTTAGAATCAGTAAATATGCACCTTGGAATTTACAAAGATTTATATTACATAGTTATACATGTTTTCATTTCTAGTTCTTAGATTAGACTTGATTGTGTTTCCTATTCTTCTTACATTTTTAGGGAATTTTAATATGTCCTTATTCTTTATATTCTACACTAATTATCTATTTATATGCCTTAGACATGTACCCATGTCCCTTTTGTGTGATCTTTCATGCTTCTATAAGAATAAATTTGAACATGTCCTTCCCTACATGGCTCCATGTCAAATTTCATGTTATTTACATATGTGGACATTTAAACATGTATTTTTATGTCTTCATTCTCATATTTAGTGACATGTTCCCATGTCCCTTGTATTGTGACCCCTTGGCCTCCTTTTTATTTGCCTCATGTGTTTATATGTTTGCTTCCTTGTATGCTTCTACAATATGACACTTGTATTTGCTTGTTACACACACACACCAATTTTTGATCCCATGAGGGATCTCATACATCTACCCTTCCTACTTATGAGCCTTGATGTACATCATACCTCATCCCCCTAAGTAGATAATCAAATTTTACTACTATTTTACATTACTTACATTTATCTTGACACCCTTGTGTAATGTTATATTACAACACATATATCACATTTACTATTTATGATCAAATAAATTTATATTCTGATGTTATGTTTTACATTATATTATAATATCATGCACATGATTTAGATAACACATCTATAGAGATACTTCTTTAGAGTGCAATTATTACATAGGTTTCATAACTAACCTCAAAAGAGGGGTCATTTATATGGGTTATCACAAAGATCATGCTCCGTTTTTTCTTTAAATAGATGCATATTAGCACATAGGCTTAGTTTTAGATATCAAACTTAGTTTAAACATAAAATAAAATAGAGACCCAGTAGTTAGTATACATCATATAGAAATTAGACTAGGTAATCATTATCACCTAGATTTGGACACTATGGACACAAGGTACTAATCTCCACTATAAGGCACTACTATCAAGTAGCCCTAGATTCAAGACAATCTAGATCATTTAAACTAGTACACTAAGTATAGTAAATATTTACACAAATATAATCACATGTTTACAATTATGATCATATTTGGCTTAGATTCATTCATTTCATTTCAAATTCATACCTATTGCTTATATTTAGGGGCATAATACACATCATGATCATTCATACATTTAAATCAATTACACAAGCTCATGAATTACATAATTGATTCATATTTAGTATACTTAGATACCAGATTAGGGGGCACTTGCATGGCACATAGTTTACACATACATAAAATTAGATGGGTTGATCAGATCAAATGGAAAACTACATGTCATTATCTACATTTTGTACACTTTCTGTCAAATTCCAAGTTATCACTAGATTCATGCCTTACTCCATTTATAGTGGTTGGCATTCTCGAGTGGCCCAAAGCCACCTAATATACTTGAGTGGTCATGGATCCAAATGCATAGTTAGATTACTTAGTTAGATACTTTAATCACTTATCTCATTACATTTATAAATACATCTACATCACACAAGGTAAAATGATGGATTTATGGCCTACTTGAGTTATTGATCCACCTACATGAGATAGTTCAACACACTTTTAGTCTTACCTATGCTATTCACAAAGATCAAGATCCAGCAAGTAGTGGTGTGTAATGATTGAATCAAAACTAAATTGAGTTATTGACCCACCCATATGAGGATTAATCATGTCATCAACTCAGTTCAAGATATTTAATGATATGATCACTATACACAATCACACACACATGTTGTCACTAGGTTCATGCATTAGTTCATTTACCTAATGAAGTGTATTCATTCCTTTCCTCTCTCTTTGCTCATATTTACTTAGTTATTTCATTTCAGCATAGTCTTTTTATTTTGATTTTCTCATTAGTAAGGATGTATTTTTGCATGTTTCATTATAGGACATTTATTTGGATCATGTTACACATATTTAGACCCATATTTTCATACTCAAACTCAACTACATGATCTTCACTTCTAAGGTAAGTCTAGGTATGATTATTTTTCCTTTATACTAATAATTTTTCTTTATTGAATTACTAACATATAGGGGGGAAAATGTAATCACCTAAAAGTTTTAATTGGATGCTAAGAGTGTCACTTGAGTTATCATATCCCTTGGCTAGCCATAGACCTACCTTTATGAATTAAACTTACATTTACAATTATTCAATAGACCATAGTCACTTACAACAAGTCAAAACATAATCCCAAAACTATCATCCCTAGATCCAATCCAAATTGCTTATAAGTCTACCAAAAGGACATTAGTTGCACATTTGGGACACTAAAACCACATGATGTTAGTGCTCCTAATTGGGTGCTACTATCCTTATCCTTACTACTTCCTAATAGCTATTTTTGAAAAAAAATCCTCTCTTAAGGTCAGCCTAAGCTCATTTTATTATCCACACTAGAAACTAAACCCTATAAATACAAGTCTAATCTACCTATATTCACTAGATGTAAAATAGATGCAAAATATATTCGAATCAAAGACAAATTTATGAAAAATCAAGGTACTTTACCCATATTCTACCCTACTTATGCATATTACCTTCTATAGCAGACCTAAGTCCAATTTTTAAGCACAAAAAAACTTAAGCACATTCAAGATCCACTCTCATTATAGAATTCACTTAAACATACATCAAGCACTAGGTGGGATAACTACATCAAACTTGATCCCTCTTTAGAGTATTGGTATGTAGTCAACTCTCTACATAGTGAGGTGTTAAGTATGTCTAGTTCATCCTACTAACACACAAACAATTATTTCTCATATCATACTTCCAAAGATAACTAGGGTCTTTAAAAAAATCAAACTTTTTAGGTAAAATACATAGTTATAGGTTTCAATCATACAATAATAAAATATACAAAAATGGATATAGGTGCTACCCAAAAAAAGGAATAGTCTTGCAAAAGGGACATTAGTGACATATTTGGGACACTACACATAGATGGCGCTACTATCCAAACTAAGGGCTATTGTCTATTGAAAATAAAAATATAAGAATCCTATTGACAACATAGACTACTATTCAAATCCCAAAATTGAGAACCTATATCATCCACAAAAATCAATTTTGAGCTAAGTATCTATTTATCCCTATTTGTTTCTATTAATAGAAAGTCAAACAATGTAAAATTCATAACAAATTAGTATCTTAATTATTTTAATTAATTTAACTGATTTAGACATCTTATCCCTTTAGCCAAATATAAGAATTACTTGTGTAAAACCTTAAAAGGTTAAATCAAATTGCATGACATTAAAAAATGACATTTTGTATTGATAAAATATTCAAACCCTTTGGAATGTGAAATTACATAGTTATATAGACTTGGGGAGGGAATGCCTCATCTTCCAAGTGTATATAAACTCATAGTTAAATGTTTTACTTATAACTATTTTCACCAAATATTTCACCATAGAGGAGTTTTTTCAAGCATACTCTAATATTTGGGAAGCGTTGAGATACCTCTAGGCATGTAGGTTTCCTATAGTAGATGTAGACCTTTAGGTTTAAAGGCTAGCTCCTTAGATTGACCTTTAACTGCTTATAACTTACACTATCTAATTACTTGGATGAAAACAGGTATAAATATGCATGAAATTAAACTAATATAAGGGGGTGATATAGTGTAAAAATCTCCACAAGATCATAATACTCTTTCACTAAGAGACATGACCTACAACACTAGCTTCCAAGTCACAAGATACTCTAACATTATAATTTTTATATGGAGGTGATATACATGAAAATACTCAAGGTAAGTGGAATAGACATTAGTTTTATAAACTAAGGTTACTTTTATAATTTAAGGGAGTCAAAAACACTAGATACACTCCATATTACCTGTTAGAATGAGAACTTGCACCAAACATTAAAGGATAAAGAGAAGCAAGGATAGAAGCTTCTCACTAAAATTCATTGTACATCACTTCACACACTTAGATAAGATGTTTGTGAACTAAAATAAATATTTTAAATCTTATTCAAATTAAAATTACAACATAAAACTAGTAGGGCTTCACCATACTGAGTTTGAAATTAAAATACAAGAGCTAAAATGGCTAGCATTCATTAAGTGTGTGAGAGGAGAGAGAGAGAGAGAAGTGGATCCCAAGGGTAATAATACCACATGCCAAGGCATGAAAATAAGTTATTTTTCATGATATATGAGTATTAATATAACATTCAATTTATATTTGGATAAATGTCCATGTGAAGCATGAAAACTCCTCAAATCTAGTGTAAGACCCTTCAAATGGTTTCGTGAAACTACCTTCATCATTAGGCCTTTATTAAGCACTCCAAAGTAGAATATGGAGAGATGAAGCATGTTCACTATCAAGGAGGGGTTAGTAACAAGATTCAATAGTATTTATATGTTTTTATAACCAATACTCTTCTTTTGGACAATTGTTCTCACCTTCTACAGTCACCATCGCTAGCTTCACAGATATGTCTTCACATTTTGTAGCAAATTGTTCATAAATTTTTTAATATAATCTATATAAATGGTGATATGACACCTTTTAAAATTCCCACTACATTCCAATCCATGAATAAAACCTTAAAATGTTCTCTCATTAGACTTTTCACCTCTTCACTTGGCAATCACTCTTCATTCTCATTATCTTCCACAAACTGTCTGAAGTAAAAGACTTAACAGAGGTGTTTATGTGATTGTATAAAGAAATAAATAGTAATTAAGAGTTATATTAAGTAATTATTTACCTTACCAATTTATTCTCATCCTTTAACACTTCCTTGAACCTTCAAAACCATTAAAATATATCAATAAAGCGCATTTTATACCCTATCCATACAAGTAGGGTACAAAAAAACTAGATGGGATGGAGATTGAGAGAGTATTATTCAATAATAAAACCATTTTTATGTCTCACTATTTCTCATATATTCATTTTTACTTCTTTCCAATCAGGTCTCAAGAAATGGTTTTGGAGGGTTTATAGTGTTTTAGACTCTTAAGGATTTTTCACATAATCTTAACATTTAAACCTCAAAAAAATTCCACTAAAATAATTTTATGGATCCTATTAAAATCATACTAACTCCTTATACCTCCATGATAAGTGTAAACACTAGTGTGAGCTATTGAAGTTGGCGTCTTGAGCTTGGGAGTGTATTATGGATACCCTGAAGTAGATTTTAGCTAAAAATGACCCCTCTATGGGAGTTATCTACAAAAAAAATAATTTGATAAACCTCATATCATATAATTAATGATTTTAATCACATTATAAGTTTAATTTGTCCATATAAGTGGTATTGAGACCCCATTAGGGCTTTAGGCCTAGTCTAGGCCTAATAGGTCTGACTACATATCTAGGTTAATACCTACTCTATTTGATTTATCAGTGATGTGAGGCCTAAATAATGTTTTTTAATTCTCAATAAATATCTCTTAATTATTATTCCAATTCTCTAAACCTCCTCATCACATCTCCTTATCACTTACTTACCCTTTCCTATAGTTTTGCATTTTTTGGAGTGCACACTATTTGAGATATAAAAAAGGGCACTTCCACTATTGTATAAGTCAAAAAATGGTTATAAGAGGATAAAATAGGTTTTGGGGACCCTGTGTATAAATTTTCATATCTTTTTAACCCCTAAAAGGCCATCAACTCTCCAACCTCTTAAGATAGACTTTTGGACTATGAGCATTGTACACAGGGTTTTTATTTAGTGTTAGATTTGTTGATTTATGTTACTCCTTTCATATAATAAATATATATTAATGTGATAATACCATTTTTATATTGTTATTCATAATTTTTTTCCACTATAAATCTCTACCAACTCCCATATTGCACTCTTTACACTGCATAGTCCTAGTCTGTAGATTGTGTATTGTAGGTGTTCATTTCAAAAACATGAGACCCCTGTAAGCTGATATGAACCATGTGTATCCTTTTTATGTTACTATTTAATTTATATAGGTTGATATCATAATTTTAAATACTCATATCATACCCTAGGACTTTCCAACACCTAAATTGTCATGTTTTGAATACATTGTCATACTACAGTCAAACTATAGGTGTCATTTTGGGACCAAAAGAGGGACTTGTAGTTATTATTATGAGTCAAAAAATATGAATAAACTCATTAAAATTATTTTTTGGCCACTATTACCATTTAAATTCTAAATAATTTAGTTTTTTTCAGGGTTAAGGTCTCAATTTCTAATCCCAACATAATGTACATTGTAGGCTGACTATAAACACCTCATTTGAGAACCTTGGCATCCTCATATAGGTGATGATTTACATTAATCATTGAAAATAAAACCATTTGATTTATATTATAGGTATATTATCTTATTTTAATCTCATAAGACAACTTTGTCTATAAATTATGCCACTATCAAGTCATTATTGTATCATAAGATCACTTGAACTTCAAAGTGTTGTAGATGACACTAGGAGACTATAGTGAAAGATTACATTAGTTTAAAAAATAATTAAATCACCATTCCTTGTCCAAAAATCCATGTTATTTTTAAATTAATTTCCCATACATCTAGGCTTCATTATGTAAATGACTAAAATGGTCAAGACCTCATATACTCTACTATGGAAGAGTAAAAAAAGGGTATAATCTTTGTTTCAGAGATTTTAAGGTAACATGTCCCTAAGACAATATTATTGACTTAATAGCATGTATTAAAGTATATTTTTCACCTTATTAATACACCATGATTACCTTTACACTTTAAATTTTTAAAAACCTCAATGAATATTTCAAAAAAGCTTAAACATTTATACTCTAAGTTTGCTTAGTCTCTATGTGGCACCTGTAGATGTGCATGTAATATACAAAGAAAAACTATATACATTAGGGAATTTATTACCTTAATATAATATAAAAACATATTATATTTATTTAAAATATTTATCTAACCTCAATAAACCTTTTACCACCTTGAAACTTTCATGTTTGATCCTCATGACTATGTAACATTCATTTTTACCTGATTGTGTATGACAGTCATGAATAAAGCTACTTTGTGAGTGTGTTAGACCTTAAAACTCACATAGAAAAGTTTAGAGACATAAAAAATTAATAATAAATTTAACCATCATGGAATATTTAAGTGGAAACATCATATGCGCATTTTTTTGAAGGCACTTACATGAGAATAACCCTAGAATAGGTAAAAATTAGTCTGCAACCTCAATAGAGTTTTCAACTATAAAATTGAGATGTTTTGCTATACAATCACATATAAACATTAAATAAAGGATTTAAATCATGAGATAATAATTTAAAAACTCTCCAAAATAACATAAAACACTTATTTTGTATGGGCCAACTCAATCAAAGAGGAAGCCAGTAGGTACGGTAATGAGCAATCAAAAAAATTGACTAGCATTATAAATAATGATTCATAAAGACTAGTACATAAAATATTTAAATAGTTACATGATATTTAATTATACAAAATTTAATATCTCCCACCAAGTGCATTTGTCCTAGTTCAACTCCTCTTGGTTATATAATAAAAAAGTGGTTAACCATTCTTTCATGCCAAGGATAGTGATAGAGAATCAAAATGATTTTGGACTATTTTAAAGTATTTAAAATATGATAAAAAATGATTATGAGCTTAGGTAATTTAAATATTAATTATAAAATCCTACCACATATACCACACTCCACAAATTGTACAGCTACCCAAACTCCCCCTTTTTCAACTATTTTCTTATCTTCAACATAGAAGCCTACAATTTGTAGTTAGAGACTACCACCTATGATAATATTAGAACATGGGGGACATTGATAAACACATTATAAAACTTTTCATTCTATGAAAAATTTACAAGTTTCATAAATGACCCCAAAATATGACCTCAAATTACATATAACCAACTAAGGGTTTAAAAGTGACTATGATGAAGGTTAGAGACACATCAAGTGACAATTATGGGATTATGATACAAAATATAATACCTTAATATACCTAAATAAAAGTTTTAAACTATAGGGTGTTCACCTATTTTGACTTTTGCTCAAAATAGTCAACATTCTTGGTAATCTCCTAGGCATGGCATGCCAACTATGCTAAAGATCGATAGACTATTCATATCCATTGGGATATAGAGTAACCTATGCATAGGTTTGAAATTAAATTTCATTTAAAACCACACCAAATAATGTAAAACAGCATACAAAATGAAAACATATAATACAAGACAAGACAATAAACACACACTTATGCTCTCATGAGCACTTATAGAAGACACACAACAAACCCAAACAAACTAACTTAAATAAAAACTAACATAAATTAATATCTTCCTCTTAGATCAAAAGGGAATATTCAAACCTTTCTTATCCCATTAAATGAATTAGTGAATGACGCATGTTTCCTCTTAAACCTTAACATTAATGCATCCATCTCCTTCATATTGTTTGTCAATCTCTTTGGTATGATGCTCAATGAAATCAAGGAAATTACAAGTATATAACCTATTTAGGTGAACTCATATTGAATTTAAAAAACAATAATATTCTCATTATAATCCTCAAATACAAACCCCAATGGTGTTTCAAAAAGGTATACCTCCTTGACTTCCATGATGATCTCAATAAGGTCATGCTTTTTTAGCTACAAGCTCCTTAAGTTCATCAAGGATTTTTGAATAATACACCCAATATTGATCATTATACTCCATGTAAAACTTTTGATCTATATTATCAATTACTTGCCCCTCAACTTGGAAAAATTATTCAATCTCTTGAAAAATATTCATTTGCTACTACCAATCATCTTTGCTCTCCTTGTCTTTGAGAACTGCCACCTCTTTAACTTTATGTTCTTGGTCCTGATGTTCTTGATGTATGAGGTAATCAATATTGTCTACCTTATACTATAATACATATATAAATGGTTAAACCTTAGTTTGATGTGTTGAGTGATCCTTAAGGACAACATATTCCACCTTAGTCTCATTTGATTCTTTCTTGACTATATCTTCTTGAATAATGACATGATGCTCATATTCATTCTTAACAAGACCTTATCCTTTATGCTTGATAATAAAATCAACTTCATGCTTTTTAGGATCATCAAAAAACTTATTATTATGTATGCACTTCTTAGGAGGAGTAGACCTACTCAATTGCCCAACCTCTTAACTTATGACATTGAACCTTTACCATGGGCTATATTCCTCCTCATGACTTCATGTTCAAGGAATATTTAATATGGATATAAAATAACTCAGAAGATCTGGAGTCTTTCTCAAACACCTCTCCCTTAATTATTTGACCAAATTCTTTATGGATGGTTATAACATGATCTTCAGTCATGAAGATTGAATTACACTTTGTTTCCCCAAGGGGGTCGCTATGGTGATTTATTAATCATAGTCACTTGAGGCATCCTCTTGATGAGTTATGGCTTGAAATTTATCCCCTTCATTTACTTCCACAAAAAGGGGCCCTCCTTCAATGAGGTATGAGGTGGGCGTGTGATGGATAGTATCATGAGATGGAGAGGGAGTATGACATGTGATGGAGGGTTTAAAAAGGGTTTTGGAAATGAATGATTATTGAGTGAGCTCATAGGTAAATAACAAGTTGGGTTGATCAATTAGAAAAACAACTCCTTCAAAAATAGTTTCACCTTGATCATAGGCTCCTTGAGGATCTCTAATGTCTATATGTTTAGTTTCAAGATTTTTCACCCACATTCTTAGTCTATCTATTGAGAATTGGAAACACTTTTTTTCTAAGTAAAATGGTTATTTGATATCATAGTGAATTTCCTCTTCAACCACCTCCCACACATCAATCCTTATTTGAAAAAAACCTCTTAACATTTCCATGAGATGGTTATGGAACACATCAAACTCATCATCCCATGTTCCTAAACATTTTTCACCATCTATCAGACTTGGTATGAGTGCTAACAAATATTTGATATGAGATGGGGCTGATGGAAGAGGAGGAATGTAATAGTGAGGATTATGATGAGATTATATTTTTAGAAGAATGAATTCATTTTTTTTCTTGTAATATCTTAATCTATAATCCATGGAATCATCTGATTCCTCTTGACCATACTGAAAAGAGTCATCCTGAGGTTTATATGCATCATGGTATGGTTGGTAGGAATAATATTGGGATTGGTAGGAAGGAACTTCTTGATAGGATTCTTAATATCCTTCCTCATATGATTCTTCAACAACATGATGAAAATATGGAGAAGGAAAAGGATTCCCATATGGTTACCATCAAATTTGATAGGGTTATTGATGAGTAAAACTTGATTCATAACAAGGCTGATAGTAGGGGTTCTCATCATAGAAAATTAACCTCAAGGGTCAAATTATATACAATAAATTACCAAAACCTTCAATAAGAGATACATAGGTTTCTTACAACTATAATATCTCATTTGGAGTCAGCATTGGTGCTAACTTTCTTGCTTCTAATATCTTATTAGAGGAAAAACACACCAATAATATTTCCACTCCCTTGGACCTTGGTCCCACTATGCATTACATATATTTTATCACCAAATATCACACCCTAAAGGAGTTTTTTCAGTCCTACTCTAATATTTGGGCAACATTGGAATACCTCTAATCATGTGGGTTACCCATAGTAGAGGTAGACCTCTAGGTTTAAGGGTTAGCTCCCTAGATTGACCTTTAAGTGCTTATCACCTACACTAGCTAATTTATTGGATGAAAAGAGGTAAAAACATGCATTAAATTTATTAGTATAAGTGGGTGATACAATATAAATATATCCACATTATCATCATACTCTTTCTCTAAGATACATGACCTACAACACTAGCTTCCAAGTCCTAGAATACTCTAACACAAGTATTTCAATATAGAGGTGATATGCATGAAACTACTCAAGGTAAGTGGAATAGAGGTCATTTTTAGATTTTAATGTTACTTTTAAACTTTAATTTATTAAAACACACTAGCTACACTCCATATGACCTATTAGAATTAGAACTTCTTGCACTAAACATGAAAGGATAAAGAGAAGCAAGGATAGAAGCTTATCACTATACCTCATCATACATCACATCACACACTTAAAAAATATGTTTGAAAACTCAAATAAATATTTAAAAACTTATTAAAATTAAAATTAAAACATTAAACTAGTAGGGCTCCACCATACTAGGTGTGGAATTATAGTACAAGATCCAAAATGGCTAACATTCATAGAATATGTGAGAGGAGAGAGAAAAGTGGAACCCAAGGGTTAAAATTCCACATATAAAGGCATGAAAATTAGTTATTTTGAAGGATATATGAATAATAAATAGACCATGAAAGGTCTCTTTTGAAAAATGCCCTTGTGAAGCATGAAAACTCCTCAAATATAGTGTGGGATCCTTTAAATGGCTTCTTGAAACTACTTTCATCATTAGGCATCTCTTACACGATCCAAAGAAGACTAGGGAGAGAAAAAAATGTTCACTATTAACTAGGGGTTATAAAAAATCTTAAACAATCCTTAGATGTGTCCCTAACCAATGCTCTTCTTTTGGACACTTGTTCTCACCTTCTATAGTCATCATCACTAGCTTTACAAGTTTGTCTTCATATTTGACACCTAAATGGTCATCAATTATTCTATATAATCCATATAATGGCTGTTATGACACTTATAAAGAGTCCCCTTTCCTTCCAATCCATTAATAAAACCTTAAAAGGTTTCACAATTGGACTTATCACCTCTTCACTTGGCAATCACTCTTCTTCGTCATTGTCTTCTGCATACTGCCTAAAGTGAAATACTTAGCATAGGTGGTTATGTTCTCATCTGAAGTAATAAATGGGAAATGAAAAGTTATAGTAGGTCATAATTTACCTTTCCAATCAATTTTCATCCTTTAACTCTCCCCTGCACCTTAAAACAATCAAAATCTATTAATAAATCCCATTTTATGCCCTATCTGTACAAGTAGGGTACAAATAAACTAGATGGGATGGAGATTGAGAGAGTATTATTCAATACCAAAACCATTTTTAGGTCATAATATTTATCCTAGATTCATATTTACTCACTTCTTTCCAATTGGGTCTTAGGTAAGGGTTTTGAAGGGTTTATAATGTTTCACACTCTTAAGGATAGTTCATATAATCCTAATGTTGAAACCTCAAACCAATTACACTAAAATAATGTTAGGGACCCTATTTGAAATATCCTAACTCCTTGGATATCCATTATAAGTGTCCTTACTACTATGAGCTCTTGAAGTTGGTTTCTCAAGCTTGGAAGTATATTTTACATACCCTAAAGTAGGTTTTAGCCAAAAAAGACCCCTCTATGAGACTTATCTACAAACCAAAGAGTTTTCTCAACCTCATATCCTCTCCTTAAGGCACTTAATTGCATTATTAGGTTCATTTGGACCTATAAGTAGTACTAAGATCCCATTAGGTCTTTAGGCCTAGTTTGGTCTAGTAGGCTTGACTATATATCTAGTCTCATGAATACTCTATTTGATTTATTAGTGTTATGAGTAATCATTAATTTTTATTCCTAATAAATAAATCTCCATGCATTCTTCTTTCAATACTCTAAACCTCCTCAACACATCGCCATATCATTTGATTACCCCTACATGTAGTTTGCATTTTCAGGAGTGCCCTCTATCTAAGATAGAATAAAAGGCACTTCCCCTATTGTATCAATAAAAAAAGGATATGAGAGGCTAACTTAGGTCATAGGGACAATATTTACATAATTAAATATATTTTTTATTTAACAATTTTGTGAATATTGGAGTCTTACTCCTAATTTAGTTAAGGGTCTGAGATAATTAAACTAGTAAATAATAATGCAATAATTAATCCAATGATTTGTATAATTTAACTATGTTTTTAACATTTCTATAAATAGAAATAAATGTGAAAAAAATAAGACTTGTCTATAAACTAAGATAGCTATTATAGGGTTTGAAATTCATTGTGTAGGACTGGGACAATGTCATAAATCAACATCTGGCCTTCATTTTATGAAAGGACATGAGCACCAAAATAAGACAACCTATGGTTTTACACTATAGTCCTCTTTTACTACTATTTTATATAAGACTTGATCTTTTTGGGTTTTTCTCATTGTGTCTATGTGAGCCTACCTATGAAATTTTGATTATTGGATGTCTATGGAACTCCCTGTAGAGATGATATGGTATTCAAACCCTAGACTCCATTATGATTTGACAAACTTTGGGAAAGAGGGGGGGTTAGTGTGAATAATAGGTATTGGACATGTATCCATAACCATCATGTGGTGACACTACCTACATACCAATACTTTGAAGAGGGATCAAGACATATGTAGTTCTCCCACTTGATGTGTTGTGTGCAATAGTGTATATGAAGATGTAGGATGTTAAACTGGGTGCTTTTGAGGTGGTCAAAGAGTAGTGTGAGGGTTTGAATAAGATTTTAATTGTTTTAGTTGGATATATGTATAAAATAAGGAAATATCCTTGAATAGTCTTTCTTTTATTCTTTCTTACTTTATGATATTTTCCAACCCTTTCTAAATAATCTTTGAATGGGCTTTTATAGGGATCCATTGATCATGGGTTGAATGCATTCATGTTAGGATTATAAGAAGGAGGATGATAACCAAAATGAAATGATCATTGGTGGTAAAACTGCACTTATATAGGAGTGCCAAAAATAGACACCCTAGGGTCTAGTGCTATAATCCAAGATAGGTGCTATTATCCTAAATAAACAAGACCCAAGGGGATGGAATCATCACTAGAAATGCTATCTAGAAGAGGTGGAATCACTATCTAAAATGATATGAATGACTAAGAACTAGTGAAAATATGTCAAGGAGGGTCATGAGAGAAAGCAAGAGGGACCTATGGGTTGGGTGCCACAATTCACACTCAAGTTACCACTTTTAACATTTTATATGAGTATGTTTGCCCCTCCTTTATTTTAGTGATGTAGCAAAGTGAAATACAAGGATATAGGAAAAATAGAAAGTGTACCTAAACTTACCTA
>JARHVA010001905.1:872500-915000 GCA_037957365.1 Torreya grandis | reverse complement strand
AGCATGCTATGTGAAAATGTCTCAAATGTGTCTATAGATCACCCTTGCCATCATATAGAGTGAGATTTGGTTTAAAAAAACCTTGTGGTAAGGGTGTCAAATCAATATGACATGATAATAGTGTATGAACTAGAGCAAGAGAATCCAAGGCTTGTGTAGATCTAGAGGCACCTTGATCAAGATGTAGCACCTTGGATTGAAGAGATTTTATCTCTTGCACAAGGGTTACCACATTAGGAGACAAAGATGTACTAGTTGTAACTAGTGGTGGCATAGAGGTAGGTTGGTCTGCTATAGGGGTTATTGAGACATAGTTTCCCCCATAGTATCATGTATAACTAGATTCTTTGAAGTAAAGGAAGACTCAACTTATTTAGCCTTTTTGATTTCCATGGTAGATTTTAAAATAAGAGTATGATCTCAGGTTTATTCTTTGAGTCTTTGTCTTAAACTTTGTAGAATCAAATCTTTGTTAAGGATAAATTTATTATCAATAATAGATAGAAGTGGATTAAGAGTTTGATGAGGTGAATCATGAACATAAATGTTTGTATCATCATTTTTATTCTCATATTGTTCATTAACAAATTTATCCTCATGAAAATTTGTGTAATCTAGATGTGTAGGATCTATAACAAGAACCTGAGCTAGCTATTTATTTATGGTTTTTGGTCAGGTTGAAAGAGTCTATATGAATTTAGGAGGTTTGCCACTAAGTATTGCACTTCATTTGGAAGGAATAGATGCAAAGAGCTTAGGTGGCATAAGGGAAACAACTTGAATAATTGAAGAAAAGATTAAACAAATATAATCTAAATAAGGAACTGGAATATGCATAAAAAGGATATGAATCTCACAAATGTGTAAGGTGATGCCTCAAAATAAATGGGACCTTTTATATACAACTAGGTTTTTAAAATGATTTATTTTAAAATTACTATGGAATTTTAAAATTTGATGCTAATTTATAATTTTAATTATGCAAGTAAAAAATCAAAAAATTATTGAAAAATGCTTGGTTTAAAAGGACCTAATATATGTAACTAGGATTTTGAAGAAAAATAATATTTTTAAATTACTATGGAATTTTAAAAATTAAATTGAATTACTAATTTAAATATGGAAGTAAAAAATAAACAAAAAATCTAAAATTAACAAGAAATTATTCATAGGGTTTCTAGGGGTTTTTTTATGCAAAATGACTAAGTAAATTCAAATAGGATTTGGAATAAATTATTTTAAAATTACTAAGGTAAATTTTTAAAAAAAAATGTAAATTTTTGATTTATATGTTAAGGAAAAAATTAGAAAAATGCTAGAAAAATTAAAGTAATTTTCCCTAAGGTTTTTATTCACTGATGAAGTAAGTCAGGTTCACCAAATGATTTAAAATTTTTGGGAATATTAGAGTATTATTCATAATTTAGTTAATGGTTTGAGTTAATTAAATAGGTAAATAATAATACAATAATTAATCTAATGATTTGTATAATTTAACTATGTTTTTAACCTTTCTATAAATAACAATAAATGTGAAGAAAATAACACTTAGCTTGAAACTGACTGATATAGTTGTTGTAGGGTCTAAATTTCACTATGTAAGACTAGGAAAATGTCAAAAAGTAGGATCTAGCCTTCATTTTATGAAAGGATAGGAGCACTAAAATATGACACCTTATGGTTAGGTGTTATTGTCATCTTCTACTACTATTATCCAAGAGACTTGAGCTTTTTAGGTTTTGTTTATTCTATCTATATGATCCTACCTATGAAATTTTTATTATTTTATATCTATGGAACTACTTGTACATTTTATTTAGTCTTCAAACCCTAGACTCCACTATGTTTTTACAATCTTTGGGAAAAAGGCAGGGTTAGTGTGTGTAAGATGCATTAGATGTCTATCCACACCCCTTATGTGGCCATGTTACCTACATACCAATACTTTGAAAAGGGATCAAACCATATGTAGTTCTACCACTTGATGTGCTTTATGAAATAGTTTATATGAAGATGAAGAATGTTAAACTGGGTGTGCTTGAGGTGGATAGGGACTAGTGTGAGTGTTTAAATAAGCTTGTAATTGTATTGGTTGGTTGTATGCAAGTAATAGGGAAATATGCGTGAGTAGTATTTATTATTTTATTTATTGCTTTATGATATTTTCCAAACCCTTATAAATTAATTTTGAATAGGCTTTTATAGGGATCCATTGGTCATGGGTTGAATGTATTCATGTTAGGTCGATAAGGAGGATAAGAACCAGAAGGAAATGACCATTGGTGGTATAAATAAACTTAGATAGGATCTCAAAAAATAGACACCATAAGTTTTGTTATTATATTCCAAGTTGGGTGTTATTTTCTTGAATGAATAGGACCTAAGGAGATGGAATCATCACCGGAAATACTACCTAGAGGATGTGGAATCACTACCTAAAAGGATACTGATGGTTAGGAATCAGTGAAAAGATGCCTAGTAGGGTCATGAGATAAATCAAGAGGTATTTATGGGTTTTATGTCACAAGCCACACTCAAGTTACCAATTTTCACATTTTATATGACTTCACTTTTCAATCCCTGTAAGGCCATCAACACTCCAACTTCCTAAGATAAACTTTTTAACTATGAGGACTATACAAAAAATTTATATGTAATGTTGTATTTGTTGATTTAGCTATCTCCTTTGGTATGATAAATATATAGATATGAGAAAATACCACTATGAGAGTGATATTCACAAGTTTAGTCCACTATCAATCTCTACCAACTCCGATCTTGCACTTTTTACACTGCCTAGTCCTAGTCTATAGGCTATGTATTTTAGGTGTTCATTTCCAAAAAATGAGACCCTTGTAGGATATTTTGAACCATGTGTATCATTTTTACTTTCCCATTTAATTTACCTAGGCTCATATCATAGTTTTACATACTCATACCATACCTTAAGATTTGTTAACACCTAAATTGTCATGTTCCAAATACACTGTCGTATTATAGTCAAATTGGAGGTGTCATTTTTGGACAAAAACGGGGACCTATAGTTGTTCTTATAAGTAAAAACACTATGCCTCAACACCTATAAATGCCTTTTTGGAAAATAGTACCATTTTAATTCCAAATAAGTCAGTTGTTTGTAGGGTTATGCTCTCAATTAACGCCAACATAATGCATGTTGTAAGCTGACTGTAAACACCTCATTTTAGAAGATTGGGATCCTACTTTAGGTGATGATATACATTAATAATTAAAAATAAACCCATTTTGTTGATCTTGGAGGTATAGTATCATATTTGTCTCTCATAAGATCACTTTGTCTAGAAATTATTCCACTATCATGTCATTGTTATATAAGAGGGTCACTTGAAATGTAAAGTGTTTTAAATGACACTAAAATACTAAAATTAAATATTTATTGAGTTTAAAACCATATTACATCACCCTTCCATGTATAAAATATTGAAATAACAATGACTGAGAGGAGGGGTGAATCAATATTCAAAACCTTTTATTAAATTTCATTAAACATACATGAACCATTCTAACAAGCATATACATCTTGTAAATCATAATCAAAAATAATAAGAGCATGAAACACATGAACATAACATATACATGGTAAAACCTCAAGGGGAGAAAACCCATTGATAAAAAAAATGGACTACGTTCCTATAAGACAAACATCAATCTCTAGTGAAGCACCAACCCCAACTAGCTCAACACCAACTCAGCCACATGACTATTTTATCACCCTCATAAACCATTATTTATCATAAAAAATAATATGATCTTATACCTCAGATCTTCACTTACTTCTATACCTGTCAAACTAGATTTTTTCCTTCTTCACTCAACTACCCCTCTTTATGGCTTGATTATGACTTTTGACCTTGATCCTCATATGTAAAACCTTTGTTATATATTAATTAAATATATTTTACGGAATACATTACCTTATTATACTTACCAATTATATACTCTCTACACTCTCTAAGCACACATAAATAGGCCTAAACTACCTTGATTTATACAAATCACTTGATCACATCCTTATTAGTTAGACACACATTCAAATCACTTATGTCAGCCATGAATAGGTCTTATAATATTAAAATAACAATGTGTTAATCACTAATAAATTAATACATTATGTTGGACATAGCTCAATTATCCCTTACTCATTTTTTAGGCTTTAAAGAGACCTAATAGGTCTTCTTAACAACACATTACCCTTAGATATTTCATGAAACATATTCAAACATATCACATGATATGAAAAAATCATATGAGACTCCAATATACCTTATAAAACATAATTTTAGGTCCATAACACCTTTTAATTCCAACCACTATTTGAACCATTTCTCAAAACATTGTTCATAAAAGGCATGTGCATATGTAAAAACTCTATCTTGAACAACTAAGGTATAAAATTAATTTTTCCAAACAACCATGGAAAAAAGTTACATATTTATAAAACTCATGAAATTAATTCATCACAAACTTCATCTAATGATTCAATTGAGTTTAAACAAGCTCAACCTCTTCTTTTCAAGATGCTCACTTAGAACTACCAGCTAACTTTAAAAACACAACGAAGGAAACATGAAATTATGACACTTTATTGTATGCATTCAAGATATATTAATGTATGAACAAGATATTATAGCATATTTAGATAAAAATAAATCAAATAAATCATGATCTATAATGAAAAACTATTGATCTTGTAGACCAATATGTTTACCTTCTCTCTCACAGACTCCACTCAATCAGATAAGCCATTTTGGATTCAATGTTCCAACCTCTTACACTAACTTCCAAGATTCTAAAAAGCATGGATAGAATATTAAAGTCCTAAAAAATCATAAAACACTTCATTTCATAATTATTAATTGAAAATACATCAAGAATCATCTTCTCACTTCTACCTAATTTTCTTATTGTCTACACCATTAGGTCTAGTAATGACTAGACAACTTGTATCACTAATTTTTCACACCTAAGATATAGAACCTATCCATAAAATTTGATGGAAAAATATACAAGTCTCAAAATTTGATCTTCATCTACTTATAAATTTTGACTCAATCAACTCTACCTACTACAATATATCTCCAAAAGATAAGAAGTTTCTTCTAGGGTTTGTTTACAAACATAAAAAACCAATCACACCTGGTGATGATTGAGAGAGTTGAATACAACCTCCAATCATTTATATATCCATAATAAAATGTTCTAATCTCTTTAAAATAATATATTCAACATAAGCTCACTATTAGGGTTCTTTGAGGGTTTATACTAGCTTCCAATCTTAATGATCATTCATAAAACATAACTCCTCTTTATAGAAACCAAAGTTTGGAACTTTGATATAAGAAACTTCCTCATCTACCATGAACATATTATATCCTCATGAAAATATTTCACATGAAACAAATCACCTTCAAAATATTCCTAGGTAGATAAATCTTCATTCTCTATCAATGATCACCTGCTCATTCATGTCTTGGAAAATGATACTAATACCTCATTTGGCCACTATCTCTTGATTTGATTTCTGGGCCTTAACATGCCAATCACATTATGTCTTTAAGATAACCTTATAGTCACTATATAAGCTCTCATTATTTCATATATATTCCATGCAATCTCCTATCATGCTTAATTGACATGTAAACATCACCTTGAAACTCTTGTGAGTTTTTCAATGCTTCTTATGTATGATCATGAAACTTTATATAATTACTCTTCTTCAAAGATTCAATATAACATATTTATGGCTCACTCTGAGCATCTTCAAATATTTTTATATATATTTGGAGCTTGATTTGGATCTTCATAGATGCATACATAGATCTTTAGAGCTGAACCTCATGTATAAACTCAAACAACCTCTCTCATGCTCAAATATTGTTAATCATTTTTTAAAGATTTCACATATTCATATCTCATATAGAGAATATTTGGATCTAATTACATAAATATTCAAATCTTATAGCTTCGTATTTCACTCATTTCATCATGTTATATGAACATATCATCTTATAAGGTATATATAAATATATTCTTGACACTTGACATACTGACCTGTACTAACTCATGTTGATCTCAATGATATTACTCAAGATGACATAATAACATTCTTTAAATGTTACAATCACATCACTATTCTTCATAGAACAATAACACTTACTATGTTGGCATAAGAACTCCCATTCACATACCTCAAATCTTATTTGGTCATGCACCTTCTTAGGAACCTTTGACACTAATGAAATTATATTGACATCAATGATAACACTTATTCTAACAACTCCATAATCAATGAAAATATTTAAAAATCTCCTATTTAATCAATTAAAATGTTCAACAATCTTCCCTTTTGTCATTGATGGAAAATACACTCACAAAATTATGTCAACCACTCTTAATGGCAATCATATCTTAGACCTAGTTTTTTATTTTTCTCTCCCTTTCTAATCTTGCCTTTTATTTCTCTCTTTTTGATCTTTCTCCCCCTTTAACATTAATGACAAAGGTATTCCATATCTATCATCTCTTTTATAATGAACTTAGATTACAAGATCATTTCAACATAGATTAAGGTCAATAAATACTCTAAAAATCTCCCCCTCAAACCAAGCATCTACCATGTTTCTATTAATAGTAAACATCAAGGGTCACTTGGAACTATTGGAATCATACTTTCTCCCTTTGAGATGATACTATCTCTCAAAGACACTATATGGCATAGAGTCTTCATAAACTATGGAAACAACCTATGATAACCATTCTTAGAAACTTCTCTCAATCAGGTCACTCTCTATTTGATCCATTAAAATCTTAACAAATAGAGTCTATGAATCATCTCAGACACAATATCTCCTTAGCTCTATGCATATAAAGAAGTACTCAATTTATTTGACAAATAAATTAGAGCTACCAAGCTTCCCCTTAGACCAAATATATCTTATTCAAAAGAACTATAAACTCATATCACTTACCTTCCTTGATATGATATAAGAAGATCAAACTCTTGACCATAAACTAGGCCTACCATATTCTTGACATCAACTACAAAAATAGAGACTCTCTATTTTTTTTCATAGATCAAGTTCAACTACTCATATAAATATATCTCAAAATATTACCTCTTATATGTCAAATGTCTATACTTTATCTTCAGATACCTAATAATAACCTAAGATATATTATCAAGCTACCTTCTACACTTCAAACCATATAGATATCAACATAAGAATGTATAATATCCATCTTCAACTCCTTTCTTACAACATAAAGAACTTAAAATATTCTAAAAAAGAAACCTTCTTTGACTACAACCTCATACTTATGCTGATAGAAGAATGTTTCCATGAAGCTTAATGGAACCACCATTTTTCATAAGAATCTAAAACAACATGAACTCAAGAGATTCCCAAATATCCATACTCTTATAAGACTAAACATTCTTCAACTTCCTTTTGGGCTTGATTGACACTATAAGCTTGATCTCATCATCAACCATTTGATCATCAATGTGAGATAAAAATAAACATTCCTTACTTGATTTCACATCTGAGTCATGTTTTATCTCATCAAGTAGTCCACTTGATCTTTTAGATTGATCATGACTTATCTTTACTACATTTGGTTTTCATACATTTATTTTCCTTCTTTATTGTACTCTAAGAACTCCAAAATTATTATTTTGACTTGATGACCTTTTAACTTTGTTAGGATATAGTCTTGCAATGTGTCTTATATTATGACTATTGTAATAGACCACCATATACATACCATTTGATTGATATGAATTTTTACTCCTTCCATAGTTCTATGAGTACTCATTCTTGGAGGGTATTCTACATTATCTTTCCCTATGACCAAAATAACTACATTCAAACTAGTAACCATTAAAAAAATTAGCATACCTTATGTCATTAGGATACCTGATTTGTATTTTCATGTTGACCTTATTTTCTTCAATATTCTTCTCCTTGAATTGAGGTGCCTCCTTTTGGTCTTCATTAAAATAAATACCTATATTATCACTTTAATACTTTTGATTACTCAAGATATCATCTAGAACCTCATTTCTCTTTTCAAACTTCATAAATATCTTCACCTTGCTAGATTATTGATACAACTTATATTTTAGGTATTCTACTTCAGTTTCATCCCTGATGCATTCTTCTTCTTTAACCTTTAGGTTTGCATTAACCATATCCATATGTGCCTCAAATTGATTTATAATCTCATCATACTCCTTGGAAGTGTTTCTTATCCTTTCCTCAAACAAACTAATATATTCCTCATAGTCCTAACCTAATGAATTCACTTTCTTCTTCTTCTTCTTGACAAGATTCAACTCTTCTAAGGTACTCATGTACTTAGCTTCAAGATCTGATTTATCTTCTCCTTATTTAGTATCATTATATACTTATTCATATGATTTTACATCAACCATAAGGCCTTTCTCATTTTAAAAACCCTCATTATCTAATTCTATTCCTATGAAAAAAGTTTTACTATTGTCATGTTTAGATTCATTATCACCATCATCACTATAAGATGTGTCTGAATCACTTACATCATATGATTTATCTTCTTTGGTATAGAAAATCTTCTTATATTTAAATTATCCTTTCATTTCTTCATTTTTCTTTAAATATCTCTTGTCATTTTCAAACATATAGATTTTTATATCATCTCCATGGTATTCATCATGTTCTTCGTTATGATCAGATTTATCCTTATAGATTGGACACTTGGTTGTAAAGTGACCAATCTTACAATATTTAAAACATTTTAAGGGTAAATTACCCTTTTACATACCTAACCCAAACCTTGAATGTATATAAAAAATAACTATGATTTCATCATCATCAATATCTGAACATACCTCATCCTTGACCGTCTTGAAATTTGACTTATTTTAAAATTTAAAAGTTGTTTATTGGGAGGTCTTCTTTCATTATTTCTCATCTCATAGGCAATCAAGGTGCCATGAAGCCCATCCATCTCAGGTTGTCCAAATCTTGCATCTCTTCTATTGCAAATACCTTAGATTTAAACCTAGGATTTAGTGATATCAATAGCTTTTAGACAAAAGTAGACTATTTCACTTCTTCTCCCAATCCTCTAATGATATTGACAACTTCATTAATCCTCAATAGATAGGATGTAATGGTTTCATCTTAAAGCTTTTAAATTATCTTCTATGGTCTGTAACTTGGCCAAAATCACCTTGGTATCTCCTTCATAGATGGTATTTAATTTATCCCATATATCACTGGCTAATACATAATAAAATAACTTTACAAGATCTACCTCTAATAAGCCACATAGAATAACATTCATTGCTTTGGAGTTATTTTCACTAGCCTTCTTACCTACTTCATCTATTGGTGGAATAGGAGGTGAAATATAACTATACACGACTGACTACCAAATATCATGTCCTTGTGACATAATATATATCTTATTTCTAACATTATAAAAGGAATAGTTAGATCCATTGAACAATGGAGCCTTACTAGTATAGAAACCACCTTGAGCTTGTTGACTATCCATCCTTGCTTCTTAGGATTTCCTTTAGGATTTTAGACATATTTCAAAGGACCAAGCTCTAATAAAAAAATTTTAAAGCAAAATTATTGAGAGAGTGGGGTGAATCAATATTTAAAAAAATTCATTTAATTTCATTAAACATGCATGAACCATTATAATAAGCATGTACATATTAGCAAGAATAAAAACAAAATTATAAGAAAATGAAACACATGAAGATAGCATATACATGGGAAAACCTCAAAGGAAAAAAACCCACTAATAAATAAAATGTAATACAATAATATAAGATAAATATCAATCTTTAATTAATTACCAAATCCACATGGAGTCCCAACCCTAATTATCTCATCACCAACATAGCTAGGCTTTAGTAGGCAAGCACTTGCAAGGAGGCACCAACCCCCTAGATGACTTAGCACTAACTTAACCACCTGATTATTTGATCACCCTCATAAACAATTTTTTCTCATATAATATATGATTATCTTCTACCTTGGCTCTTCACTTACTTCTATCCACTCAAAATGACTTTTTGCCTTATTTGATCAACTAGCCCTCTTTATTGATTGACTATGTCTTTTGACCTTGATCATCATATGCATAACCTTTGTTATATATTCATGAAATATTTTTGATAGTCCAAATTTTTATGCCTATTTTTTATACCCATATAATTTTATGAAATCTATACTCTTATCTACCATAGTGATGACCTAGTCATAACATCTAAAGCTATAGTTCGGGACCTAAGTTAATTTGTAGTATATTGAATATGCATATTTTAAATTAAATAATCTAATTATGATTTTTTTATGAGTTTAAATTTATATTTTAGTTGTTTCAAAAATCATAAAATGGATGAATGAATAAAACTTACATGTATATTTATAATTTTTAAAGTATTTGTGTTCGATCATGAGTTTTTAGTGAATACTTTGATCAGATTACAATGATTACTTCAATGTGTTAAATTTGAAATGGTAATTTTGAACATGGTTTTATCAATATTTCAAAGTATTATGGACTTATGATTTTTATTTAATTTCATTCAAAATATAATTACATGTATATATATGGATTTGTCATGATGGATATTGACATTATTTGAGCTATGACATAAGTGCAATTTGATATAACATTGTTATTTCCTAAGGCTGATCGAGGAATCGTAAGGGTTCTAAGTTTTTAATCTAAAACATTATTATATTCTAAGTCTTTTAAAATTAAAATTGATGGACACTCTGAAAGATATAAATTGTCATGGGGTCATTTCAAAGGTTAATATGAATTAAACCTATGTTTTAGCTCACGGCATAAAGGTTTTATGGTATGAGATAATTGTTTGATTTCAAGGGTCAGTCTAAGATTAAACCATGCTTAAGTGTGATTATTGAGTATCATGTTAATTTGATGGCAAGTGGTAATCTGAGTTGGTAGTATTAGGTGGCAATTTGGTCATGTTGTTTAATATGAATCATGTGTGGGATGTTTTGAGATCTTGATGAGATCAAAGGGTAGTTTAAGGAATTAAATGTAAATCATACATGCTTTAGTTTATGGAAATTAGTTGTGATATAGTAAGTATATTAGTCATGGATAAATTTAGTTACATTTCTAAATGAGTTGGTGATCTAATAAATACTTACATCAATTTGAGAAACTAATGATAAACATGCACATAGGCACAAGAAATTAATACTTGGACTTTGGTTACAAATAGATTGGTTTCATTTAGTTGATCATTTGAAAAAGTTCACCTATGGATGTGATACTCTTCTGGAAAACATTTAGAGGTTGTAGATGGAAAATAACAAATGAGAGGTTGCCGGAAGACATAAACATATACATCATTTTTAAGGTGTATAGATATGAATGAAATGATTAAAATTATTTACTGTGATTAGTTTACATAAGAATAATAGTTTTTGGGTCTACATGGTTTTGATAAATTTTTCATGGAAATAAATTTTCTATCTCAAATCTTTTACATACATTTTTTTCAGTGATAAAGAATGTTTTAAAGTGTTTTTGGGTTTATTGTATTACATTTGTGAGTATGAAATTTTTTTTATTATGGATATAAGTTTGTTAATTATAAGTTTATAAGTATATTATATGGTAAATGAATATTATCATTTAAAAATACATTAAATATGCTCAAACTAGGTCTGAGATGATTTTGGATATATATTATGAACCTACAATATTCTGGTTCTAGTTTTTTATTGATTGAAATTTGTTATAGTGACGATTTTAAACATTGAAATTTACATATTGAAGTTATGTTTTTTTCATGTTAGGGTTTGGTATAAAGAATTAGTTCTATATGTTTATTTTCATGGAAATATTGATGGGTTTGAAAGTGTTTTTGGTCTACTATGAAGAAATAGTTTTGAAACATTTCAATAAATAAATTTTTGTTTGAGCATACAATATATGATTTTTAGTGGTTTATTTTAAAATATATCAAATGCATATTTTTTTTCTATTTCATTTTTGAGTTAGAAATCAAAGATAGATGAAGAGGTTGATATTTTCAAGAAGAGCTGTGATAATTTGCTTCTTAGTTTTGACATAATGTTTTGAAAAGTGTGTGTTTTTGTTGAAAAAAATTATGTGAAAGGCTTCTATTGAAATTATTTTGATGGTTTTATATCCTTTGAAAATTTGAGGAATACATGCACAATACAATTTGGGAATTATATGTATTATATATTTTGAGATGACATTCATACAGTGATAATGGAAAATATGATAGAATATGTTGAAAATAAAATTATGAAAACATAATTTTATTATTATGGTTTCAAGTTGGAATATTATGATAATATTTGATATAGTTAGAATAATTTAGTTTCAATCAATAGACAATTGAATAATAACTTTGTTGATAGCTATAAATTTTATAGGTGAGTGGTGGTTTGCTATATTGAAATACAGTTGTTATTTTAGATGATATATTAATTCTTTTGGCTTAGTTATATAATTAATAGATTTTTAATATACTTTAAATTGTATATAAGATGTCAGGTTGGGACCAACTAGGTTCAAATAGAGATAATGATAGCATAATATGGGGAAGGAATCAAAATTCTAGTAGTCTGAATCAAGAAGCACCAAATATACAATTTATTAGAGGGGTTTTATGGCTAGATAGTTTGGCCCTAGGTATGCTAGTAGAGGAGCTAGAATGTCTATTTATTTTGATGCCACTAACAATGAGTTTTGGAATGTGTTGAATAATCTACCCTTTAATACTATAAATTATAGGGTTAATAGATGTTTTTCTATCCATACATTTGCATCCAAATCTCACTCTCATAATATTTCTTCCCATCATTTGCATAATAATCTAAACTAGTTCCTATTCAGTCACCTAGCCAAAAAAGTGTCCATAAGGTTAATGAATCAACACAGTTAGCCAATGAGAATCCCAATGCAAATAATTTTGTAAATCTTGACTTGTTTTTTTATTCTAGTGAGTCTACACCACTTCATAAAATGCTTATTATAGGGTGTAAGAAGCTAAGTTTGGGAAAGCCACTTCTTGTCATTCATCCAACCACTTCAAAGAAGCATTCAATCAGTCAAGATGAAGTAGATAATCCAATAGAAATCAAAGTTGTGAAGCGGTTTAAGTTGGAGGTAGATGATTTTAAAATTTATTCAATAAGGAAATTGGTCTAGTTTCCTATAGTTGAAATGGAATATAATGAGTATTTTAATGAAAGGAGTGAACATCTGATGGAATTCATATATGATTCTAATGATTAAATCATAAAAAATATATTTTTTCATTTCAAGGTTGAACTTTTACGTTGATATACTTAAATACATTTCATATTTTTAGACATTGGTTATATTATTTTTTAAGTGCATAAGACTTTTAATTTTGATATTTATAATATGCCTAAGTAAATTTGATTATATGCATTATGGAATTAATATGGGTAAGTATATCATTTAACTTTGATTTATCATATTATTTATTGAAATATGTCTTTCTTATTATTATTAATTGATTAAAGGCCCCCCACTATTAAGAAATACCCATTCTATATTCAAATAATTGATCTATTAAGATTTTTTAATCTTAAATAAACCTTAACTAATAACTGTCAATATTAATTGATTTATAAAGTCAATTATTTAAGTTAACAAGTAACTAACTAAGGATAGTTACAATCTCTTTTCAAGCAATTTTGAAGTATAAAAAGAGATCAAGGATTTATTTAAAGGGAGAAATAAAATAGGTATTGAAGATTTATACATTGTAAAGTCAATCATGTATCTCTCTCTTCTATGCAACTTCTCTAAGATAACATGACTTTTGTAGATAGACTAATGGTACTTTCTTTGACATTTGAGTATATTGCTTACACAATATAGTTATATCCAATTTTATATTATCATTTATAATAGGTTATCTAAAATTTGTCAAATTTAACATCTTTTGATGATTGCTTCTTGTAGTCCTATGTACTGAATGTAAGTATTCAATGCAAATAATGATGAAAATTTCATTTTTTGTGACATTTAGTTGATATAATTGATTTTAATAGTTATATATTTAAGAATTTTGTAAAGAAGATGTTGGTTTCTCCAAAAAAATGGTATATTATTCTAAGATAACTCTCTCATTGAGACTTGCATATTTTTTCTATATTATACTTTATTTTGACTTTAACTTTTAATTTAGTTTAATTTGATTATTAGTTTAATCTCTAATTGATCTAATTTATTTTTTATTTTTAGTTTTAATATAGTTTCTATTTAATTTTCTATTTATTCCTGATTTTATTTATTAAGTTTTTTAAGTTAGTTTTCTTTCTTAGTTAGTTTAGTTTTAGGCTTAGTTCATTCTAGATTAGTTTTTTTACATTATAGTTTAGTTTAGACTTTATAATTTTACTTTTTCTTAATTAGTTTATTGTCTTTGCTTAGTTATTTTCTATTTTATTTTCTTCTTTATCTTGATTGTTGAGTTACGTCTACTTTATTGAAGATCTATTTATAAACTGATTTACTTTCTTATCTTTATTTTACACTTGTATTTCTTTGTTTATTGTCTTGTATTTCTTTGAAGTCATTACAAAAAAGCAATATATTACTTTGAGAATATGTTATATTATTGAATCATATTTCTTTCCTTTAAGAGATTGTCTTGTTTATATAACTTCTCTGTCAGATAGGATATATTACACATTCATATCTTAATTGATTAATTATTTAATAAGTGGATTTATAAAATTATAATGGAATATGTTAGATTGAATAGCTTATTTTTTATTTCATATATCATTAGAAAAACCTTAACATATTTAAGATTTTAATTGAACCTTTAGAACCTTACTATTAGACTAGTACGATTCCAATTTAACCTTTATGATAGGTGAAAGGGTTGATTAATTGACGAAATAATTTTCATCATAAACATATTTGATGAATCCACTAGAGATATTTTTAAACATATTATTTGTTTGAAGTTGTATTTTTTTATTTATCATGGTACTTGGAGGACAACCTCCTATTATCAGTCCTAGAATTTATATTGCTAATGATCAAGTTGATGTTGCTTTTATTTTAACTCATTATACATGGTATACTCATTCTCATAATCTTCAACATGCAATACAAGTCATAAACAAAGAAGGAAAAACTATAGAATTTGAGATAGATTGGTATTCTAATCTTACTCATGAGACTCAACAAGATGTTTTAAATATAAATATATAAATTTGAGAAGATAGATCTAGAGATTTAGCTACTAATCCTAGACCTAAAACTTGTTTTCTTTCTAATTATTTTTTGTTTGATGATTTGGTTATACCCTTTGAACCTATTGATATAAATTTTAAATTAAATCAAGCTAATCAGGTTCAATAAAATCAACAAATTTAGGTAGAATAAACTATTGAAACTTCCAATGGGAGATCAAGTAAAACAAAGATTACAGGGTATGATTTGAGGTCTACAAGACAATAGAGATCAAGATGATCTCACTGAAGATGAAGCTAGTTATCAAGTTAAATCAAAATATAAAATGGATTTAAATCCATGGATTTATGGAAATCCACTTCACATTATAAATCCTCTAGGTAAGTTACCTTCACTAAAAGGATTAATTATACCAAAATTTTTTGGAGCTTCTGGAGAATCTTGGGAAGATCATTTAAATACATTCAATTTAATTTGTGCTACTCTTGGTATAACAAGTGAAAATATTTGTTTAATAATTTTTGGTCAAAAACTTGAAGGGAAAGCTTATCACAATTCTATTAGTTTACCTACTAAAGCTATCAACACTTGGAAAGATATTAACTATTAGCTAGAATTAGATTTTGACAAGCTAAGGAAGATCTAGACCTAGTTAATGATCTTGTACATTTTTCTCTTGATCTAGGTGAAACCATATACCATTTCATGACTATATTTACTAAGTTGCATCAAAAAATTCCCCATCATCTTAGATTGTCTAATAAATTATCTAGATTGTACTTTTATAGTGCATTGTCTTTGAAGTATAAAATGGCCTTAGAGGATAAAAAAATTATAGAATATGATGAAGCTACAACATTCTACATTGAGTATGAAAATAAAAATAAATTTATTAGGTTGAAAGATAGGTCTTATATAGGTTTAAATTCATATAATGAATTTTATTTAAAAGCCATTTAAAGTCTAGGAAATGAACTAGTCATTATTAAAAGACAGCTAAATCATAAACCTTCTCCATCTAATAGAATAATTATTAAAAGTAAAAATAAATAATTTGTTCATTGATATAATGTGTGTGAAATGGATCAAGATCCAAATTCTTGTATTTTTGTTTAAAATTTTAAGAAGTTTATTCAAAGAAAAGATAGTATATATGTTAATCTAGCAAACAATATGAACATGTGTACTCTTGATAATCCATTAGAACATGAAAGTGCTTATGTTGGTAATACTAAATAAAATAATATAACTCTTCCCAAAATAATGATGCATCAAATAATGATTCTTATTCTAAAGATAAAGATAAATCAAGTTAGAATAATTTTTCAAGTAATTCAACTAATAATTCTTATCAAAACATTCTTATATTTATTGGTTATAATAATACTCAATATCAATATTATAAGCCTAAAAATGTTTGACAAACTAATGTTAAATCTTATAATATAATTGATGATTTATCTATAATTGAAACTAGATTCTCATTATTACAAGTAGCTAGCCTTCCATGACAACTTGATAAAATTAAGGAAGATGTTAAGATTCTTAAAAGTGATGTAGGCTTACAAGAAGAAGATAGTTGTGAACAATCATCTATTTTCACTCAAATTAATGATCCTCCTGTAGATTATATACTTCATTTTTATATTTCAATAAAAATTGATAATAAGGTAATCCATTATTGTATCTTAGATATGGATGATTCAAATAATATAATGCCCAAGTTTATTGTAGATCAATTAGGCATTTCTTATGAAATTGATAATATGAAGCTTATTAGATTTGAATTAAGACAAACTAAGAGTTGTGGTAAGTTTAGAGACATAGTCATTAATATTTCTCAAGATTAAAGAATTCAATGTATAACTAATGTCCAAATTTTAGATATTCCTAGTAATTATGTTATATTATTAGGAAGTGATTAGTCAAAATCAATTGGTGTTTTCATCAAAAAAGATATTACATGGGTTTACATTAATAATGAGATTAATTTTATTAAAAGAGAGGATTAGTGTAGTACACCTATAGAATCATCCACTTATTCCATTGTTGATTATGTTGAGATAAAAATTGAAACTTATGAGGTATTTAATTTAGATGAACTAGAAAATCAGCATGAAAAGTTTTTTGAGAAAAATATTTTATGGTCACTATATTTCAATGGAGCTTGTTCTCAACAAGGAAATGGTTTTGGAATGTGTTTAATCTCTCATGCCAGTAATATTTTATGATATTATGACAAATTATCATTTTAATCATTATGTTTAGGTTTAGAAAAACCTATTGAACTTAAAATTAAATATTTAGAAGTCTTTGGGGATTCTAAATTAGTTATTAGACAAGTTCATAAAATTTTCAAAAATAATCAAGCTCATCTACATAATTATACTCAAAAAATTTGGTACTTACTTGAACATTTTAGATATTTAATATCACTCACATACTTAGAGAATATAATAATAGAGCTGATAAGCTTACTTTTTTTGCATCCAACCCAACCCTAAGTGAGAGTGAACCAATCATAGATTTCTCTTTTCCTAAAATTTTTTGACGTAAAATTCCATATTTGAATGATAGTTGGCCTATTTTTAATTGTGATGAACACATAGATTCATTTATTAAAATTAATTACTTTAATCATGATGATTATGTATTAAATTGTGAGTATTATCTATAATTAAGTAATAATAAATTGTGTGTTGATTTAGTAGTTTGGAATTTATGTTTACACCTAATGATCAACCCAAAATTTCTAGAAAAAAAATCTTATAAGAGAATTATAGGTGAAACTATTCCTATCAATTTAGGTACAGAGTAAGACCTTAAATATGTGTATTTAGGAATTCAAGTTACTATAAGTAAGAAGGTAAAATTCATTATATTATTCAAATAATTTATTGATGTATTCTCTTGGCCATACAAAGATCTTAAAGGTTATAATATTGATATTATTAAACATTATATACCTATAAAACATGGTATTAAACTTATAAGATAGAAAATATGAAGAATTATCCCTTTTTAGAAGACATCATTAACAAAGAGCTAGATAAAGTGATTGATGTTTGTGTCATTTTTTTTATAAAATATTCTTAATGGGTAGCTAATTTAGTGCCAGTTAGAAATAAAAATGGTGATATTAGATTATGTGTTGATTTTAAGGACTTAAACACAGATAGTGTTAAATATAAATTTCCTCTACCAAGTATATATTAGATTTTTCAACAAATTATAAGATCAGAAATGATGTCTTTATTAAATGAATTTTCTGGTTATAATCAGATTTTTATAAATCTTGAATATAGACATAAAACAACTTTATTACTCGTATAGGGAATTTTTATTATAATAGAATGTAATTTGGATTAATGAACATAGGAGATATTTTTAAAAGAGTTATACATGTTGCATTTAATGACTTGATTGACATTATTATTTAGGTCTATCTTGATGATCTCATCATTCATTTGAAAAGATGTAAAAATCATTTAGATCTTAGTAAATTTTTCACAAGGTGTAAAAAGTATGGTATTTATTTGGATCCAAAGAAATCAATTTTTAGTGTTACCAAAGGTAAATTATTATGATATATCATTTCAAAAAATGACATTTTTATAGATCCTAAACATATTAAAGTCATTAAGTAATTATCTCCTCCTAAAAATCAATCTAGTTTACAGTCTTTCTTTGGTAAAATTAACTTTGTTAGAAAATTTATATCATATTTTGATGATAAGTCTAATACTTTGTAATTATTACTTAAGAAAGATAATTTTTACACTTGGGATGAAGGTGCTAATTTAGCATTTAATAATGTTAAATATGCCATTGCAAGTGATCCAATACTTACTAAACTAAATTTAAAGAAAGTATTCATTATTTATGTTAATTCTACTAGAAAAGTGATAGGAGTTGTTATCACTCAAGAATTTAAAAATAATGATGAAAAGACAATTAGTTATATGAATCAAGTTTTAAAATATGTTGAAACTAGGTAACCTCTTATTGAAAATTTTATTTTCTCATTACTTTTCTCTTTAATAAAATTTCATCTATTATTGATGGGAAACAAATTTATAGTGAAATATAACATACCTATTTTATTTTATCTTTTGAATAAACCAATCATTCAAGGAAGGCTTACAAAATGGATATTACAAATTCAAGATTTTGATCTTGAATTTGAAACTTCCAAGACAATTAAAGGTAAAGACTTGGAAAAACATTTTGATAAAAATGATTCTTAAAATATTAATGTTTTGGTCCTGTTAGTTGATGATAATTTGAATGCAAAGCTCATTTAAAGACATGAAAATATCTATTTTTTTTTTAAATTTCAAATTTGATTTTCAAATAAATGAATAGGATTGTATGTTGGTTGAAGATGATTGGTATCATGATTTATTTTTTTATTTTCAAAATAAATCATTTCCTAATAATTATGACAAAAAAATCAAAGGCATTATTTATGTTTAAAATATTTAAATTTCTATTTATTAGAAAACTTTCTATTTTAGTGAAATAGAGATGGTGTTTTATTAAAATGCCTTACATATGAACAAACTCAAAAATTTCTTAGAGGTTGTCATGAAGGTGATTATGGTAGACATTATGCTACAAAAATGATTACTTATGCATAGGTTATTATGGGCCTACATTATTACAATATGCTTATACATTAGTCCATTCTTATATGTCATGCTAATTTTTTATTGATAGAGATAAGTTTCCTACAATGTCTTTGAATCATGTTATACTTAAAAAAATATTTACAAAATGGGGTATTAAATTTATTTTAGATATACATCCTCCTTCATCATCTGGTCATAGATATATTTTAATATTAATAGATTATTATACTAATTGGCCTAAGACCAAATCACTTAAAAGTTCTATAATAGGTGAAGTAATTTCATTTTTTTAAAATTAGTTTTTCTTTAGATTTAGAGTTCCTTATAAAATAATTTATGATAATGGACCTTAAATTATTTTTAATGAATTTCTAGAATTTTTGGAAAAATATTCTATTATATCTAGTCATTCATCTAAATATTACCCTTAGCGTAATGATCAAGTTGAGTCAACAAATAAAAATCTAATTTCAATCATGAAGAAATTAGTTTGTGAAAATAAATAGAATTGAAATATTAAATTTTTTGAAGCTTGATGGGTTGGTATAAAACAATTTTCAAGGTAGAGACTAGTTATTCACCTTTCATATTAGCATATGGATTTGAAGCTACCTAACTAATAGAACTTCAGATTTCTTAATCTAGAACTAATTTACAAATTTTTATTTAAGATACTAATTTAATTAAACAAAGGCTACATGATCTAATATATATTGATGAATCAAAAGCAATATAATTACAAAAATTATAAAGTCTAAAGAAAAATTTTAAAAAAATTCCAATAAGAAAGCTTATAATAAAAAATTCAAAGTTAGTGATATAGTTTTATACTAGGGAAAAGCTCAAAAAGATCTTGGTAAACATCATAAATTTGATTAATTATGGCTTGGTATTTATTGAGTTGTAAATTTAATTGAAAATAATGCTTTTAATTTGAAATATCTTGATGGGAAGTGGTTATATTACTTAGTTAATGGCCATCACTTAAAATTGTTTCACAAGTAGCTTCCTTTTAGTTTTATTTATTTCTCTATTTTTTGCTTTATTTTTAGTTTTGTGCTTCTTTTATTTTCTATTAATTTTGTTGTTTCTTTTTTTATTTGTTTGATTGTTTCTTGCTATTATTTGACTTTTAATTTAAAAAAATAAAAAAGTGTTTCAATTGGATAAGTTTCCATTTTATGAAGGAAGAATGGAAAGATGATTTAATACAACTGCAAGTATTTTTTTTTTTTTTGAAATATTACTTTTTATAAGCTCAATTTTATTTATACATGAATAATATATGCTAAGTTATAACAAGTTATTTAAGTAATACTTTATTTTAAGATATTATATGTGAGGCATTTTTATTTGTTTAGGAATCCATCCCAAACTTTCCTATCATATCATTCCCTTTCTTTGTGTCATTCTAGCCAAATATCTCATCCCTTATTTAAATTCATTATAAAGGGGTTCACACATAATTGGTTAAACAATGATTTACTTAGATCACACTCTCAAGATTATGTTTCTTACAATAGGCAATTTGATTACTACTCAAATTCATTATTCAAAATTGACTAGCAACATTGCTAGTGTTATGTATATTTTTCATACTTTTGTAATTTTCTAAAATCTATAGTCTTATCTGCCACAGTAATAATCTAGTCATAACATCTAAAATTATAGTCAAGGACCTAGGTCAAGTAGTAGTATATTGAATATGTATATTTTAAATTAAATAATCTGATGATGATTTATTTATGAGTTCATATTTATATTTTAGTGGTTTCAAAAAGCATAAAATGGATGAATGAATAAAAAATGAATATATATATATATATATATATATATATATATATATATATATATATATATATATATAATTTTTGAAGTGTTTGTGTTCAATCATGGGTTTTAAGTTGACAATTTTATCAAATTTCAATGATTAATTTAGTGTGTTCAATTTGGAATGGTAATGTTCAACATGGTTTTATCAATATTGGAAAGTAATATGGACTTATCATTTTTAGTTAATTTCATTTAAAATATAATTGTAAGTATATATTTGGATTTATCATGATGGATATAATATTTGAGTTATGATATAAGTGCAATTTGATATAACATTTAAACTTAAGTTATTTCCTAAGGATTATCCAGGAATACTAAGGGGTTCTATGCTTTTAATATATAACGCTATTCTATTATAAGTGTTTTAAAAACTAAAGTGATGGACATATTGAGAGCTCTAAATGGTCATGGGGTCATTTCAAAGGTTAATATAAATTTAACCTATGTTGTAGCTCAAGGCATAAATATTTTATGGTATGAGGTAATTATTTGATTTTAAGGGTCAATTTGAGATTATACCATGCTTAAGTGTGTTTTTTGAGTCTCATGTTAATTTGATGACAAGTGGTATCTCGAGTTGGTAGTATTAGGTGGCAACTTAGTAGTGTTATTTAATATGAATCATGTGTGGGATATTTAGAGATCTTGATGTGATAAAATGGTAGTTTAAGGAATTAAATTTAAAGTGTACATGCCTTAGTTCACATAAATTGGTTATTTATTTATTAAGGATACTAGTCATGGCTAAATTTAGATACATTGCTAAATGAGTTGGCAATGTGGTAAATACTAACCTCAATTCAAGAAACCAATGACAAATGTTCATGCAGGCATAAATAGTTAATGATCGGACTTTGGTTACAAATAAATTATTTTTTATTTAGTTAATCATTATTCAAATCTCACTTGTTGGAGTGATACTCTACTATAAAATCTTGGGAGGTTGTAGATGGAAATGGGAAGTTGTAGGAAATCATAGATAGGTACACCATTTTTTGAGGTGTATAGTATGAAAAAAATGATTAAATTTGTTTACTTTGACCAATTTTCATGAAGAATAATAGTTTTTAGGTCTACATATTTTTTATAATGTTTTCATGAAAATGAATTATTTGTCTTAAATCTTTGCATGCATATTTTTTTATGATAAAGAAAATTTTAAAGTGTTTTTGGATTTAGTGTTACATTCCTGGGTATGAGATTTTTTCATTATGGATATAAGTATGTTAATTTTAATTTTTTAATTATATTTGATGATAAATGAATATTATCATTCAAAACTGCACTAAATATGATTGAACCAAGTCTGAGATGATTTTGGAGATATTGCAAACATGCAATATTCTGTTTCTAGTTTTCTATTGATTCATATTTACTACTATGATGACTTTGAGTGTGATATTTTATATTTTAAAGTTATGTTTGATTGATGTTAAGGTTTGGTATAAAGAATTAGTTATGTATGTTTATTTTCATGTAAATATGGATGGGTTCGAAAGTGTTTCTAGTCTACTATGAAGAAACAATTTTGAAACATTTAAATAAACAAATTTTTGTTTGAGCATACAATATATGATTTTTCAATGGATTATTTTAAAAGATATCAAATGCATATTTTCTATTATTTCATTTTGAGTCATAAATTGAAGATGAATGAAGTGGTTGATAGTTTTAGGGAAATCCACAATAAGTTTCATCTCAAATTTGACATATTATTTTGGAAAGTATGAGATTTTGTTAAAAGTTTTTATTATGTGAAAGGTTTTTATTGAAATTATTTTGATGGTTTTATATTCTTTGTCAATTTGAGGAATACACGTAGATTAAAGTTTAGGAATTATACATGTGTTGTATATTTTAAGATGACATTCATATACTAATAATGGATATTATGATAAAATATATTAAAAACAAACTTATGAGAATATAATATTATTATTATGGTTTTAAGTTGGAATATTATGACAATATTTGATATAATCAAAATGATTTAGTTTCAGTAAATAAATAGTTGAATAATCACTTTGTTGATAGCTAGAAATTCTATAGGTGACTAGTGATTTACTATATAATATAGTTGTTATTTTAGATGATGTATTCATTCTTTTGGTTTAGTCATAAAATAAATATATTTTGAATATATTGTAAACTGTATATAAGATGTCATGATGGAACCAACTAGGTTTAGGTAGAGATAATGATAGCAGAGGTTGGGAAAGGAATCCAAATTTTGGTAGTATGAATCAGGAGGCACTAAATAGGAAATTTTTTAGAGGGGGTTTCAAGGTTAGATGTTTTGGCCCTAGGTATGCTGGTAGAGGATCCAGAATATTTATTCATTTTGATGCCACTGATCCTAAGTTTTGGAATGTGTTGAATAATATATACTTTAATATTAATCCTATAAATCATAAGGGTAATAGAGGTTTTCATGGCCATAGATTTGGAGCTAGATCTCAATCCCATAGTAGTTATTACCATTATTTGAATAATAATCTAAACCATCTACCTATCCAGTCACCTAACTAAAAAAGACTCCATGAGGTTAATGAACCAACATAATTGACCACAATGAGATTTCCCATGTATAGAATTTTATAAATATTGCCTTGCATTATTGTTCTCATGAGCGTACACCACCTCAAAAAATGCATATTACAGAGTGTAGAAAGCTATGTTTAGAAAATCTACTTCTTGTCATTCATCTAACCATTTCAAATAAGCATTCAATCAGTTAGGGTGAATCAGATACTCCAATAAAAATTAGAGTTGTGAAGCAAGTTAAGTTGGAGGTAGATGATTTTGAAAGTGATTCGGGAATGAAATTGGTCCAATTTCCTATAATTGAAATGAAATATAATGAGGTTTTAATGAAAGAGGTGAACTTATGATTGAATTCATATCTGATTCTGATGATTAAATCATTAGAAATATACATTTTCATTTCAAATTTGAACTTTTAAGTTGATAGACTTAAATACATTTCAGATTTTGATACTTTGGTTATAATATTTTGTAAGTTCAAAAGACTTTTAATATATATATATATATATATATATATATATATATATATATATATATATATATATATGTATATGTATATATGTATATATATTAAAAGTCTTTTGAACTTACAAAATATGCTTAATTAATTTTGATTATATGCATTATGGAATTAATATGGATAAGGATATCATTTAACTTTGTGTTATCATATTATTTATTGAAATATGTATTTATTATTCTTATTAATTGATTAAAGGACCCCCACCATTAGGAAATACCCATTCTATATTCAAATAATTGATCCCTTAAGAATTTTTACTCTTAAATAAACCTTAAATAATAACTATCAATATTAATTGATTTATAAAGTCAATTATTTAAGTTAACAAGTAACTAACTGAGGATAGTTAAAACTTCTTATCAATCAATTTTGAAGTATAAAATCAGATCAAAGATTCATTTGAAGGGAGGAACAACACAGGTATTGAAGAGTTATACATTGTAAAGTTAATCATTTATCTCTTTCCTCTATGTAAATTCTCCAAGATAATGTGACTTTTGTAGATACACCAATGGCACTTTCTCTGATAGTTGAGTATATTACTTAGGAAACATAGGTATATCTAGTTTTATATTAACATTTATAATAGATTATCTCAAATTTATCAAGTTTAACATCTTTTGATGATTGTTTCTTGCATTCCTATGTGCAAAATCTAAGTATTCAAGCCAAATAATGATGAAACCTTCATTATTTATGACATTTAGTTTTAGATTAAGGTAAAAATAGGTTTTGAAGGGGGCCCAAAACCCTTTAACAGGAACAAAAAAGATAAAGCATTACCATGCTCTAGGAAAGGCCATCCTTAAATCTAATAAAAAGTAGCAACAAAAACAGGTTATACAAGGATAACCTCAAAAAACCATTAGACAATCAACCCCCTATTATCCCGCAAGATGCTCTAATATCTATTTTTAGGGGTAAAATCCAGAATAGTTGCATGTCTGCCATCAACAATATTCTGCATACTTTCTTGCTCTCTAGTTTTCCTTATGGGTCTTCTTCCAGGTTTGTCAGGAGAGCCAATATCTGGTTTCACCTTACAATGCTGTTCATCTCTTTTTCCAAGTTTATCTTGAGCAAAAACAAGCTGTTTCACCTTTATTTGTTGGTCTTTTTTACTTCTTCTAGTTTCTACTCCCTTAGTATTCGTGTTTTTTCCACCCCTTTTTCTTTGGTTCTCCTGAAGCTCCTCTAAGGGGATATCATTATCAGTTTGAATCTCCCTAGACTGAGAAAGGAGAATATCTCCCTCTTCTAAATTATTTACATCTAAAACCAAGAATTCTCCTTCTTCTTGTATACTTTTGTCATCAGCATCTCCCCATCTCTCTTCTCTTCTTTGATAGCAAATGATTTGTCTTGATAAATCCATCAAATCTTCTATTCTATGTTCAGGAATTTTGATATCTGTTTGCAGCCCATCTCCTTTTTTTGAATTTTCTTTCTCAACAAAAAACTCTTTATACGCCTCAATTTGTGGATCTTTGGGTTCTTCACAAGAAGGCTCTTTATCTGCCTCTTCATCTAAAGCTTTAGGATCTTCACTATTCTTTTGTTCTTGTCTATGATCTTCCTTTAGTTTCCATTCTTTCTTATGCTGAATTTTTCTCCCATCCAAAACACCACTCAGAAGATTTTTGTTTTTAGACGGATAGTTTTTAACAAAGTGCCCCTGCTTCTTACAAGCATAGCAAGAATTAGGCAAATCTTCAAAAAAAATCCCTTGAGTTTTTTTGCCCAGCTTGGATATTATATCCACTTTTTCTGGGATGTGATTCAAATCTGCCACTTTGACATAAAGTCTGGCACTTTGAAGTTTGGATCTGGAAGCCGTAGCTTTATCCACTGCCACAAGTTCACCAAAAGAACTGGCAATACCTTTAAATATTTCCTCATGCCAAAAATCTAAAGGGAGTCCAGGAAGTCTAACCCAAATGGGAGTGGTTAGGAAAAAAGAATCTGATAGATCCATGTTAGGCTCCCATTTTTTGATAGTAAGAGAACATTTACCAAAAGACCACGGTCCTCCACCCAGAACCATATTCATGTCTTCCTTACAATTGAAAATAAATGAGAAGAAGACATTCAACATTGGTGCCATTTCTACCTCTCCCCTAATTACCCATTTCCTTTTAACCATTTTTTTAAGAGATTCCAGATCTAGTCTTGCTCCTAAAAATTTACCCACTAGGGTGAAATCCATGGAACACATAGAGAAATCTATTAAAGGGTCTGGAATGAAGACTTGAAACTCACCTTTCTCCCAGCTACATTTAGTAGTCACCGGTGGGAAAATAGATTTTCCATTGGGTTTCTTGCCAAACAGAGATGACCACTTCTTTTGCTTTGCATTCTCTATCTTCAGCACTTTTGAAGAATTTTCCTTATTAAACTGCACATTATCTTTCTTCTTTTCATACTCCTACTCCAACACAGTAGGAGTAGAATCCAGATGGGAGACACAGATCCCACTAAAAGGATTAGAACCACTCGAAAGTTTTCCATTATTTCCAATAGCAGCACATTCTGCCCCCAAATTTTTTCCTGCACCTCCTGCTATCCCTCCAGGGTCTATACCTGTTGCCTAGTTCTCCACATGTAGTTTTTCTCTCACCTTCAAACCTGCACTCTCCACATCTGATGGGGCACCCTCAGTCTGCCACCCAGAAATTTCAAATTCTGGGCACACTTCCAGCGTGCCCAGTGCATCCCGCCTATACATCCCGCCTATTCAAACATATAAAGCTCTTAGTGTTTTTAATGATATAATACAATGAAATTATGTAGTATTTATGACATCTACTTGATATAATTGATTGTAATAGTTATCTTTTTAAGATATTTTATAAATAAGATGTTGGTTTGTCAAATAATAATGGTCTATTTTGCTAAGATGACTCTCTCATTAAGACTCACATGTTTTTTTTCTATATTTACTTTATTTTGACTTTGAATTTTAATTTAGTTTAATATGATTATTCGTTTAATCTCTAATTGATCTAATTTATTTTTGATTTTATTTAGTTTTAATATAGTTTGTATTTAATTTTTTGTTTATTCATTATTTTATTTATTAATTTAGTTTTATTTCTTAGTTAGTTTAGTGTTAGGTTTAGTTAATTCTAGATTAGTTTGTTTATGGTTTAGTTTAGTTTAGAATTAATACTTTTAATTTTTATTAATTAGTTTTTTGCCTTTGGTTAGTTATTTTATGTTTTATTTTCTTCTTTATCTTGATTTTTTATTTATGTCTACTTTATTGTATATCTATTTATAAACTAATTTACTTTATCTTCATTTCATACTTGTATATCTTTGTTTGTTATCTTGGTGTTACATGAAAGGCATTAAAACAAATCAAGATATTTGTTGACCAAATTTGACCTTTTGTCAAATTTGAGTCAACCCATACATTTTTTAACTTTGTATAGGTTTGTCAATGTCCTATAGTAGTCTCATTTTGATCTAGATGTTTACTTGTCCCTAATCTAGCCTTGGTCCAAAGTCTAGGCCTTTGTACTAGTCAAGTCCATGAAAGTCAACCTAGTCAAATAGGGTCAAACTTGGTCAAAGACATAAAATATGTGGTTTTATTCCTAATATGGTTTTCAATGTGATTTATGATCTTTCTAAGTCATTTAATTACACATACCATAGTCAATATGTATATAATGCCTTGTGGGCCCATTTTGGAGTTAAAAAGAGGACTTGTACGGATGCCTAAAGTGTTAAATTTGTCACCAAGATGTAGTTAACATGGGAGGGGTTATAGGATGTCATTTTTAGGTTTTTGGTAGTCTAATATTTAGTTAGAGTTAGAAAAGGGGGGGGGTCTCCTTATTTTTAGGCCCTTTTAGGCACTTATACAGCCACCATGATCAAATATCCATCTAAAAATGTAGGGGGGGGGGGTATATTCACCTCCCCACACCCATTTTCATGTTATAAATTTAAGGATAATTCAAAAAAATATATCTTAAACTCATTTTTTCTTCATCTTCCTTATGGCATGCAAATGAAGGTCAACTTCAAACACTTGGTACGAAAGGTATGCGTAGAGTTGGGAGGAGTGATTATACAAGTGGATTTTAATATAAATACACTTCATTTTAATAATATTATATTTTTTTGCCTCCTCTTTTATGAACAATCATTAACAATCCAGACAACTTGTTATAGAATTACATCCAAGAGGGGTAAAGTCATGCATTTATTTCTAATTTTTAGAGGTCCTTTGAGCTAAGTGATATTTATGACGTGTTTTTATAATATAATAAGTCTATATTCATTATATTTTAAATATATAACACTTCACCTCTCATTATATTTTAAGGAGTTTTCAAATGGTGCTAGTTTTATGAAATCTACAAACTTGGGTGCAGGTCATATATTTTCTAACATCCAAGGAGTTTCATCATGGTTTTAATGTTATTGACATTAATTAATGAAGATATATTTAATGTTTTCATCTTTTGGGATGTCTATATATTACATTTAAAAGTCCATATTGCCCATATTCACCTTGTTTTCTACCTTCTCACTTTTAATCAAGTTGGTACTTGTTTCATGGAGGTTGTACGGATGAGAGAGAGCTATAAGAATATGGTGGAATCCATTTTGGAACTATAAAATCCACTAATAATCATTTTTTTAATTTCATTAAGGCCTAATATTTTATATAAACAATTTTATCTTCAAAGAAAGTTATTTTCATTATTTAGGCTCTCAGTCCCCAAATGCAGAAAACAAACGTCCTAAGGTTTTTATGGATTAATGTTTGATATGATAAAGGATGATTTCAACACATTTATTGTTTTTTATTCATATCCATATCCACATATGAAAATTATGACAAATTTTGGAGCTGAATTCTAAGTGGAAGGTAGATTTTAGCTCTTCTAAATTACCAAGAAATCATTGAAAGTAGACGGTGTTATCTATAAGATTTTCAAGGAGGATGGCATTCATATTATGTATAAAAAGTCCTTAACATATTATTTTAATAGAAAATAATTTAAAAAAACTAAATAATAAATCCTAATCACTTATTTAGTGGAAGAGGTGATGACAATATGGAATGACCTCTTAGGCCTATCCCTTGTCCATACACAGCGCAGGGTAGGTAGTGAAGGCAAGGTTTCAATGGGATTACATGAAGAGATGGTATTGATAAATATAAAATGATAATATGTTAATTTTGAATACAATAGATTTAAATACAATATTAAAAATCCTTATACACTCCAAAACATGCTCCAAATGACTAAACATAACCTACAACTAAGGAAAAAATGCACTTACAACTAGGGGTATTGGAAGTTGGTCTTAGTTAGGGGTAAGGAATGTTTTTAAAGATAAAATTCAGAATATAAGTGGATAAAATGACATAAATGAGTTATAAGAGGATAAAAAATTAATTACACACCTTTTGGAGGCTAAAAACTTGCATTGGAAATGTACAAGCTTATAGGTAGATGTCTCAGTCGTAACCTTGAAAATGTATAACTTTGAAGATGAAAGGTAAATCAATATGAAATAGACCAAGATTGGCATAGAAATATAGTTATTTTATCACTTAAAAAAAGTCACAATTATCATATAATTTTTTTCTTGTGTCACTAAAGCATTATTTAAGCCCAAGATAACCTACAGTCAAGATTAGGCCAAAAATGAGCAAGAGTGAGTAGGGTTGGTGTTGGAGATGTTATAATCACTATAGATCAAGGAGAGATATTGTTATGGTTTTGAAAAATTGTTAAGAGGTTTCATATAGGGATATTATCATCCTATAATAACCCTAAAAAAATATTATCACCATTAGTATCCCTATTTACAACCTATAGTTAGACAGGGTCATCTTCTAAGCTTAAGCAAAGTGTAGATTTGACCACTCTAGAAGGGAAGGAAAGACTCAAAACTACTAGATTAGTCAGATAAAATCAAAATAAGTTTTTAAAATGTATAAAACATGCTTACATGCACAAAGGACATTTTCAACTATGTAAAATTTGTCTCAGTTTGTACAGGTAGGTTTAAAGGCCTTAGAACAAAGAAGAACAAGGGGTTTCCACTAGAAAAAAGGTCTAAGATGATCCCCAAATATCCATGATATTTAAATGATCATGAGAAACATTTTTAGTAGAATTTTAGCATGGAAATTTCATGAAGGTAGAAACTATAGGCAAATTTGAATTAATACATGCAGGAAACAAGGTTTTTGACCCCTTTTTGACAAAATTGAGTTGGTTAGACTCCTTAGACAAAGAATATAAAAAAAAAATTTGGTAGAAGTGATAATAAATACTTTTTTATCTCCATATATATTCACTTTTCTCATAAAATAAGTCCTAATATACTATATTTTATCTTAGAGGTAGGTCAGTACTTTTCTGCACAAGAATGACAGTTTTTGGGAAAAGTGAAGAATGGAGGGCTTGTGAATTTTTTGATAAATAAATGAGGTTTTTATAACTAGGGGACACAAAAAATAACATTAAAAAATATATTGTAAGTTTGGAATGCCAACAGGGTGGTCTGGACAAGGAGGTCTGTAGGTAGGCCTAGCAAGGAAACATGCAAATCTAGCCCCTAAGCTAGGGTCACTCCAAGTTCTATGCTTAACCAGAAATTATAGTGACTTGAACCACTTATATGGGATGATGATGTTGTGTGAAATCTATTATAATTATTGGTAGGTACCAATATAGGTTCATGTAGCTAAAAATGCAAACTGGCTCATTTACAAGAGGAAGGCATTATTCCAAACTAGGGGTCATTTCCATTTTTATCCTTTAGTGATCCATTAAAATTGTTAGAGAGTATTTATGGAGTAGATAAAAAGATAATAAAACCTCTATTTATCAAAATAACTCCATAATAATCCATTTTTTGGCCAAAAGAGTGTTCAGATCCTCATGAGAAGCATAGAGATGACTCAAAGGTTAACTTTGGACACCCATACCTCACACAATATTTTTCATGGAATCCTAAGCCATTTTTATATGTTATGAAGGGTAAATTAAGGTCCCTTAGTTTAATATAGAAGGAGGTTCAATGTCTGACCTTTATGAACAAAGGTTAAGAGTCTAAGCCACTTTAAACACTTGCAAAACCCTCATAGTGACCCGATGGAAGAGATATAGAATCTTAAACATCGAAATCTAATGTAATGTCCATGGAAAAAAATTAATTTTCATAAGACTCTTATATTATCCAACACATGTGTTTTATTTGTATGTATTTATATAGATTAGGGGGAAATAGGGCTTGTTTTGGCCATTTTAGTGGTATACAAGATATAGGAGGATTCAAGAGATGAAACAAATTTAAATGAATATTTAAAATTTAAATAACTCCCAAAATTCATATAATATCATGGAGAAACTTTTAAATTCCCCAACCAGGCCCTCACATTCATCTAGTCTAGTGAGCCAACTAGTGAACACTTGTGAAAAGTGGTGAAAAGCAATTAGGGAATCCTTTTAAAGGTTTTTTCTTGATATTTATGATATGTAAACATTTATAAAGTGTTATTCCCTCTTTTTCATGCATAAATTTGGAAAATTTGGAGTTTTTGAATTACAAGTGTATAGGGTCCATGGAAAAGAGCCATTTTGAAATTACTAGAGATGATTTTACATGTCCACAAGAATAGGGATGGTCAGGGATCAATATAATACATATTATAACTTTTTTATAACCCCTATTACTCATACCAACCATTATACAAGACCATATGCAAATAAAAGGTAGTTTTGGAAGGTGAATCCTTAATGCAGTTTCCTATGCCAAAATTGTAGGTTTTGTGCCACTTTTCACCATTATTATTCCTTGTTTTGGAAAATTAGACATATATGACATGGAATATATTTCCCAACACCTCTTCCACATGCAAATTCAACTAATTCTCTCAATGTGACAGATGTCCAAGTGACCCTTGGACTTCCTTTACTTATTCTTACTCTCAAAGGTATAAATATGCATTCTCTTGGCTCATTTGAGAAACCTCCATTGGTTGATTGGGAAAATCTATAATTTTTTTTAATATAATAACTATTTAATAAATATAAAAAATTTATTTCCACTCATATGCTATAATATTTAGTAATGAATTGAATCATTGTTGGTCTAGTCTAGTGAAAGATTATCTTTTCTACCTTGTCCTTTTGATGGTCTACCAATTTGTAGAAAGGAGATTATTTCAGGTCTTTGATAGTATTCTTTCCTAAGTGTAGATATATCATATAAGTGGTTAATTATTGTATCCCTCTTTGGAATCATTCATCCCGTTCATAAGAATTGCATGCCTTCTTGAATCTAGAATATGAAGCATTGATGTAGCAATGGATCTTAAGTTATGAGTCTTGTGTATGAAACATCCTTGTTTGTATTTAAGTAGTGGTCTCAATCAAGTGAGAGTAAATTTATATTGGTGCATCGCCCCTTTTTTTGCATTTTTTGTCTTTATTAATCCTTTAATCTCCAAGTTATTAATTTAAAGAGAAAGCTTCAAAGAGTGCATCAAGGGGAGCTAGCCCCTCATCTAAAGATTCATTTCTAAACATTATCACCAATATAAATATAAATGTCTCCATGGTTCCACATGGATGAGGATATTTAGGCATCTCCTTAGGGGTTCAAATCCAAGTGTCAACAATATTACTTTGAGAATGTATTATATTATTGAATTATATTTCTTTCCTTAAAGATATTATATTATTCATAGACCTTTATCAGATAGGATAGATTAAACATTAATATCTTAAAAAAATCATTATTTTATAATTGGATTTATGAAATTATAATGTATTTTTTATATTCAATAGATTAATTTTTATTTCCTAGTTCATTTAGAAAAACTCTTATGTCTTTATGATCGTAATTGAACCTTTATAACCTTACTATTACATTGGTATGATTCTTATTTAACCTTCATTATAGGAAAAAGGGTTGATTAGTTTATAGAATAATTTTAATTTTTAACACACATGTCCTTATTTTTCTTACCAATTATCTATATCATTTACCTATTCTCTCCACACTCTCTAAGCACAAACAAATAAACCTAAACTAACTTACTTTTATACATGTCACTTGATCATATCATTATTAATTAAACATGCATTAAAATCACTTATTTTGTCCATGAATATGTCTTATAATATTAAAATATCATGTCTTAATCATGAATCAATCAATACATTAGGTCAGCCATAGCTCAATTAGCCCTTACTCCTCTCTTAGGCTTTAAGGAGACATAATAGGTGTTCTTAACAACATGTTACCCTTTGATCTTTCATGAAACATAATAAAACATATCACATGATAATAAAACATCATATGACACTAATATACCTTATACATCTTTATTTTAGGTCCACAACACTTTTTAGGTCCAACTGCTATTTTAACCCTTTCCTAAAACACTATTCATAAAAGGTTTGTGTATATACAAAAAATATATCTTAAATAAATTAGATACAAACTTAATTTTTTACAAATAACCATGGAAAAAAATTATATATTTTTAAACCTCATGACCTCAAGGTCATCACTAAATTAATCTGATGTTTCAAGTTAGGGTAAATAATCTCAACCTCTTCTATTCATGATGCTCACTTAGAACTGCCAATTAACTTCAAAAACATATTGAAGAAACATGAACTTATAAAACCTTATTGTATGCATTCAAGAGCTTTCAATTTATTATCAAGATCTTATAACATCTTCATATAAACATTCATCAAATAGATCATGAACTCTAATAAAAAACTATTGGTCTTGTAGACCAATTTGTTTACCTTCTCTCTCATAGACTCCACTAAATCAAATAAGCCATTTTTGCTTCAATGTTCCAACTCTTATACTAAATTCCAATATTATATAAATCATGGATAGAATATTAATGTTATAAAAAACATCATAAAACACTTTAATTCATTATTCTTATTTGAAAATACATCAGGAATAATCTTCTCACTTCTGTCTATTTTTTTTTACTATTTGCACTATTATGTTTATTAGTGACTAGGCAACTTGGATAACCAAATTTACATACCTAAGATTTATAACCTATAAAAAAACATTCATAGAAAACAAATGCAAGTCTCACACTTTAACCTTCATCCACTTAATAACTTTGACTCAATCAACTTTGCTTGCTACAACTAATCTCTAAAAGATAAGCACTTTCTTGTAGGTTTTACTTACTCGAGAAACCAATCACAACTATATATGCATGGGAGAGTTTATTACATCTTTAATTAATTTTTATAGCCATACAAAAAAGTTATGATATATTTATAATGATATCTTCAATATCAGATCATTTTTAGGGTTCTTTAAGGGGTTAGACCAACTTCCAATCTTAATGAGAATTAATAAAACTTATCTCATATTTCCAAAAACCAATTCTTGGAACTTTGATTTATAACCCTTAATCATATACCATGAAAAAATTATATTCTCATGAAGATGCTATATGTGCCAATTAGCACTTGAAAAAAAGTATTGGGTAGACAACTATTCATTCTCTATCAATGATCAACTACTCATTCATGTCTTGAAAATTGATCCAAATACCTCATCTAGACACCATCTCTTTATTTTATTTCTAGTCATTGACCTTCCAATCACATTAGGTCTTAAATCTGTCCTTCTAACCATTGTCCAATCTATCAACACTTCATATAATGGGCATGAAATCTCTTATCATGCTTAGTTACCCTATAGACTTCACCTTGAAACTCTCTTGATACTTCAATGCCTCTTACATATTCTAAAGCAACCTAATACAATTACTCTTCTTCATATCTTTAATAGATCATCTTTATGGCTCACTCAAAGCATCTTTATATCTATTTATAGATCTTTAGAATGTGATTGTGATGTTTATAGCTACATACATAGATCTTTAGAGTTGACCTTCTAATTATTCTCAAGCTCTTCAACACCTCATGTACAAACTCAAACAACCTATCTTAGGCTCAAACATTCTCAATCCTTCTTCAAAGATTTCACATTTTTGTATCTATTTTAAAGTATCTTTAGATCTACTTAAACAAATCTTTAGTGTTTATAGCTTCTTCTTCAAATCTCACTCATTTCATCATTCTACCTACACATATCATATTACAATGTCTAAAAAAATATTTTATTAACACTTGAAATACTGACCTATACTCACTCATGATTATCTCAATGATATTACTCAAGTTGACATAAGAACATTATTTAAATATTACTCACACATCACTTCTCTTCATACCATAATAAAACTTACTATGTTGGCATAAAAACTCATCATTCACATACCTCAAAGATTATTTGATCATGCACCTTCATAGGAACCTTTTAAATTAATGACATTATATTGACATCAATAATAACACTTATTCCAACAACTCAATAATCAATGATAATGTCCACCAATCTCCCCTTTATTCAATGGTAATGTTCAACACAAATATCCATTTTATTTTTCAAGGCATTTCCCCTACATTTGGGTTGCACGATAGAAACCACAAAACTTGTCAATACCTTAGATACTCTACTATGGAAGGGTTAAAAGAAGGGTAGAACCCATATTTTAGATATTTTAATGTAACATGTCCCTAAGGCAGCCATATTGACTTAAGAGCATGGATTCAAGTTTACTTATCACCTTATAACTCCACCATGATCACCATGACACTTAAAATGTTTTAAAACCTTAATGAATATTTCAAACATGATTAAACACTTATACTCTAAGTTTTCTTAGCCTCTATGGGGCACCTATAGATGCACATATAGTATATAAGGTAGAATTGCATACATTGGGGAATTTATTTCCTTCAACCAATTGCAAACCATCTTAGATAACTTCAAAATATTTATCTCACCTCAAGAGACATATTACCACTTTTAAACTTTCATGCCTGATCCTCATGACTGTGTAAGGTTTTTTTTATATATGTGTGACATTCATGAAGAAAGCTGACTATATGAGTGTGTCAGACTTTGAACCTTACATAGAACATTTTTGAGACCTAAAGACTTAAAATGAAATCTAACCATCATGAAATATGAAAGTGGAAACATCATATCACCATTTTTTCCAAATGAACTTGCATGATAATAATCTTGTATTAGGTGAAACTTGGTCTACAACCTTAATGTATTTTTCAACTAGAAAATTGAGATGTTTTACTCATCAACTCACCTCCACACATGAAATAATGGATATAAATCATGAGATAATAATTTCCACACTCTACAAAATCATGTAAAACACTTATTTTTTTAAGGACCAACTCAATCAAAGAGGAAACCTGTAGGGTATGGGAATGAGAAAGTAGAAAAAGTGACTAACATTATAAATGATGTTTCATAAATCTTGGTACACCAAACATAGAAATCCTATGATGAACCTAAAGTATAAAAACGTTTATATATCCCACCAATTTTATTTGTCTTGATTCAACTCCTTATGTCCATACTATCATAAAACTAGTTAACCATTCCTGCATGCCAAAGAGAGAGATAAAGGAGTAGAATAGTTTTAATCCATTTTTAAGTGTTTAAAATATAATAAAACATGAGATTGAGATAAATGGAGTTGAAGAGTCATTGTATAATCCTACCACATGTGCCACACTCCTACAAAAACCATACAACTACCCAAACTCTCCTTTTTTAATTATTTTCTTCTTTTCAATGTAGAAACCTATAATTTATAGCTAGAGACTACCGCCTCTAATAATATTATGACATGGGGGACATTGATAAACACCTTATAACACTTTTAATTCTAATAAAACCAAACAATTTTCATAAATGACCCTAAAACATGACCTAAAATGACATATAACCAATTAAAGGGTTAAAATTATTTATGACCAAAGTAATAGACACATTAAATGGCATTCCTAGGATTATGATACACATGATAAGACCCTAGTATACCCCTATATATTTTTTCAACTATATGGGTTTGAGCTATTTTAAATTCTAGTCAAAATAGTCAACAAGAATATTTGTTCTAATTGTAGTCTCAAAATTACATGTTTTACATGCTTGTGTTTAATAACATTTATGTCAAAATTAGTTAGTTTATGTATGGAAATGCAACATGTGCATGCTTATAATATTTTATGAAAATCAAATTTATGTTCTAATTTTAAGATAACTATGAATAAAACAATGCATGTATATATAAAAAATTAGAATTTGACTCAAGGTTTACGAGGTGTTTACATGGCTAAGTAGGTTGTTGAAGGAACTGAAGTAGATGATTGAATTCAAATAGGAATTTTTTAAACATTATTCTTCACTTTCCAAACTTGATTGTGCTCATTCTTGATGTCATATTCATATTATATTATAACCATGTTAGGGAGTGGAGGCCTATGCACCCTATTCACTTGCTCCAATAGCCTTACATGTTTAGCTTTGGTAGTCTTGAAGTTATATCTAAATATATCAACTTCAATGACATTTTTAATATCAAAATTAATCTTTGCCACTATGCCTTCTATGGTCTTCCCTTCTCTATCTTTTTTGAATTTTTTTGTACGAGATGATTAAAATTAGCCCTACTAATGAGTCTTCCTATGGAATCATTGGCCTAAGAAAGCTTTAGTTCATCCAAATTGTGTTTTTATAGCCACCAAGTTGAGGTTATTAGTCACCTCCAATGGTTCCATCAAGTTCAAATGTGTATTTGACTTGTCAATTATAAAAATAATAAAGAATTTGAGTTTATTCTTATCTATCTTTAAATAATTCAATAATTTGGTGGTCTCTAATATGTGGGGCACCAATTCTACCCTCATTTTACTAATGGCCTCATTAGTATTGTATAATACATATGCTACACTTTTGACATCCACCTCAATTCGAGATGGAACATGAATAGTTTGTTAATGTTCTCTTAGTTACTCTAGTTCTTGTTTTAGCTCTTTCCATGCCATTTTTGTCCCTTTATGTATTTTCACTAGGAACTTTTTGTTTGTTTCCATATAGGATTTAAAATAATTTATATATTGGGATTTCCCCAATTTTCTATCTTTCTTCTTAGTCAAAGTGAATATTTCTTCTCTTTCTTTTACAATGACTACTCTACTAGTATCATCTTCTACATTTCTCTTCCTCACCCTATATACACTCTTTATAGATTTATTAAAAATTATATTAATAGTGTGAAATTTGGTAATCACAAGATTAGGCATTTTTTATGCCTTTGACTTCATGTTTGTTGCTTACTATGGGAAGACTAGCTAGGCTAGGTCCATGGGTTATGTATTTGATGTTTTAGTCTTACCCAATATCTCACTTTAAGTTTTATTCAAAGTTTCATCTAGGAGGGGATTATGGAGTTAATTCCATATGATCTTGGACTTGTCCACTCCACCATATTATGGTAGTAGATGGACCGTGTATGTTGGCCCTTTCTTCTTCTTATCCTTCAGAGTGGTTATCACAGTTGTCTCCTAAAAAAGATTAGGAGGTGAACTAATAAACTTAATTATGTAGATGCAACATGAAATTGGGGAGTGACTAATGCTCCCATTTCTTTAATCATAGTTTTCTTCCTAATTTTTTTGAGGTCTGGAGAAGTAAAGGAAAGGAATATGATAGGAATTGTAGGAGTGGATGTAAGAGGAGAAATTGTTAGAATCCCAACTGAATAAGTAAGAAATACAAGGGTAGAGAAGGGATCCTCTACCTTGGGAAGTAAAAAATTTGGATAAACAAAGGGATTAATAGTGTTAACCTCCATCTTGTGGGCCAAGAGAGGAGGGGACATAGAAGGGGTAAATGAAGTGGGGATAAATGAACTAGTTATATAAAGAGGCACATGGGAAAAAATAGGGGTAATGGAATTGGGAGACGATGTGGGATCACTTGATGTTTGTTGATGAAATGGTGACTTTCCCTTTGACTGTTGGAGGATCAATAACTTTTATCTTTTTAATTATTCTTCCTCATTAAAAGCCTCCTCTCTAACTAATTCCCATGTAACTAGCTCCACCGATGGTCCATCTAGGGTTGGGATTTATGGAAGGGATAAAGGCTTTGGCATACTTGTATAACATATGGTTGTCTTTAGATTTATTGAAACAAATGGTTATGTGGTTGCGATAACCATAATATGAATATCTTGAGGTGATGAAACATCAACATATGTAGGTCCCTTGAAATCTAAGGAATCCAAACAAATGGGCTCATCTTGTTTTCCCCCAACTGATGTATTTGCCACCCTTGGTTCCTTTTTCACTACTTTAAGTGACATAGGGGGTGTTTGGAAGGATTAACCTTATTCACATGCTAAATAATAAGGTATTCTAGTCCAAAAGTCAAAAGTATCTCATCCTTTAATTAGTGGGAGTTTGGTTCATGCCTCCTTTATGGAAAGGGAAAGTTCCCTTTGAATAAACTATAGAAGGTTTTCCCTCATATAAATTTATTATTCCCTCTCCAAGACATGATCATCATTATAATCATTAAAAAAAAAGTCATGGTCATAGGGCTCATGTTGATATTTAATTCCCAATCCTTTGATGTGGTTTTACACTTGTCCATGGGGATGTCAATCCCTGTGTGGAAATGAGGCCAAGGAGTAGTACTTTGTATTTCCTAGCCTCATAAAAGTGATTCTAATTGGTATAACACATTATTCTAATCATTAATTAAGATCCCTAAAATTAGGTTTCCTTATTCTTGTGCATATCTTCATCAATGTCCCACCATAGCTAGTATTCTATCTCCTACTCTACCAACTTATCTAGGACATACTTGGGGAGACACAAAAGTGTGACCTTATGGATAATTACCATGATGATTTTTTAGTTAGGTTATATCTAGTAGTCTACCTAGATGAATAGTGTATTTTTTATACTCTTTGATATCCCATGTAAGGGGGACTCATGGATGGCCCTTCATACTTATGGTTAATCATCCTTAATGATGTGCATATTATTTTGAGTGTATGCATATATATGCATGAAAGATTAAGAATCATAAATCCTATTCTTTATATAGTTTTAAAGAGGGTTCTAGAGTGAATTGTTATAGATTTAGACTATCCCCATGACTACATTGATCAAGTAGGACATCATGTATAAGTGACCTCTTGGAGGCCTCTTGTCCTTATGCAAAATTTTCTCTCATAACCTCACTCCAATCACTTCCCCTAGAGTAAAGGTTAATTCTAATTTCATCATCAAATCTAGCAATAAAACCCATTCCAATTGGAGGAATTCAATTTTTGGTATCTAAATAGCCTTTTTAATGGGGTAGTCCAAATCTAAATCGCCATTATTAATTTCATTTTTGGGGTTGCATACTTGTATTTCAATTTGATTATCTCTTTGGGGAGAATCTAACTAATAGGTGCCTTCTCAACAAACTTTTATTTCTTCCATGTCACTACTTTGTGTAAATCATAGGTGGCATGTGGAATAGGAAGGGAGAGGTACTTTTGAAATGCATCAATAGAGATGTGTACTATGACCATTTTATTATTGATGTGATGTAAATATTGTCTTCTAGATATCTTCTCTACAAATACCAAGTCTTGTAGGAGGTCAATGGAGGGCATGAATTATGGCTTCATAGGTATGAAGTGTAACCATTATCACTTGAGTATGAGGCATTGTGTGGCCAATTGACATTGGAATTAAGTCAAGTTCTCTTCATGTGTGTGTGCATCAAACTATTGTATGGCATCCCATAGTACCAAATAGTTATTATAGTGGTTTTTTAATACAAGAAGTTTAAAAAGTGTATTTGTGTATTCCGTATATTCCTTGATTGAGAACCTTGAAGGAGGGAGAATTCCCTAAAATTATCTATATGAGGATGCCATTACTCTATACTTAAGCTAGTATTGATTTAGTTTTTAATTAAATTACTTGGCTCTCTTGAGTATATCATTAAGTTAAAATATATTAGTGTATAGGGATCAATACTAAGAAAGTAAGTGAGTTCACATGTTAGCTTGAGATCGAATGGGCACATCATAATTATAACTACATTGATATAACTTTTGCATTGATTTATAGCTCATTTGAAATTAATGTCAAACATTTATAAATTTGATTTTCATGTTTAATTTAAACTTTACCACCTCGTTTGGTGGGTATGCCATGTGGGAAATATTGACATTTAATAGGAGTGCCACATTATTACCCTTTGCCAAGTGCCATTTTATCACTTATTTATCTTCAATTTACTAAGTAATGAATATTTTGATAGTAAAAATTTAGGATTTAGGGTGGAAAACTATTATTAAGTTGCATTAGTCTCCTAAGAAAAAGTTTTAAATACATAGCCAAAGACCTAACTGAGTAGGACAAAAAAAACCTGACCAATTTTATGGAAGACCTGAATGTGCCAAACTCTTTCGCTGAACAAAACTGTAAAAGATCAAAATATGTTAGAGGAACTTGTTAAGAAAAATCGCCAAATTTTTTTGTGAAGACCTAAATGTGTCTAGTAAGATCACCGAAGGATTTGTGTTAGAGATATACCCCAAAAAATTTGATCAACCAAAGTTTAAAACTTAGGAAATTGGGTTCCTAAAGAAGATTGGCTAAGGGGTAAATTATGAAGTGTTATAATTCTTGGTGATTGTAGCTTTGGGTCTCATACCCTAAAATCTTGAATACTTTGTTCTAAACAAA
>JARHVA010001905.1:667500-870000 GCA_037957365.1 Torreya grandis | reverse complement strand
AACATATCATATTCTTTAAAGGAATTTTACCTTATAATTTACACATCGCTTGTAATGTCTACACTACATAGAAATTTGCATGCACCAGCTATTATGCCAAGTGATCAACATGTAACACTAAATTATAGGTTGGTGTCTAAGCACAAACAAATAATTATTAACACCTATTTATTTTGATATATATATATATATATATATATATAGCTATACATGTGTTTATAATGCCTTCAAATAACCTTTCATTACTAAGAGCGTTGTAAAACACCTTAATTCCACCTAACCATTTAACACCACCTTGTAAATAAATGAAGTCTACTAAAACTATGTATATTTTCCATCATCCTCACACACTGATAACCTTTCATAATTCATAGAATAAATATCCATGCAATACTACACAACTTTACAACTTTCATAACCAAGTGCTTATGCAAAATGCATTTCACAACACCAACCATTTGCATCTTTGAAATTTCACAAATATGTGAAAATTTTATTTATTTAAAAAAATATAACACTTTTTAAACACTTTTCATAAGTTATTATGTACTCATCCTTTATCAACTTTGGGAAACTATGCTCATGTCATTTTTACACCAATAGAACTTCTCAACACTTACTACTTTCATTAAGGAATATTTAATGTTTTCCTTTATACCCACCTTGTCTATATATTTACTTATTATCTACACAATTTCTCTCATATAATTATATCACACATCAATGTGTTTTGTTTTAGAATAATACTTTATATTATTTTCTATAAAAAATATTCTTTGACTCTCACAAATTATATTTATCACTTCTTACATGATCCCGATAGTATGGGACTTGGGATTTATCTAGTACATATCTATACATTATTTCACATTTATCAAATTTAGACCATTATTCCCAAACTCTAAATCAATCACTAAGAGAAATCATAAGCCAATTCTAAAGCATACCAAATCTAAGTCAAAGCAAGCATTATCAAGTATTAAATATAAATCATTAGTTACATACATATAGAAAATAAACACAACTATATAATCCTACTAGGTAATATAATATGTGTATAAAATATTCATTAATCAAATGGGTATGATTGGGATAAACTCAGTCCATTACACTTTCCCCATTTTTGTAGGTTTCTAGCTTTCATAAGGACACATAGGGTTTCAAGATGAAAGAGGTTGATTTTTATAGTTGTGCACATAATAAAGGTTTGTCATCATGCATATAGATATTTTAGAGATAATATAAGGTGAATATATGGTCACAAACCCTAGTTTTAGCATAGGTTAATATTGACTAACACATGCTAATATTAAAATTCAATACTAACCTAGATTTTATGGAATCAACCCTACATTGATAGAAATATTTTTTTCTTAATTGGATGAGTCACATAATTATTTTATTCTATTTTCCACTATCATAATATATTAGTAGTAATATATTCAACAATAAAATATAAGTACACATCACTTTATTTTACATACTATATTTAGCATAGGCACTTATAAAATCATTACAATCAGTTTTAGTATTTTACATATAGACGTATGATTGAATGATATATTTGTTAGTATTAATTATTAAACTAGTTTATATCCTACTATGGTTTTTATAGATAAATTAGGGTAAAACATATTGATGATCCCATACATTGATCAAATTGTGTCAAGCCCTAAGTCTCCATTAGTGTTTTAAATTTTAACCTTAAGTTTTCTCAAATTTGAATTTTATTAATTTATATTCCCTTATATTTCAGAGTTAATCCTCCTACTTATATCCATAAGTATTATATTTTTTTGTGAAAATTTTATACCTAAGCATCCCAAAAACACTAACTAAACTCCTCTTTTCGATTCTTCTCTTTTTCCTTCCACCTTTTCTATAGGTCATGATATTTATTTTCCATCTAAAAAGGTCCTTGATGTCACTATCCTAAGAGTTAGGGTGATCCCTTATATAGTAAAAAATATACAACATCTAAATGTTCTTCCTCATCTCCATCCACATCCCATAAACCCTCTTGATTATTTTTGTATGCAAAATAAATGAAAAGTAGGTATTGTGATTATGAATCCCTTTAAGATCAAATAGTCATTGTGATAACATCTATAGAGGAGTTGTAAAATCAAACTAAATATTTTATTTTAAATATCACATCACTTAAAAATAATATCACATATACAAAGAATCTAGAGCATGCAATTATCAATTATATATTTACATATTTATCAAAATATGTTTTGAATCAAAATATTTCATCTTAGTAATGGAATCTAAAATAGGAAACATCTACAACTAGTATTCAAAAGTGTATATAAGTCTAATAAGGGCTCAATTGAGATTCCAAGGAAAATGAATTGAAATAAGATGATCACATTACCTCTTATTTATCATTTAAGGTGTTTAAATACTATTATGTTTATCATAAAATGCATCATCATATGATGCAAGAATGAGGAGTAGGAAACCAAACTAAGGTTTGCCAATATATCACATGTTGAAAAGTTCAATAAATCAAATAGACACACTTAGTAATTTCATCAAATACATGGATGATGCTCTAATAGATATGAAAACTCCTTATTTATGTACTGGAATAAAATTGAAATTCAACCAAATTCTATCTTATTTAATGAAATATATAACAAGGAATTAATTTTAATATACTAACATAGCATACATAGACTTCTACCCATAAATTAACAATCTCCTAATCACTACTCAGAACAAATAAATATGAACATCACAATTTTGGTCATAATATCGTTTTATAACTTACCACTCCAAGAGAATGCCATCTTCCTCATTTGGGGAGAATTTGATGACCTTTGGCCTTTTGCCATCATCTATAAAATATCCTCTATTATTTCATTTCCCTCACCAATCACTAGTTGCCAATGGTTCCAAAAGGAAATCATAACTCATATTTTCACCTACATGTCATGGTAATCAAGCATTTGGCTATGTAAAATAAAGAAAAAAGAATGCATTTAACTTTCACAAACCCTGTCAGGCTTCATGGACACATTTTTCATTAGAAGAAAAGTCAGGATTTAAACATTTGAAAACCATTTGAAATATCCTCATGCCCAATAATTCTTCCATCCCAATTATAAATTGAATAAATGCTTGTTTTATAATCTCAAAGTGATCAAGGATCTTATTTTTTTCATTTGAATCCCACTTGGCATTGTTAACAAAACCTTTTAACATTACAAGATAATATTTAAATTTCCATAGGTAAAACCATATTAAATTCATTCTAACCCCAGTAGGCTTAATGAATCTAGATAACACAAAATACATATGTTATAATCATTTAATACTTATGTAGATATTTATTCTTAGGTATTATAGATACTATTAGCCAAAACATGTCTTTCAAAGTTAAGAATTTGGAGGTCAATCAACACTTTATAAACTATGTGACTTCTACATAGATATAAATGGGTGTAAGATTATGGTTGATACTATAATCCATAAAAAAAATCATTGAGGACCCAAAAAAAATAAAATTCCTAGTTAGCACATGTGAGCTTTTTTAGCATTACAATGAGTACCTATAGTCCTATGCAAACTTTTGAGCCAGTTAAGACTCAATTCAAAAATAAGGCTTGGTCAACACATGTTAACTCCTTTGAATTTCCATTTGAACTAATCATGGAAATGGATTTGAATATGGATATAAATGAAAAAGTGAATTCACAAAACTAATTTGGGAAAATAGAACTCAAATACAACTCAGAACTCACTAACATAAAACTATGAATCATTAATCTTTCATGAACCCCAAGGCAACTAGATTTCCAAGATGACTTTTAAAGTAGAAGTATGATATCACCAATACAAATAGGATAATTAAAAAAAATTAAAAATTGAATGAAAATCTAGAAGAATTCCTTAAGAAACATACCAAAACCAAAATGAAAATAAATGACTAAAAAAATCTCAATCTATTTTTGGTAATGTAAGATCGCTTAAGACCTTCGATGCTCTAGTATTAAACACTCAATGTTAAGAAATTTAAGATTAATTGAAAATATATTACCCCAAGGTTAAAAATTCAAATCCTATAACATAAAAAATTGTTGTTCAGCCTTCTATACCTTGTTCATAACCCATCCCATGCCTTATGATGCCTTAAAATGAAGATTTCTTAGCCTTGTTAGCATTGTTTTAAGGTAGTGTATTTTCCCAAGCATTTAAATAATTTCAAGGTTAGTCTAGTGGTTATTTATGGTATCTCATAATGTGTCAAGATGGTATATGGTCTATTACATTAGTCCTTACAATTGGTCACTTGGTTTAAAGCTTGTTAAACTTGTTTGAAGAGATAAGGTATTTTAGCATTTTTTAAGGTTTTTGGAGAAACCTCAGTTTCCATTATGGCTAGATAAATCCTTTTTAAGGTGATATTATTCCATGTAGCATTAAATAAAATGGTTAGGAGGTGGTTTCAAGATTGAATAAGCTTTAACAAGTTGTGTTTCATCTCCATGAGGTCTTTACACATATGTTGATCTTCATTGCATCTCATAAGGCTCTAAATCTATTTTCAAATGGGAATAAGATGAAGGTATGTAAAATTGAATTTTTAAGCTCATAAATGACATGTATAACATGGAGATAACCAAGATTGGTATTTAAATAGTTATAAGTCTTGAATGTCTCATTTTCAATGTACAAAGAAAGAATAACTCATTCTTTATAGGTAGTTTGGGTGCTTATACAGGAAAGAAGAGTTCATATTAAACGTCAAATGAATGTATGAATGTTCATCCACACCTCTTAGTTCATATATAGGTTCAAAAATATTTTTCAACTCTTTAAAAGATAACAGATGCCTCTAAAATTATCTCAATCTCCTAATACAGTCTGTAAATAGTTCAAATGACAACTTCATTTGATCACAAATGTACGAACATGATGCATGGGGTAAATCCTCTTCAAGTATGTTTTGGGAATGGGTTCACTTATGGATAGTGCCATTGGTTCCTATATATAGGGGCTAACCTCTATGAACAATTGTTAAGAATCTTAGTCACTAAAAACCCTTCTTAAACCCTAATGTCAACTTAATTGGATTAAAAGTGAATTAAATGGATCCAAACACATTAATTTTATATTTATACTCTTGAATCATGTTACATACTTCATTAAGGGCCTTTACACACAATTTTATGGTATGGTCACTTATATGGACATGGGAAATACTAGGTTTTGAAAATATTTCAGGAAAAAAATATGTTTTTGAATATGTTGAATAGTTAAAAATTACGGAGGAAGGTGTTTTGGATTGTTTTAAAATCCCTTAGGTCTAAAAAATCCACTCATTTTCCCATGAAGGTGATTCTACATATCTAGAATGTAAGATAGTCATAAGGTGTTTATGAGAGAAGTGTAGTATGGTAATTGAAGAGGGATGGAACCAACCTATTTAATATGAATAGTAACATAAAATATATTGAAAAAAATAAAATATAATCATCAACTTGGTTTCAAATTTATAAAAAGGACTCATGGACATTCTAATGGATAGTATCAAGTACAATGAGCTTAATTGCTTTTGAAGCCTAGTTGATTTTTGAGGTCTATAAGGTGTATCAAAGAGGATTGTTTGAGACCAAGAATAATATTATAAAATTATTTATTATATTTATTAAAACCCCAAGGTTATTATATTATTTATGGGAAGAGATATATCTCTAATTTGTAACAATACAGTCTCAAAAACCTATAATTAGGCATGTCATGAGCATAAGAGAAGTTAAAAATAGTTATATGGTTTGAAGGAATGTTTAAGAAAATTTTCCAAGGTAGTATGATTTTTATTTATAATATTTTAGGAATAAAAAATGAGTTTTATCCTTACTTTATAAAACCAACAGACTCACCTCAATGACCAATAGTAAAGAGACACATCTAAGTCTCCTATAGGCCTACCTGCCTAGAATGAAAGATGCCTTTTTGTTTTGATGGAAATGAGGTCTATGAGAGGAATAAATTCATATTAGTATTATTATATTATTATATCATAACCTTATATTATCCTCTTAGTCATTGAAAGATATGGCAAGGTTAATAGGCTTGTTTAGGCTTGTTAAGACTAGGATCACACATACAGACTTGTAATTACAAAGTGATGAATAAAGATTTTTATTAAGAGTGATTATAAATTTAAAATAATTTGGATAAAATTTTAATAAGTGGTATAAGTCCATATATTTGAATTATATCGATTAATTTTTTTGGAAAGAGCTCGAACATGCCTATTTTTATTCTCTTAGCCAAAACAGGCCTATACAGTGAACATGAGCAGAATTGGTCACCTTTTGGTTAAATATAAGAAAGGGTAAGACTTGATATGGTTGTGAAAATAATATTTGAATGTTTATAAATATTTTTATAAGCCTAAAAAATGAAATAAAACATCCAAATTTCCTAAACAAGCCAAAATAAGTAAATCAGGCCTAACAAGCCTAACGGAGACCTACAGGTCTCTTGACCAAAAGAGTGAATAGAATTTAAGTTTACCTTGGTATAAGGATTAATTTATTTATATTGTGTGTTTTATATATTATAAAAACTTTAAAATGTGTGGAAACCATTTTTAAAATAAGGAAATTACTAATAAAAGCTCATCAGGGCTAGATAGGTCTCTTGGCATAGAAACACTAAAATGAAAATAAGGTAGGTTTCAAAGACAAATTGAGTTTTAGTCACTCCAATATGATTTTATTTACTTATTATAATGTGTTTTAGACCCAAAATTTTCAATTTAAACATGTCACATGTGTCAAAATGACATTTTTATACCAAAGCATCCTTCTTGATCTTAAAATGCAATCTTTCTACTTGAGAGGCTATATTTTGTTGCTTAGTACAGTAAAAAAAGATTTAATGGGACCTTGGGATCCTAAGGAGAGTTTTTTACCCTATTTTAATTTAAATTTATGGCATTAAAAGGAAAATTAATGCCCTAATATTTATGAATAATACTTAAGGATTGAAACAGGTTTTGAGTTGCCTAAAAGGTAATAAGTGACTTGATGGATAAAAGAGCCATTATAATGACCAAAATGCACTTTTTTTACCTTTATAACTATTTGAGTGACATCATTTAATTACATGGGAACCCATGGTGACTAATATTGGCATGTGTGGAAGAACTTGGGTAAGAAAATGGTCTAGAGAGGCCTATTACAAGCTTATTTGGAGAGATTTTAGATGTCGAAAGGTTTGAATATAAGGAAGGCTTGTGGACCTAAATAGATTTATAAATGTCTTTGTAAATTCATTCAATACCCTTGTGAGGTTATTTGAATAGTAAAATAAGTGATAAATCCAAGAGACTAAGATTGAGTAACATTAAGAGCTCAAATGTAGATTTCAATCATATGAGGAGTGGGTTATAAGTATAACCAAATGAGTTACAAAGGTAAAATATTGACAATATTGAAATATTAGTCTTACATTCATCACAAAACTTAACTAATCATGGACAAGTGTTGGGATTCTTACATGTTATATTGAGAATTAATTGTGCAAGCTAACTTTGGAAGAGAAGACTAGAAACATGAGAAGCATAGGTAGGTGTCAAGAAGACCATAATATAATAGAATGAATTATGAGACCCTTTAAAAAGTCTTAACTAGATATTCTAAGTGTGTAAAGTGTCATGAGATATCAAAAGGCCTAAAGGTAATTTCAAAAAAAATAAAAAATTTAAGACCTCAAGTGATGATTCATTATGACACAACAAAACTTCCATGTCACTTGGATGAAGAATCATATTAAATATATAAACCCTTGTCTTATGAGATATTCTAAAACTATTTCATAACTCTTCTTGATTATAACTCATGACATACAATTGTCAATCTCTCCTTTTTATGCCTTTCTCTCTTCTTCTCTCTCATTTTCTCTATAAATTCAACCTTGATAGGCTATGTATGTATCCTCTACCTAGGTATGGTTAATCCTTTCCCATTTACAAGTGTTTAACCAATGATAAAACTATTCTTTTACCTTCTCCTTTGACTTGTTTTAATGTGTGTTCGTGACTAGTTGATTTTGTCAAGTGATTAGTTAGCTTCTTTGGAATGTTATCCTTTTCTATCATTCATATTTATTTTCAAAAAAAAATTTAGGCTATGTGAATTTTCAATGTGATATGTGAAATATTAGTGAGTTGTCTATTCACTAGTGTTATTTTATGACCTCTTGACTAGTCCTCCTATCCCAATCATATTTCACAACCTTCATATGAAATGTTGATATACACAGGCATATTTTGAGTAGTGATTATTTGGTGTTATTCTCATGGTTGATGTGCACATGGAACTAGTTATTATTTTAGATTAGGTTTTCTCTCCCTTTTCCTAGAAATTTATTAGATTAATGAAAGATCCTAAGTGATACATCAAGTTTAGCTAGCCATATAACTTAGAGATTTAATCCAACATTAGGACACTCATATCTTAGGATTATCTACATGTTATCCCAAATTAAGAAGGATTTAACTACCTTTCATGGATGAAAATTTGTAATATAACATTTTTGGCATGCCTAGTGGGACTAAGGTCCAAAGTGGTTGAAGGATTATTGGTGTTGTTTGTATACACATAATAATTTCAAAATTTATCAATTACTGATGATTTCTATCTTGAAAGAACCTATAGAGCCTCAATCTCTCTGAGTGAATGACTTAAGGGGTACACTAATAAAGGGGTGGGAAGACCATTAGTGATTCAAATTATTGTTATCCCATTTTCCCCTTGTTATCTACACACTTGTTTCATAAAACCATTTCTCTAAGCTTTGCCTCATATTTTTCACCCTCCTCTAGTATTTTACCAACTTCATTATCCCTTTACCTAACCTAAAAATATTTTTTATAGTTTACATGACATATTAAACCATATTGACCTTTTATTCTTATTGACAAATCTTATTAGGGATTAGATCGGCCCATAGCGAACCTAGTCCATAACCTAGTTTATTTCTGTCAATTATCATACTAGCTTATCAAGTCAACCTTGTTGGCCTAAAAATTTGGAAGGTTTCAAAATTATATATACCTATATAAGCACATCCATTTCCATCATTTATTATGAAGAGAATAGGTAAAATATATTGCTCTTATGTTTATACACCATTCTACTTGAGGATCAAGCTTAAGGTTTTATACTTTATTTGGAGATATGGATGTTTCCTTGTAGATAAGTATTTTGGATGAATTGATAAGATATATATCCTAGAGATAATTTATCCTTGTCATCCTTACATAAAAAAACAACCTCTTATAAATCATCTTGGCCAAGGGAGAGATTGAGGCTTGGTAGGTTTGTATTCAAAGATAAGTATTCATAACTCTGTTCCTCCTTTGTAAGATTAGATAAATATGAATTTGTACTTCTCTTCCATGCATTAGTATTTTTTATTCATTGATGTGAGTATATGTATTATATTAATGTTTAATTTTCATGTTTATTACCTTCAATCTGTGTTACAATATTTGGTGAGCATTAGGTCAGACATTTAATTTACTTGTTATTAGTTTAGTGAATATGAAAACATAGGACCTAGTTAGGGTTAATATATAGTTTTGATTAATTAGAGGATTTATAACCCTAAATAGAGATATTATTTATGTTAAGATATCCCTTTCTAGGCCTAGTGGATCCATATTTTTCATGACCTCGATTATATAATGTATCCCCAATTAGAAGTGTAAATAAGATTTATCTTATTCGATCTAGGATTGATTTGTAGATCTATTACATTTCCTATTACATAAATTTTGGTGAACCTCATGTGAATCTTACCCTTATAGGTTTTATTTCATGATTTCATTTCTATCATATTATTATTTTTCTACATTTGTGATACTATATCGAACTAGTTGGTGTAGTTATAACTTTTTGTGAGAATATTGAACACATAGTTACATCAAAATGACTATTCTTTCTATGCATGTCTTCATTAGATATATTTTAATAAATCTAACATGTCAACATATTACTATTAATTAGTTATAGATAATAATATAAGGTTGAATAGTTTGACTTTATCATCTTATTCACTTTATCTGTATCTATATCAACAAACTAGGTCAAATAGGATAACTTAGTCTTTCAGTCAGCATTCAAATCAACAAAATAGGTCAAATAGGTTGAATTACTCTTTTATTAATCATATATATCAATAAAATAGGTCAAATAGGTTGACCTAGTCATCTTATCCTTCTTTAGCAAATAGATTTTTGAAGAACTAGGTCAAATTAGTCAACTTATTTTATAGAGTTTGAAAGTAGCATTCAAGGCACTTTAGCATAAAACTTATAATCATAATCATCTTCAAACCCAAAAATTTTCCTCTCTTTCTCTCTCTATCATTTTAGTACTCCATTTTAGTTCTATTTTTTAAAAATTATTATTTCTTCAAAAATGCAAAATCCTAAAATAAACTAAGTCAACCTAGTCAACTTAGTTCTATAACCTATTTTTTATCTAAAAGACTGAGTTGACCTATTCGACTATATTATTAAAAAAATTTACTTATAAAAAATAGTAGAAACCTATTTGAATCTATTTTTTAATGTATATATATAATGTCATTTGAACCAACTTTGTACCATTCTAAATTTGGGAATTAATTACTATTTACTAGTAATTAATTCACACTTTAATTTTGAGCTATTTACATGCTTAGAGTAGCTCACATAGTATGATTAGGTAATTTTTCAAATCACCATTTAGTTATACTATTTTTCTCTTTTTTCATAGACTACCAAATCATACAATATTTATAACACATTTAATATTTATCTTCCCAAGGCCTACGAACTTGGATTTCATCACCAAGGGGGGATCCATCTTGGTTTTTTGGCCAATTATAAATACATGATTAATGGTATATATTAGAAAATAAAATAACACCCTTATCACTAAAATATTTTTAAGGGGTTAGGCCTCAATATCAAGATAGTACCACTACCAACATAGATCCCTTTCAGCTTAAACATCCTAAAACCATCCATAGATTGCTTTCTAGTTCCCTATTTTTAGACAACTTTCCTATCACAATTAAAATAAAACTTTCTAATAATATAAACACTTAGTATGATCAACTAGTTATCACTTAATTTTTAGTTAACTACTTTCTCTTTGATCATTATGTGTTGTATTAAAAAAAAAATTCTTTGACAAAAATTAATGCAATTTTTTATGTTATGTGACCTAATTGGATCACTCACATTGATCCAATTATTTGTGTGTTTACTTTCATTTCTTGCTTCAATTATATTGTAAGATTTTTCCCTATTTTATGACACTAACATTATTTCCAAGATAGTCTCTTCCAGACTGTGTTTTCCCATATTAGTAGTACATAATTGAATTAAAGGACTATGAATCCCTTTTTACCTGCTTTCTCTCCCTATCTATATTATAGAGTTAACTTGTATGACTCTGTATCCCTTTTAACTAGTTAGGTTATAGTAGTAATTGAACTTTGTCTACCCTTTATCCCTATTAATTTTAGTTTCATATCCTATTTATAGTACAAAGTTAAGACTATGTACCCTTATCTACCTCTTGGATTAGAGAACATAGTCGACCTCATCGACTCTATATCTATCATGTCTCTTTGTCTTTACATCAGATCAATATTCGTTAGTATTTATCCCTCATCATGGTATTCATATTTTAAGACAATATTGATTTTATTCCAATAGATATGATGATCTTTACCAACCCCAATAGGTTCTTCCATAAGTAATTTGTGGTTCCTACCGTAGATGAAAGTAATGTGCATGGAGGCAATCACACTAAAAACTATTAGACCCCTCCTTATTCCTACTCAATTATCAACCCTCTCTTCTCCCTAGAAGATCAGCCTAAATTAGATTATATCACAAAAAATCTCTTTTTCATCAATGGGTTTACTTAACATTGAGGAAACAATCCTTTTACTATTTACCATCTCATGATAAGTGGTCAATTTGAGGATCCCCATTCACCTTCTCCCACACTCTCACATGGATTTGGGGACACTATATTCTTTGATTCTCAACCTATTCCCTCTCTTTTGACCCCTTCTCATACCATGGCATCTTCTACTTTAATTTCCCCCACCTCCATGCCTAGTATATCTACTAACATGGTAGGTTATACATCTATGGGCCCTCTTATAAGACCCACTCTTATCAATTATTTCACTAGTGCATCACTTTTTACCCATGGTAATCATGCCTCTAGTTTTACTTATTCTCATCCCTCTACTAGAAGATCTTTTGCCACATAATTAAATCATGTTACTAATGCCTCACTTACCAATAATTCTTCTCAAGCTACCACTAATATCCATAGTGGTTCCCAAGGCACTACTACCAATTCCAGCGCTTCACACAATGCCAATGACACCACTCAAACCCATCAACATTTATTAAAAAAATATTAATCAAATGAATTATTTATAAAATAACAATGCCAACCAAATGATTCAAATGAAAAATCATCTTATCTATCTTTAAAATCACCCTCAATAGGTTATATGGGGAATGCATAACCAAAATGCCTCCCCACATCCTCTTCAAGATTCCCATGTTAATCTTATCCACCAAACTCCTCTTGTTAACAAAATAATCAAGTAAATTAAAAATTAACCTCTTACACCTAAAAATTCTAACATTGATATAAGAGGTATCACTCCTACCATTACTTACAATGGGTCAAATGATCCTACTCTCCACTTAAAAACATTTGGAAATCTATACAAAGATTGGGTCAAGATAAATAATTTTAATGCTACCAATCTATTAGTAAAAACTCTCATAGGTGATGCTTTATATTGGTATAATGAACTCAAACCTCATTCCATTACTAGTTTGGAAGATTTAGTCAATACTCTAGTCTAAGAATTTTAAACTAGTGATCTCCTTGAAAATATCTTGGCCCATTTTATAAATTATAAGTAACTTGATACTGAAACTACACAAGCTTTCATCAAATGATGAAATACCTTGTCTAAATAATATGGACACAATATGTTATATGATAAACTCTTCCATCTATTTACCAATGCTTTTTATCCCAAGTTGTAATATTGAGTCCAAATTCTCTCTCCATGCATGTTGGAAGAGGCCATTGACCAAACCAAGTGCCAAGATTTCCTCATGCATCAAATTGATCCGTATAAACCATCTATGTTAACTCAAATTTTAATTAAAAATAATAATATTCATGCTATAAATGATGGTGTTACTAATTATTATGATATTATTCATGTTATTATTCCCAACAAGGTTTCAAAACAAGCTTCCCCTCCAAACCACATTAGTAATCCTCATCTATCTTCAAAAAATAACATCAATGTTCATAAAATTTTTATCATTATAAAAATTTCAAAATCATCTACCAAGGCCTCTTCTATGAGAGATTGATCCCACCCATCCCATGAAATCATGGTATGATCCCAATATATGTTTTTGGTTTCATGGTAGTTGAGGTCATTCTCATCAGAATTGTAGGAAACTTCATAATTTGGCTATGGATTTCCTTATTGATCCAAAATTTGACCATGATTATATCATTTGTAATGACATTTCCTCTAAATCCCATTAAAGACAAAATAAATATCAATCTTTGGGCTAGGCTAATTCTCATTTGGCAATCTAAAAATATCCTCTTCCAAATCACTAAGATAATAAAGATAAGAGTACTCCTACCAATAATTTTGAAAGTCTTTTTGACCCAAAGCTAAAATATAATGTGGTCAATATGAATAATATGTGAAGGGTAGTTTCCTTCATTTATCCTCATCCAATCCACACTCAAATATCCCACACTTTTCATGTTATCCAATATTCTTCCCCAACTCACATAACAGAGGTGGGGAAAGAAAACCTTATATCTTTTCATGAACCAATTCCAATATATCCCTTGTATAACACTTCTCATACCATTTCTACCACCCATCCAACTTATTTACCCATCACCAATGATAATCAAACTTCTATTAACACTTCTTCTAATCTATCTCAAACCAAACTAATATTAACTATCCCATATTCTAAAGATAATCAACAAACCTATCATCCAATCAAACCTCATGCATCTTATAAACATAAATTCACATGTACTTTGAATCCTCGTTTTGAGGACCTCATTCAACACTATGAACCTCTCTCCAACAATCCCCTTATGTGTTATGATGAATGGGATCCTATCATGGAGCTTATTAATCTCCCATCTCAAATCTTATTTTTTGAACTTATGTAGACTTCCCCACATCATCGCAATATTATTATGAAGCTCTTGTTTAAAATGAAAATCCCTCATCCTCCCCTAATATGATGTGAATCCACCTTATCTAGATAAAAATATATCATTTTAAAATAGTGCAAAGAGATGTACATAGACATTCACGAAATAATGGACACTTTGATTTCCCTCAAATTACCCATTACTTCTATGATCCCTGATCATATTTTATTTCATGAGGATGATCCTACACTTTTTATCATTGTTTAAATTGGTGATATAAAATTCAAGCATGCCTTGATTTATGAGGGCTTAATAAATTTCGTTGCCTCTCTTAATCTTTAAAAACCTTGGATATTCTAAATGTAATCTTAAGTCCACATGCATCACATGTCAAGGCTATGATGAATGGAAAATTCCTCCCTTAGGCCATGTGTAACTTCCTATCATAATCCCTCCTATCATCATTTGAGTAAAGTTGATGATATTCACCTTTACTCTATCTTATAACATTTTTATTGGTAGGCCATTGACTCACCACATGAGATAAATTGCCTCTTATTCTTGCCAATGTGTCAAATTTACTTATAATGGAACAATCTATAGCATTCAAGGTGACAATAAATCTTAGAATTTATAATAATTCCAAAACCATGGTGTATTTAAATTTACACCCTTGAACCCTTATTGATCATTCCATTTCATCAATCTTAACAATTTAACTTTGCTATCAACTCCATCTTGGGTTATAATGGTCACCACAAACTCATCATGAACATCCCACCTAACCTTTTAGACTCAGATGGTGATGAAATTGATGAGATAAATCTCAACATTAAAACCTTGGACATCTAACCTCATCTCATTTCATATCTTCCACCTTCTCTTAAACCATGTTCCCATCAACCACCTATTGATGATATACCCATTATATTAACTAAGACTCGACACTTCACTCATCACACCACATCAGATGATAAGGTCATCCTGACATGTGCCATTGATATTTATACCCTTGACTATGATGATGGATATACCTAAAATGATGCATTATTAGTAGGTCTTATTTAGGCCTAAGTTTCTAAAATTATTTATTATCATTCCTCTTTGCTTTAGTCTTTATTTATATCTTATAGTAATCCATCCTATATAATTCATAATTTTAGAATTTTTCTTTTTGTTAACAAAGTAGATATGGTGCACACACCTCTAGATTTTGAAGATCCTCATAGGATTGTGATTTTTTATCATGTTATGACTGGTCCCTACCACTTCATTAGATACCAAGAGACCTCTAAAAAATATAGCCTTAAGATGATTTTAATTATCCTTTAGCCTTCTATACATCATTCTCCTCCCTCATCTGAGCTCAGTTCAGATCCTATTTCCACTTCCTCTCTAGCTAAGTCTCTTCCTATTTCTAATCATATTAATCCTTCAATCAAGATTCACCTTGTATCACTATCAACTCCACCTTCCCTTGGTGATGGTTTGGTCCCTTTATTATAGCTTACCCTTTTGCTTGCCAAATGGTTTAATTATCCCTATTGTGATATTCACAAAGCTATCAATCATTGGATTAGATACTTTTCATTACACAAGCCTTCCTCATATTTCATCTCCACTCTCTCCATTAGTAAATCCATAAAGTCTAATAGTAATAATATCTGTTAATTTCATGACACAGATAATCATTCAATCATGCATTATTATAAGTTATGATAATATATTGACATTTTACATCCCACCACTCTTCAACCCATAGACCAGGCTTTACCTCCCCAAAAATTATCATCTAAATATATTTCTAAATATGGAGAAGTATATTATCTTAGTACCAATGTGTTACTCATCACATTGATTGTTTCCACATCCTTTAGCAACATCTCAAGGATTACCTCATGACCATTACTACAGCTATTGCCCTTCTTCCCATAGGTCACCTTGGAAATAAGGATCCCCCTTCTTCCACCATGGCTCCCCCACTTATGGTCCCTTCTTCACCTATAGTTTCTCTACCTATGATTCACTCACTCATGGATCTTCCTTCAATTGCATCCCCTTATCCACTGATGACTCCTTAACCTATGGCCCATTCCCCACCGATAACCCCTTCACCTCCCATAGATTCCATTCCCATTCCTTCTCCTAAGCATCCCCTATATAATAGGCCTCATTACCATGATCCTTCAAGCATTATTATATTTTACATTTAGGATATTTGATGTGAAGTATTTTCTCAACTCTCCCTAAAGATGAATGAGACTTTGGATGCAGTCCAAGTTCAACTTCATAGAGATTTATCAGATGTTATGTATAATGTGTATGGATAAATATATCAATATCTATAAACACAAGAATGGTGTTATTTCATTTCTTTCTTAATTTTTATTGTACATGTGATCCAAATTTACATTTATCTATCTTATATCATATGATATTATGTCAAATTCATATCTATCTTACATGATGACTTTTTTCTACACTACATGTTGCTTATGATGTCATTATTTTATGTTCTCTTATGGATTATTTCTCCTAATTACATACTTATTATTAATTGGTTACTTTATATGTTTATCTAATTCTCTCTATCATGATTATTTGTAATCTTATCTCTATCAACATAAATAATTATTATTATGACTTGGTTGTATAGACCTTACTCCCTTTAGTCATTCCTTCTTTACCATGTGATCAGCTAGTAAATAATTCATCTCATTATAATCACTTTTTATTGGTAAACTTTAGATCTCACCTTATTCCCCTTATTTACATTTTCAAATTAAGCATACACATGGTTGATATCTAAGATAACATATTGGTTTGTAGTTTATCCTAAGTGTTCTTGCCAATCATGTCTTTAAATACTTATCTCCTTTTATCATAATCCTAAAACCTCATCTATATGTATCAATTTATCTCTCATGTTTGGTTATTTCAAGTCCATATGGATGAGGAATATTAAAATCCATAACATTCAAAATCAAATTCATTTAATAAAAGATAATGATATAAAAGGTAACATTCAAAATTTTCAAAAGTCAAATCACACTAACAGATGTGATTCTAAGCACATCTCATTTTTATAATCAAATCTCAAACTACACAATTGGAATAATTATAAATTTGAGGTGCATTGGGGTCTGGTAGGCTATTAGACTAGAAAATTAGAATAAAAACTCTTTTAGTACTACCTACTTTTGTATGTAAGTAGCCAATCTTCACAGTAGACTGATGGCTCTATAAGGGATCATGAAGATTAAAGAATACATTATGGGAAGGTAGGTCCATTTTACTTTTATTACTAAAAATAACCAAAATGAGATGATCTTATTACCATTCTTATTCTCAAACATAGATTTATACCTATAGTGAATAAGTATCCTTTATATATTGATGGTCACCAGTCACTTAGTGTGTTTATATGACCTTAGTGTGCATCATGTCTCCTAAGGTATTATCATAATATACCTACATTATGCTTATTATGTTCCTTATTTCATTCCCTAAAATTATAATATTTCCCCTCAAAAAAACTTGTTTTTTTCATTGATCACTCCCCTAGGGATTCCATTTTGTGAGTTGTAATGTAAGACCCTGTATAGGACTAGGTCTTCTTCACAAATTACCACATTTTCACATTACCACTCCAAATATCCCCTTTTACCATATTTTACCCTTTATTTCCACCTCATTGGTGTTCCTTCTATGAGTTAAAATGTAAGACCATGGATAGGACTTGTCTTTCCTCATAAAATTTTCTAATACCTAAGTCACAACAAAATTACAAGTGTAAAATTTAATATAAGATGTGATTGATTATAAGTTACACATCATTGACATGATTCCTATATTTATTTAGTATGTTTTATGATTAATTAATTAATATTTATATTTTCCTTATTTTCCAATTTCATGTAGGAATCCCCCCATTTTTCTTAACTTTTGCATACTTCCCAACTTGAATTAGTGTGATTATGTTAAGACCATTTTGCCATTTCTATTTTGATTTTATATTTCCCAGTGTGATTTAGTATGACTGATTGAATTAATTTTTTTTTTCTACCATTGATCTTTCACATGATTTCTACTTTATTATATTATTTTCATACTTCCCAATATGATATAGTGTGATTTTACTTGTTTTAATTTGGTGTCAATCCTTATGGTTCAAAAAGATTTTGTCCTCTTGTTTACCATTTTTTAGTTTATTATACTTAGTCATATTTTGTTATTACACATTTCCCATCATGAAATAGTGTGTAGTGCATTTTTTTATAATTACTTATAATTTTCCATATCTTTTTATCCTATTTCTTTTTAACCATGCATATGTACTCCATAATGCTAGAAAATAAAACACCCCACATATATTTCTTATAACATATACAATAAAATAAAAATACATGTGATAGAAAGAAATATATCCATGATCCAAAACTAAAACCAAAAAATAACTCATGAAATCAAAATTTAACTACCAAAACAATATATCTCTATATATCATGTGTTTTTATACAAAATACAAAAATACATTGATCTAGCTCTATGGTCAAGCTCTATCATGGCTATCTCATGGCCTAGCCATGATAAATAACTAAAAATATATCATTTTCATAGTAATATATAATGATTCTATCTAGGATCTCAATTATTCTACTTGTCACTATAGGTTGTCCACCTAGGCCTATACCTACCCCAACTAGATCATGGTAGCCATGTTTATGGCTATCTCTTGAGCTAGGCCCTGTTAGGCTTATACCCCTCTTAATCCTAACCCTATAGGTATATATAATCCATATTCACATGTTTAAAACTACCTCATATCCTCCCCTAATATTCTAAATTATCCAACTTGAGCTAGAGTAGATGGTACCATAAGATCATCTAGTATGGTGGGGTTATATGATAGAAGAACTCCATATAAAATGTCATGGTTTGAATCCCTGACTAAGGATCCCCATATTATATCCTCTATTATAGGGTTTACATTAGAAATACCTAGATATATATCAGATCATACATCTCAAAATATATGTACCTATAATCATATACAACTAGTATTATATCTCAAAGACTAAAAAATACAACATTTCTTACTTGTCTTAGTGTAACCAACCACCATCTCCCTATTTTGTCTCCATGTCTACTCATATATTGAGAATTATATCTTCATCATCACATCCCATAATAAAATTATCCATGGGTAGACTCCCTATCAAAAAAAATCATAGAGTCACCACCCATGCGTGCCTCATGCCTTAGTGGTGCCTCTATCGAATAGGTCTACCTTGGGATGACTATTAGGTCATCTTATATAACCACCCTCTACACTTTATCTCATTGATGATATATACATTAATGGTGTTCCTAAGGTGGTCATTACTCTTCCCATTATGGTTCATATTGTGTTACCTATTACACCCCTACATCCACATCCATATCATCTCATCCTCTAGCTATGAGCTATTGTGCTCGACTAGTCCAAGTTCTCACATGCTATGGCCTAATCTTCAATCTCTCAACTAACACTCCTCCTCCTCCTCCTCACACTCTCATATTTCTCTTGTGTCATGCCTAAAATTTAGTCCTTTCTATAAGATCCATTAAGTATGAGAGTTCAAATAGTCTTGTTAATAATGTCACTAGATGTGGCTCTACCCACCAAATATAGTGACCTATGATATGCACTCAAGCCAACCCTGGTACCATAGTTACCCAATTAGGATAAATAGTATTAATGTGTACATAAGGTTAACATATGATCTCTCCTCATGTGATTTTATATAACACTAACACATGGGGCATGACCTACACTACCTAGTCCTCTCTCTATTTAAAAACTTGAGGTAACCTATCATCAACCACATGGGGCAACCCAATTGGCCAATACATTGGGAACCTCTCATATATTTATGCACTAAACAACAAAATTGGTCTTATGGTATTCTACCCTTTAGATAATATCTCATACATATCATGCATGCACTAGACCTAAATGATAGATCCAAAATCATAGATTACCCCTAACCTAAAATGGATTCACATAAGGCTATCATGTATAGTGATACCTTACCATCTGACTTGTGGCACAATACTTATGTTATCACAAGACAAATTATATCCTTTTGGATATCCAAAATTTACATAATATATACATCTAATAAGCTCACCTTTAACCTTAGGTATGTCCTTTCTAATAACATTACCCACCTAGCCAGTGCTCATCTCTCCTCTAAATCATCTGGTGTCATGGTAATCACCAATGTCCCTCTTATAGGTAGTTCAATCAATACATAGATGTCTTATAGTATGATACCTACCTCTATGGTATCCCCATTCACCACCCATAAAAAAATCTAGGTTAGTTGTTCCCATTCTCCAAGGAATATGACAATGAGATCAACACTCAATGGGATGCATCACATCTCCATGATACCTCCTACGCCCAATAGAACCAATCTTATTCTATCCACATTTGTCAACTACTCCAACAAATTAGGGAACCATGAGGCATTAATCAATCACTAAAATATATAGTGCATCTATAAAATATCAAACAATAAAGGATGTATTAGACCTCCATGTCATTCATAATCAAAGTACATTCTTACAAATTTCACAAAAAATATAATTAGTTTGATTCAGTTTCCTCATTTCCTATAGGATTGATATATTACAAACTAAATCATATATATCCTTTGTTAAGTATACTAGATCAGCCTTGTCATAATTTCAACCAAATTGGCATTTTCAATACTAATTTGGCCACATACTAACAAACTAAGTTATCCCACTAGTTTTTGTATTCAACCCAACTAAGTTAGACACTTAATATTAAGTTATCCCACTAGTTTTTATTATCTTTTAACAAATTATTTTATTGGGTTGACCTTATTATTTCATTTAAATGGATTTTTTACTAATTTCCATAAATTCCTTAGCAATTTATTAGTATGACTCCTTCTTATCCTATACCTCATTTGACCCCCAATACCCCATTTAACCCTTAATACCCCTAAAATTTTCATAAGGTTTATTTTAGTATCTATATTTTTCCTAACTATCAATTTTTTATAAATCACTCAATTTAAAATAAAAGTACTCCAAAATTTGAAATTTGAAATTACTTACCTATGATACATTTGTTTTGGCTGCTATACATCCTCCCCATCTTAGTTATCATCTACTCATCATCTTGTCTCATTGGATCTCTCACAAGGTCTACCAGAACTTTATTTTTCTCATAATAGTAAAAAATACTAAATTAATCATTTTTCACTATATTTATTTTTATTATTTAAAAAAAATTACCTTTCAAAAATTTACCATCATATTTCTTATTTTGCTCATATCTTTGTCTCTCCTAACTCTTTTTTGAAACCATAAAATATTTTATAATCTTAATTTCATAGAGAATTTTTTCAACTAGTATATATCTATGTTACAAAAAAAATCATTTTTTTCTCTTTTGTGCTAATATCTATAAATTCACCTCATGTTCCTCACATTGGACACCTTAACCTTTCTCACATATTCTTATTTATCTACAACACTAAGGAAAGTAAAATATGTGTTTATCAATTTTATCATTTCATTTATTTTATTTGCTCATTAAATCACTTTGTTTAGCTTTAGGATTTTGTGTTAGTATGTTATTTTTCCAAGGCAACATCTTATGTTTCACCTACATGATACGTGATGAGCTTAGAGTGGGGCTTATGTATACACATAATATTTTTAAAAATGATCAATTAATAATGTTTTCTATCTTATAAAAACCCATCGAGTCTCAATCTATCTGAGTGCATGCCTTAATGGGTGTACTGGGATAGGGGTGGGGAGAACATTGATGCTTTGTAATTATTGTCCCTTTTTCCACTTTACATCTACACACTTGTCTCTTAAAGCCATTCCCTTAAGCTTTGCCTCCTATTTTTCACCCTCTTTTATATTTTATCACCTTCATTAGCCAATTACCTAACCTAAACCCCTTTTTTATAGTTTACATGAAAAATTTAGACATATCAACCTTGTATTCTTATTAACAAAGCTTATTAGGGATTAGGCTAGCCCATGGCCAACCTAGTCCATGACCTAGTTTATTTTTGTCAATTATAATATTAGGTCAACTAGGTCGACCTTATTAGCCTAAAATTTTAGAAGTGTTTAGGGTTATATCTACCTATATAAACACATCCATTTCCATCATTTATTACAAAGAAAATAAGTATGATATATTGTGCATCTACCAATCCACCATTCTACATGAGGAGGAAGCTTAGGTTTTCATACTTTCTTTGAAGATATAAATATTTTCTTGTAAAGAAGTATTTTGGATGCATTGATAGGTTATGTATCCTAAATATAATTTATCCTTGTCATCCTTAAATACCACAACAAGTGCTTTTAAATATCCTTGGCCAAGGGAGAGATTGAGGCTCAATGGGTTCATCTTCAAAGGTATGTATTCCTAACTTTGTTCCTCCTTTGTAAGAATATATAGATATGCATTTATACTTCCCTTTTGTGCATTAATATTTCATATACATTAACATGAGTATATGTCTTATATTCATGTTTAATTTTCGTGTTTATTACCTCCACTTTGTGACACAAGATTTTATGAGCACTAGATTAGAATTTTACTTGTTATTAGTTTAGTGAATATGAAAACAAAGGACCTAGTTAGGGTTAGTGCATAGTTGTGATTGAATGGAGACTTTATAACCCTCCCTAGTGATATTATTTATGGTAAGAGATCCCTTGGATAATTCTAGTGCATCCATATTAGTTATGGCCCCTATTTTCTAATGTATCCCTAATCAGAAGTGTATGTAGGATTTATCTTCTCTGATCTAGGATTGATTTGTAGATATATTACATTTCCCATTACATATATTGTTCATCTACATCTCAACCTTTTGAGTAATTCAAAACATTAATGGTGAATCCAATCTCAATTATTTAGTTCTAGTATCCCATGTACTTATTTCAAAGAATTGTTGATTATTTTCTTTCTCTTGTCTACTTCATGATGTTTGATGGCTAGGTATAAAGATAATTTTTGTGACATAACTCCTTATTAGTCTTATAATGAGTAATAGTAGCCTTATTATGATACTTATCATACTTATCATGAATCATATATATCATATGATTGTCCCACTTTTCCTTTATATGATTCTAATTATATACCTTAATAGCCTTACCAAGACTTGAAATAGTCATACTCACCTCCTCCTACTCCAATTCCAACACAAAATTATGTCTCCTCTACTACATATATATTGGCACTCAAGCCAAATATTCTAAAGTCTAAAAGGGTAATGAGAAAATGGGATAGAAGAATATATGTTATACCTTTTGATTTCATTAAAAAGATGAGGAAATCAATACAAATGTTGATAGATAAATGGGTCGTAGTAGTTGTGTTGGGAGAATAAATTAGATAGTAAATTTATACATGATATTATTTTAATATTCATGCATTATCTATTCAGTTTGTCATATGTATGTATATTTTATTCTATTTCTACAGCTTGTAATAGGTTAGAATATGAAAATAATGTGAACAATCATAGACTATAAATCACTATATATATTTATATTTGTAAGAATAAGAGAGCTCAACCTTTGAAGAGATCAATATAAAATGTTTTAGTTATGGTTACCTATTATGTTTCTTATTTTATTCCTTGCATGTACTATTATGGTTAATGTTTATCTTATTTATATCTAATTTAATGTAAATTATCTATAAACATTAATAAATTATTGGTTTTTCCTAATTCATACCTAACACATAATAAGCCTTGTTGTTATGCTTCTATATTCCCACCTTGAAAATTAATTCTCTACACTATCCTATACACTAAAGTTGAACTTAGTTATCCTCATCTTTACCATGTTTCGATGCTTTAGGAACATTTGATAATAATGGTGTGGTGAGAGTGGATACACTCCTTCTAAAGGAAACTATGTTTAGATGGTTATCATGATAGAGAGACATCAAGACATGATTAGACCAAGAAGTATGTAATTTCACAGAAGAAGAATCCAAATAGATTGGTCTTACCACATAATAATTCATTTGAGAACATATCTATGGAGAAATATATGAAATATTTTGGTGCAAGTTACATAAATTTCTATCCAACTGGTTAGATTGGGTGAAATACTATTAATTTAACCCAATAATTAAAGAAAAAACCATCTAGGCTGAAGAGAAGATAGATCATTTATAGAAACTAAAAACTAATTAGACAAGAGTAATAGATTAATGGGTTGCTAACACCATATATGAATACATCACTAAGTTTGCAATACAAGTATACATAGATTTTAAAGTTGAAGAGAACTTATTTTTATAAGGAATTAGAGGGATTTTTTTGTAGAAACTACCTCTCCTTTTGAAGATGTTGGTTTTGGACAAGGCCATGGTGCCTACTCCAACCAATATGGAGTAGTCACTTCAGGAATATGGGGGTGTGTGTGACATTATGGTGAATTATGGTTAGGTGAGTAAGTAAGTCTTGAACCTAAATCCATAATAGAGACATGAGGGGAGAAGAGTTAGAATAAAATTATGCATTCAAAATGAGAATTATAATAATAGAATAAATGGAATAAATAGAAGAATACCCAGGTAGCTACACGTGGAGGTAAGAGTAGTAGTAAAATAGGTGATAAATGAGTAATAAAATGTGATGATCATGATGAAAGAGAATAATAACAAATGAATAAGAAATAAGATGACAAATTTTGACAAATATAAAGGAGTTATGAAGATCAAGATGAAGATGAGTTTTTTGAATAAGAAGGTAAGAATAACATAGAAGTAGAGAAGTTAGATGATAGATGTAGTGTGAATCTAAAAGAATGGGTATGATTATAAGAATAATATTTAAGTAAAGAATTAGAACATAGTCATAGTTTAATCATAGGATCAATAAAAACAAAATAATAAGTCACAAGAAAGATTCATTCCCAAAAGAGCACACATCCCCACAACCTAGTCTCTTATACTCTAGTATAAGTTTTCAACTAGGTGAATAGGAAGATAATAGTTAGGAAGGACCATTTTTAGATAAATTAAATTTTTTCGGTAGAAAAATTCAAGCATAATTAATTAAAAAGTCTTTGAAAGCTATATGGCTTGTTGAAATCAAGCCAAGAAAAGAAGGAAGTGCAAAAAAACAAAGTGTGCATGTTAACTAGCCTAATACATAGAGTAATATGTAGGCAAGATCACCCAAAATGTAGCCTCCTCTTGTAATATATACACATTATATTCCATAAACACTAGTCTATACAATGGGTCATCTATGAAGATTCATAAATATAGAAATATATTATGGGTCTACAGACCCTGAACAATATCCACTAAACTATGAGATGAGATGGCAAGCTAAGGTTATTATTGATGATACTATAATAAAATATGAGTTAGTAAGGTCATTATATATAAGAGTGATTGAGTTCATATATTAAAGAGACATTGAGTGATAAAATATAAAATATGTTAATGACTAACCTTTTGCATAGTTCAAGATAAATAAATATACTAGCCAGACTATTTAGGAGTTGAAGGAGATAAGGTTGAAGCTGGGAGAATAAGTCTACAACTATAATCATAGATTATATAATGTGATTAACTAGTTATAATTTACCTTAATACATAAATACAAAGATGCATGGTTTATCAAAGGACTATTCTCTAGAATTAGGTTTACCACTATGTAGACCTAATATGCTACTAAAGCGGATGCTAGAACTACTGACCTATGAGTAGAATAAATTAAAGACTATGTATAAGCTTCTATTTCCAATTCCAATATTGAAAATACACTATAGGTTTTTATGAATAAAATGGAGTAATACCATGAGGTGGATAAACTTAAATTGAATCTATAGTGTATGGAGTGTGAAAAATAAGGACATCACAAGAATGATTATCCTAAGATCAAGATAAAATTTTGTCAAATTTTCCAAGTAGTGGGGCATGCAAAAATGTAGTGCCATCTTTTGTAATAGTATGTTAAGAGACCACATAATATGTATTGTAATTTTTTTTATTCACAAAATCATGATGAAAATAATTATATATATTTGCAGAAGCTCAAGGAAGGCATGACCAAAAACATATTCACCATCACTTCACAACAAACATCCTCAGTGAAGTAGAAAATTCTAGGCCTATAAGTCAATAAAGGTTGTGCAACCCAAATTGGTCTATAATATATTCCTAGTTCACCATAATATCAGCCTCAAGGTCTAGCTAGTTAGACCCTTCCTTTGTTGAGTTGGACAAGACCATATTCTCAATACTAGTATGCAACACCCTGGAGCTTAGCCATGATGAAACATTAAAAATTGAGTTGGACCCCACCAACTATGTAACAAAAAATTGTAATTAGAGATAATAACCAACAAAATTAACATTGAAACACTGGATAGAAACAATGAGGCTATAGAAGATGATATCAGTCTAATAAAGGAGGAGCTAGGGGTGGATATAGAAGAGGTTACCAAGGTGGTAAAGGAAATAAATATCAATGACCTCCTTTGAAATTATACTTGTGTGGAGAGTAAAATCATATTAAAAAAATTTCCTATTAAATCCTTAAATATAGTCTTACTGTGCATATTATATAATATATTACCAACATGACATAAAATATTGTCTTGTCTTGAAGAAGTAAATAAAGGACAAGGTTATCTAGAATACGAATATGGTGAGTGTGCATCCTAAAGAGGATGCATTCCTGAATGCTATTAACAAACAAAAAAATGTAGAAAAAGTTTTCCCTCCACTTGAAATACCTCATAATCAGGTAATCCAAAAAGTAAAATAAGATAAATACCTATACCTAGCCATATAAAAGGGGCTCGTGTATGTAGCTAAGTAAATTTTAAAAAACATCTAACATCAAGATACCACTAAAGGAGATTTTATAAAAATAGATTCTTAAATGTATAACTAGATCATGTGAAATATTCATTAGGATTGAGTCATCACTATGTTTATAAATCCTTTAAAACTTTTAAGCACATTGTGAAATGAAGACATCTCTCAAAATATCACAAGCCTACTATATATGTACTAGAGTGTGTAAAGTGAAGACAATAAAATATATTAAATATGGTATGGTATGTCAAAAAAGAGAAGCCTTGGGATGTTGATCCATGATTTAACATTGAAGTTTTAGGATATGAGATTCTAAATGTTATCTTTGATTTTGGCATCATGGTCAACATGATTCTTAGGTCTACATGGGAAGCCATTAGATGACTAGTTCTAAGCTATAGAATGTTAATGCCTTAATGTGTATCACAGGCACCCATAGTGTTAAAAACACTTCTCATTTTATAATTCATAATAACTCAATGCATGAGATACACATTGTGATAATCCTATTATATTTGATGGAATAGAGGCAAAGCAAGTGGACTATTTCACAATATTTATAATTATTGATGGTTGGGAGCCACCATTGCTAGATATCAGATTTATGCATAATATGAAGTATTTATGATAAGAATAGTTAATTATGATCAAGAACTAATATATGGAATGATATAAGATGGATATTTACAATTATAATTAAACTAGAGTGAATTAGTTAAAAAGTATCAAAAGGAAGGGTAGGGCAGAAAAGAGATATTGCTAATCTTCATTCCAAATATTATCACAAAGTTCAAATATAATTTAGGCATGAACTTAAAAAATGTATAACATGAATTACCATAAGCTCAAATATTATTACACATCAAGGAATATTCTAAGGAAGGTGGAAATAATTCAAATGAGAATAAGGTTCAATTTAAATATTTACCCTATAGACAAACAACATTATCCCAAATGCAAGAAGTGTAAGAAAAAAAATGAACTTAGGAATTTCAATCAACCTAGAATTTGTAGAAGTTAAAATCTATAAAATTAAAGTTGCACACCAAGAATTCATGAGAAACATTCAAATCTAAAAGTTAGAACAAACAAGTAAGAGAGAAGCCATGATAACAATGAACACAAGTAAATATTAGACAATCTTTGTAGATTTTATTACATATATTAATTGCTCCAAGTAAACAAAGTTTTTGTTTTAAAAACACTCTCCCCTCTTTTACATATGAAAATAATCCTTTTATATAATGCAAGGAAGTGTGTCCGTCAATCATATCCAATCATAAGTATATAGGTATAAGGATAGTTGTTCTTTCTACAAAATTTATAGAATATAATAAACATATCTAAATAGACTCACATATAGGCAATGTGCTTATAATTTTCACATGCCTTTACAAAAAATAATATTATAATTTAAATATGTTATAAAGCTCTACAAACAGAATATTTATAACTAACTTGAGGGCCCTGAGTTAATGTAGCTCTGTATTTTTTAAAAATAATTTTCATCCTATAGTGTTACTCATTGATGAACTGGAAGTCAACAACAAGCTTTAGGAAGAGATATTTTCCATGATCCTCTAGGCCATTGAGGTTCTTATCAATATTCTATATTTATTTTTTGATGCCCTTGGAATCTCCCATTTTTTCTTGAGATGACAAAAGTAGGCCCATGATCTTCTTGTTGTCATCTATTATTTGGCCTTGCCCTTGGTTTTTCACTTCCTGTATAAACTGAAAGATTCTTTTCTTGAAATCTTTATCAGTTATATAACATAATGAGATGAGTGAAGTGGGTTATTTGATCAAACTATCTAAGATATGAAATATTCCATCTTCTTATTGTTTTAAGTCTTTGGCTAGGTCTTCCATCTGCTTGGACCAGTTGCTTAGGGCTTAGATCTTATCTACCAATATAACCTTGGCCATATTCAAGTGTGATAAGTTGATAGTTCTAAATTAAAGGAAAATATTTTTGGTTAAGGCCTTGATCAAGTCTTTTACTTCATATCTTGAATCTTTCCATTATCCAACTTGGCTTGTAGCCTTAGTGATTTACTTCTCCATTATTCCCTACCTAGTTTTGAATGCCTTTAAAGAGTTGAAAAGGTTAGTCATGGTGTCATCAAAATTCATGAATCTATCTTCATGGATTGATAAGACATCAAAATATTTTAAATTCTTGTTTTGTTGTAATAGGTCCTTAATCATGGTATGAAACTATTGAGATTGGGCTTGGGCTACATCAAGGATCTTTTCTTCAAATATCATGTCTTCTCCTAGATTTTTGCTTGCAACATGGGTCAGACCTATGAATGGGTTTATATTTTTGAGGCTAAATTACTCATCTCTAACTATATCTTTATTTTCAATCACTCTTTCCAAACTAGTATTCTATAGATTAAATAAACTCCCACTTATGATTGATTCATTTTTGGAGGCTTTGGAGTTTCCATTTGCATGCCACTTGACTTCCATATGGTATCCATACTTTGTTATTCTTCCTTTTTCAAGGTCATAATCCATAGATTAAGCTCATTATACATAGTTATATTAATATACATTATTATGGCCCAAGGGTGGTGCATGTTAGGGATCTTCTATAATTTTCCATATATAAACCATTTAAGAATGGTTGGGTCATGAATTGGATTATCCTCACTAAAACATTTGAGCTCACTCAAAGGATGAGTGAAGGTCAACTTGTGATTTTTCCCACCCAATGAGACCAATTTTAACTCAAATTTCATGTTTGGGGTAGATGTGGTAACAAAGATCAAATCCATTGTCACTTTCTTTCACCTTATCTTCTTTTTCTCCCTCAACTTGAGCTTCCTCTACTTGGACATCTTACTCATTTGATTGATAATTATGGGATAAAATTTGTAGTGCATCTTATATTGTTTCACTAGGTTCCAATATTACTATATCAATGAATTTAATTGATGACCTTAGCTCTTTAGGATGGGTTAAAGATGATGCCACTCACTAGGTATCCTTTCTTCAAGTCTCTAATCAATTTGTGCCCCAGACCTTTGGATTTCTATTTTTGATTTTAGCTATGTAGGAGGAGTTATATAAGATTAACCCCCCAATAAATGGCACTACCTTAGATTAAGTTTCCATTTATCATCATTCCCTTTATGATATCTCATCAATATGGACTTTGGGTTGATGTTGTGATTTTCTAATCTTGATAAGACTTTGGTGAAGGATGATGCCTTTGTGTACATTGAGTCACTGACACCAGAAAGATGTTCATATGGCACACTTATCATTTTTTATTTCAATTTCCTTACTAATTTTCCTTGGGCATTCCACTATCTTAGCTCATCATGTTGTAGTTTGAAAGAGGCTCTATATCTAAAAGTAGTCTCAACATTATCTTATTATTTAAATATAGTCTTACCAATGGTCATGGATTGGATATGTAGTAATCCCTTCCTCTTGCTTTTACACACACCATATATGCCATTACATATTTGGTATGCTACCTCTTGCTTAAGTAACTTATTTGTCACATAGACTAGTAGCCTAAGTGGGGTATATTGGGTCCCCTCAATCTTGATGATTATACAATCTAGGTAAAACCATATGTCACTAATGAATTCAATTAAAGTTTTGATCAAAGGACTAAGTCTTTATATTGGGTATATATTTATGGCCTCAATCAAGGTTAGATAGACATAGGCATAGATGAAATGAATGTGGTCACTGTACTTGAATGTATAACTTTGAGTAGAATTGATATGCTATATTTGTCCCCTTAAGTGACCATCCTTTAAAATTAAATATCTTGTTAGTGGTAAGGAGGGCATATAATGGTAGGACATCATGTATAATTAGTTCCTAGTCCTTTTATTGATTACATAAATTTTCCTACACAAACATACGCTAATAACCTCACCAACAGGAGGGGTAAGTTCCTTCTCAACCATAAAATATACCGAGGGAACCCAGATTCTATGAACATAAGTGGTGGTAGGATTCCCACATAGCCTATTAATTAAATTCATAATTATTTTTATCTTAGATCATAATTGGCTAAAATAGATGTTGTTATTAAGATCAAAGAAGACTTGATTTCTAGAGTATAGCCATGGAGTGACGATAATTTTTAGGTCATTCTTATTGGCCCATTTATTTATTATAGCTATATCTACTTGAGGATTTGGTAACTTATAGTAGTTTTGAAAAGCAATGGGAGAAATATAAGATATAATTTTATTATTATGTTCATTGACTAGCATGCCCTTTTCAATTTTGTAATCTTTGAAAATAGGGGAGAAAATAGTTATGTAGTAAAGTACCTCTAGTTTTGTGGTAGAATAATGAAGGCTTATCATTTTAATGAAAACCAAGTCATAGTACCTCATCTTAACTGATTTATTCTTTTCATCTTCCTTGGTGATGGTATGTAGCTCCTCAATCATATAAAAAATCTTGGACCAATTATTATCTCCCATGTTTAAATATACTATGTCAAATTATGTGTCCTTGAAGATTATTCCCTCTATGTTTGAGGATATTCTCTAGATTGTTTTTAGGATGCTATGACTAAGATTTTGATAAATTACTCACTAGTGGTCTACAATTTGATCCCAAATCAATTTTCACTTACTCATATGATGATTTACTTAGACTCTATTGTGATAAATTCAGGATCAAATTATGGAGTTTATAGATGTTAGGGCTTTTTTGTAGCTTGAATGATAGTGAATATTTACACTTAGGTGAGATTTATGCCTTAGATTTTCATTTAAATAATGGTTTTATACTTTCACCCTTTTCATCCAATAAGATCTTTTGATTTGTCATTTCTATTTATGTGGCATCCCTTGGCATCTAGGTGAATCTTTTGTGGGAAATTACTCATTAATGTTTAAAAACATGAATGTTTCCCTTTGAAAATCTACTTTTAATTTGTACAGTCAGATTATGTTTGCTTGGATTAACATTGTTTATTGATCTTGATCTTGAGAGTCAAAAACCATTGGTTAATGTTTATACATTACCTTGAGGCTATACCACTTGGCAATCCTATAGGCCTTTTGAGATCTATTGAAAAGTATTTGTTGATTTTTCACCATTGGATTTAGTGGGTATGAATCAATGTGGGATATTGATCTCCAAAATGTGCTTAGGATTTAATGTGTACTAGTGTCCAATGTTATGACACTTGGCAATCCTATAGGACTTCCAAAATTTACACCTTATTAGTCCTACCATTTAACATGCTTTAACCATATGGTAATCTCATGTTAACTCAAAGATAAATTGAATATTCTTGACTTGATATACTCTATTTATATGTGTTTTTATACTTGAATGTGCACCATATATCTTTGGTAATATGCTTGATGTTTAAAATGTGGTCCATGGCATGACTTCTTAATTTTGATCTCACTCCATTCGATTAACTTCATCTGATCAAATGTTACTCATTTATCATGATCTAGGTAGTTGAACATGATTGGTTCCTATATAAAAAGGCTATTGAGTAAGCCCAGGAATATAAAATTTAGACCAAGATCTTAGATTAATGTTTAGATTAACAAATATGAATAAATATTTAGTCCAAAGTCTTAAGCTAAGTTGAAAAACATGATAAAATTACCCCATAAATAATAAATTCATATCATAAGCTTGTAACATAACAAAAGGATATTTTAAATAATAAATTCATATCATAAGATTTTAGCCTAATGTTTTATTCTATTAATAAATACAACTAGAACCTTAGGGTAAAAACTTAGGTTATGTCTATGTCATAAAAATATAGGGACCCATTTCAATCTTACACCATTAGGTTTTGGTTATGTGAGTAAATGTGGATCATTGATCTTGATCTATAGGGTCAAGTGAGTTTGGTCTCACTAATTAGAATCCTTGGCTCATCAAGCCCATCTCACACTATACAATTGACTTTTAATGAGTAAATATGGGTGATTCATCCTACAAACAAGAAAAATGTTTAAGTTAAGACTTGAATGTATATGAAACTTAAGATAAAATATTAATACTAAGGTCTTGTTTATGTTAATGAACATGAGTGAGACTTTAGGACTAAGATTTTAGTATAAGTTATAACAAAAGGACCATGCATTATTTAGACCAAACTTAGGAACATATTAAAAGGACCTTGCAATGATAAAGTTAGACCATGCTAAGGTAAATGGGAATAAGGGGCTCAAGACATAAAGGGACCCAACATATAATTTTTATACTAAGGTTAGGTTGTGTATAAAAACATGATCAAGCCTTAGTATAAAAATTATACTAAGTCTATAACATTATTAAAGTGTTCTTGTGTAAATTGTTTCCACCAATTTTGAATTTGAATCAAGAAGTCTAAGTTAGGGTTTATTGACCAGGGGTTTTAAGATGATCAAAATGAAACCAATATTAACTTTCCATAGAACAAAGGATAGTAAAAGGTCAATTTAGGATTGAACCGTAAAATATAGGCACAAAATATTCAATGAGTGTTTCATCAAACCTACAACTTGATACATGAAGAGAAAATGTTAGAAAACATAGACAAGGTCAAACCATAGCCATGAATACATAATCTAAGTTAAGGTGTGGTTGATATTCAAATAAAAATAATGTACAAACATGTTAATGAGACTTTGATTAAGTTAATTTTCAATTTTAAGATATAAATATGCATAATTTATCACAAGGGTCCCCATTTTCTAGAAATGGGGGTATGTTGAACTCAAAAAGTGGCAAATTCTAGGGGAAACATATAAATATGTTAGAATTCAAAGACTATAGTTCAAGAAATAAATAGATTACATATTCCAATTGATTAATGTTATTATCAAGATCAGTTATGGTTAAAACAAGTCTTGTACCTATATAATTTTGATCAAACATCAAAACCTAGACATGTGTGTGTGCTTTGATTAGACTTACTATTTGCCATGGGATTTATGGAAAATTTTCCAAATTTCATGAATTTAACCATTAAAATTGACTTCCATCATGTTTGGATATCTATTAATAACCATGATTTAGATCAAAGAAGGCTTGGGCATTACTATGCTACCATCTAGGCATCCATAGCCCTAATAGAGATGCCTTTGGCTCCACTTAAAGTCTTGCTCTACTACTAGCCAGGTGTCTATATCCCTAGTATAGATTACCATAATCACATTGATTGGAATGATTTTGATTTTGTAATAAGCTCTTATCTTGTATTTTTAGATCATTTTGGATTTCCAACAAAGGTTGGGAATTAGGTTAGCTAGGTTAAGGGATTTGTTTAAATGTTTGATCTTCAGACAATCATCTATGGTTATAACCTTTTTACCAAGAAATAATGTTTGTTAAGTGCAAACATGACTATATCCCAAAAAATTAAACCTTCATCCCACATGTGCAATTCTTCTTAAATCCAAGCTTATATCAAAAAAAGGTTTAAAACCTTATGAAATAACCAATCTATCCATTAGTCCTTACTATCTTATCCAAACTATAACACATGGTTTAAATTCCAAATACATGGTCAACACTTGCTTAAGGTTCATACCAATTATATGCAATCATAAATTCATCATGTCTATAAATTAATCCTAGATCAGATTAGATAGATCATACCTACACTTCTAATTGGGATACACTTTTTAAGTGGCCCATGACCAATATGGAGATCTGTTAAACCTAATTATGGGATCACTTGTATCACTTGTCAAAACACATCATGCTAGGAAGGGTTACAAATCCTATAGTCTAACACAATTTCACAATAACCCTAATTATGTCTTAAGGTTTAAAATGTTCACTCTATTCTAATAGTAAGAAACCAAAATCTAATCTAGTGCACACCAAAGCTTGTGGCATAAAGTGGGGGTTATAATAAATAAAAAATAATGTATAGGAAACTTCAATTAAAATAAGTATGAGTAACACCCTAATACATAAAATATGAAATATAGTAGTATTCAAGCCAACACTTATGCTAATTCTATATAATAAAAGAGATGAGAATAAAGTTAGAATATACTTACTTGAATGTGAAGCCATCAAGACTCAATCTATCCCTTAACCAAAAGGGCTTCACAAGAGGTTTTTATGGTTTGTAAGGATCACTAAGAAAGGCCAAAACATTTAAGGCTTATCCACAAAACTAGATTCTCCAAATAAGAAACCTAAGCTAAGTCTCCTCAAGTAGAAAGGTGGAAGAGTATATTGTGAAGAAGCATGAGTGAATAATAACTCTTGATTACACATATGACTAATGACCAAAATTATCTTGTATATATATGTGGATCTTTCCCTAAATATTTTTGGGAATGTTGGTTGTACAAGGTCAACCCAGTTGACCTAGTGTGTTTCTAGGGATAATTTACTAAGTCTAAGATGAGTTAGCCAAAAGGCTAATAAACCAAGAAAGTAAAAAATACCCCTAAAATGTTCTAGGTCAACCCAGTTGACCTAGTAAAACTAATACTCAAAAATGAGTGTAAGGCAAAAAAGGAGGGAAGGAAAGAGAAAAAGAATGAAGGAATACTCAAGGGAGGATAAATAGATTATGGAATGGTTTTTGGATTTGGTTGGATTGGTAATAATGTGGAAAAATGGACAATAATCCTACAAAGTACCAAAGGTCTACCCAACACTTTCTTGATACACCCCTTATGGCACTCAATAAGAGAGATTGAGTATCAATGGGTTCCTACAAGATGTAAAGCATCAGTAATTGATAAAAGTTAAAAATATTATGTGTATACATATGCCCCAATTGAATCTCATCACATGTCACTAAGGTGAAATAGGGGATGATTCTTTGAGAAAGAACATAATGACACACATAATGTTGATGCTAAAAAAAGTTGCAATATTTTCAAAATCATAAAATAATTTAAAGTAAATGACTAAAATGGAAACTAATAAAAAAATTAAATAACTAATAATTAAATTCAATGAGTACATTGACTTACCTTTATCATGAGATGGTTATCTATTATGTTTTTATTTTTGATTATGTAGGGCACAAATACTACTTTTGACAAACCCAATAATACAAAACTAAACAACAAAAACAAAAAAAATGTAAGAAAATCTAAGATAACTGGTGTTACAAGGATAGGACGCACTTGGGAAATTTGGCAAGCTAGGGTGATAGGTACTATGTTAGAACAAATGACCAAGTCAGATAATAAAGGTAAATTAGGTAATCAAAAATCCAAGGATACTAAATATTCAAGAAGTCAAATAAGTTATCCTTAATTAAGAAAGGCAAAATCACCAATTCAAACCAAGGATACATGTCAAATAAGATGGTAAAACAAAAATAAATTGAAAAAGACTAAACAAAGTGGTAAAACAACATTTATTAATGATAAGTAACAAACCACATCTCACTTAACAATATAAAAAAAGATGCATAAAATTGAAAAAAACATTGTTAAGTGAGAAGTAACAAGCCAACCTCACTCAAAAATTGAAAAAAGGTACAAACTCATGTGTCTGTAGTAATAGGATAGTAAAATCATCATAAATGGTAAAATTAGAGTAAAGTAAGTGAATAAATGTAATATCATGGTGTAAAGAAAAGGAAGAATCTATAGTTCTTCAAATATGTTGTTTCACTCTAAGGATAGATAAAACTAAAACAAAGTCATGTTAACATGATTTTAAGGGTTGAAGAAGAAGAGATTAAGGAGAAGGGAAAATAGATTTGGAATCACAATTTATCTAGAAAGGGGGGAAATGAAATGGTTAGACAAGATAATGAAGGAGAGACCAAGGTAGAGGAACCTTTTATCGAAGTCAAGACACTCAAATTAGGTTTGTCAAAACAAGAGGACTTTAGACCTTAAGGACTATGGAGAAATTATCTTAGTAACACAAGTTTTGGGTTAATAAATTAAGTATATATATCATCCCATGAAGTCTAAATGCATAAAAAGTTAAATGGAGCTACCTCCCCATGACATGATCTCCATTCTTCAAGACCCATTATAGAGCTTTTAGTCTACTATGAAGATTGGGTACTTGTGTGAGAAATTAGGTATAACTAAAAGATATTTTATTCTCCTCTTCTAAAATACTATCCTACTACACCCTAAAAGACCTTGGCTCTACTATGAGGCTAACTATGGATTTTGAGATTTGAGTAGAAGGATATGTGCTTTAAATCATGTTTTTTAGTGTGATTAGACTTTTGAAATTTATATGTTGCCTTTTAGATATCATTGCATTTTATTTAAATGACTTTTATTTTAACATTTTATGGCTTTTTATATTCCTCTACCATATATATTGGAAAACCAAACATGAGTACTAAAGATGACTTTCATTTGAATACTTGGGATAAGGTTTCTAAGAGAGAAATTTCAAAGAGCATGGGGTTTATGAGTCTCATAAATCAAGGTGAAATAAAAGTGTTATCTTAACTTTGACCTTGTTTTATCTAATGTGGAGATGAAAGTAAGGGGAAATCAAGAGGAGTGTCACATATAACAATTTAAAATACTTCAAATTGTAAAAACTATGACAAATGGCACAAAAAGATACAATGAAAATAAAATATGATTCCTCATCATAAGAATAAGGGAAATCAAGGAAAAAATGATAACATAGATTTTTGTGAATATTTCATCTAGAAGAATAAGAAAAAACTAAAGTTAAGAACAAGGATCAAGAACATGAAAAGGATGGTAATTTTATGAGGAGGGTAAAGTTTTATCTATGGTCTTAGAAAATAACTCATAAAAAAGAGACCCATGAGGGTGATGATAAGCAATATAAAAATTAAAATGAGGTAAGCAAATAAATACTAGTAGTTTATGAGGGATTTCAGGTCTTATCCATGGTCTTAAAAATCAATTCACAAAAGAAAAACCCCAAATATGCCAAAACAACATTGCCAAGAAACAAAAATGAAAGAGAAAATAGATAAAAGATGGTGTTTTGTGAGGAATTTTGGGTCTTATCCATGGTCTGATGAAGAAAATCATAAAAAAAAAACCCAAGGGGTACAAAAAACAAGAGAAAATACAAAAATATAATGAAGACTATGGTACATCAAGAAACCAAAAGACCAGAAGGAAGGACTAAAGGTTCGTGAAAGGAATAAAAATACTACAAAGGGAGAGACCCATGATTAAGTAACCTATGAAAAATATTAGATAGATATAAATAGAAAAAATGACAAGAATTAAATTTTTAGGTAAAGTACTTTTTAAGGAATTGATCATTGGTGGTTTCTTTGAAAACATGGCCTTCATTTGTTTGAACATGGTAAATTCTTGGACCAAGAATTTATTTAACTAAATATGAGCCCCATCATTTTTAGTCATATTTAAATTCCTTGTAATGGGTGTAATATAATTTAAGGACAAGATCACCAACATTAAAAGTGAGGATTTTAACATGTTTGTTATGTTTTTTGGTGATATGAGCCTTGTATTGGTGGTTATGTTTCAAAGCAGAAATATGATATTCATCAAGAAGATAAAGATCATGAAGGCAAGCTTCACACAATTATTCATCATGGATAATTCCATGAAGAGATATATGAAGTGAGGGAAGATAAACTTCAAAAGGAAGAATGGACACAGAACCATAGACTATAAAAAATGGAGTTGCCCTAGTCATAGTGTGTATACTAATATAATAGGCCCAAAGTGTAGGGTAAAGATGAATATTCCAATCCATATGGGTTTCACAAATTATATTCTAGATAATTTTATTAGTGACCTCAACTTAATCATTGAATTATGGATGATAAGGCATAGAAAACATGTGATTGATCTTGAATTTGTTCCAAATCTGTTAAATGTGTTTTTTTAAAGTTAACACCATTATCAAAAATGATGGTATGGGGAATTATAAAGTGGTAAATAATTTGGTTAAGAATAAATTTGGAAATGGTAGGACTATTGAGATTAATGAGGGGCATGGATTCTAGCCACTTAGTAAAATATTTAGTAGCAATGATGATAAAGACATGCCCATCTTGGGAGAAAGGAATTTTACCAATGAGATCTAATCCCCACATGGAAAATGGCCATAGAGACTTGATACTTTGAATTTTAGCAAGAGGAAAATTGATAAGATCATCGTGAAGCTGATAAGGAGTACACTCGTTAGCATATTCAATTGCATCCTTTTCAAGAGTAGACCAAAAGTAACCCATAAGTAGGCATTTGTATGTTGTATCATCTATGTTATAATGACCACCACAAATTCCCCCATGTGATTACTCAAGAATGGGAGGGAACTCATATTGAATAACATAACAGAGCAAGGTACCTTTAACATTATGATAGTAAAGGATTTTGTCTTCCAATACATACTTGAAATCTTGTTTATGAATGTGTGTCTTTTCATTAGAGTCTAAATTACGAGGATAAGTTTGGTGTTCTATGAATTGAATGATATATTTATACCAAGTTCTTTATCTAATGGTAATAGCATCAATATGAGAATGAAGTGAATCTGATGATTGTGTTGAAGATGGAGATTTTCTTATTTGTATAAGAAAATAAGGATTACGAAGGACTTGATGTGGATGAAGTAAAGAAGCTAAAGAGGCAAGAGAATTATCAATGGAATTTTGATCTCTACGAATAGGCTCAATAGTTAAATATATAAAATCCTTAGCAAGAGTGGTTAAAATTTGATGATAGGTAATAAGGTTTTCACTTTTAAATTGATAGTCACCATTAACTTAATGGAAAATAAGTTAAGAATCACCTAAATCATGAAGGTATTGAATGTCTAAATCAAGAGAAACTCACATGCCTAAGATAATATCTTTGTACTCAACCATATCATTGGTGATATCAAAGGTGAAGTGAAAAGCTAAAGGGATGATCTTACCAAGAGGACTAGTGAAAATGCAACCTGCCCCAGCTCCATAAAGTCATTTAGCACCATCAAAGTGGAGGGTATAAGTATCCTCATGCAAGTCAACATTTATTTTAGGGAGATTCTTGATAACTACCTTTGTTTTAGTAGTACCAAATGGAGTGTAAGATTCTGTAAGATTATTGGCTTCAAGATTAGTGGTAAAGCTATAAAAGTAATATTTAAGAGAAATAACTTGATTAAGACCTTCAATGTAAAGAATATTATTATCCAAAAGGTCATATTAAGGGGAAGAAGTGGTTGGAATGGGAGATGCAACAAGTTTATCAGCTATGACTTGAACTTTAACAACTTTTTGAGTGATGATATGAAGATCAAATTCTATAAGGAAGACCATCCATTTCCCAATTCCATCTTTTGGAAGAATGGTTTTAGAGAATAAATTATGAAGGGGGTCAGAATGAAAAATGACATAATTACTTTGGTAAATCATATAGTGACAATTTTTTTTAGCCATAAAATAGATAACAAGGCAATCACACTCAATTTTGGTATATCATGTTTCATAATTGATGAGGTCTCGACTAATGTAGTAGATAAAATACTCTCTTCCTATATCATCTTGTTGGGAAAGCATTGACCCAACTAAAATAGGTGTGGAATAAGTATATATAATCAAAGTTTTATCATTGGAAGGAGGATGAAGTGTAGGTGGATGAATCAAAGACTCTTTCATATTATCAAGGGATTTTTGGCATGGATCCATCCATTTTAAAGTAGTAATTTTCTTGAGAATGGAATTGAAGGAGTGAATTTGAAATGCCATTTTAGGGATGAATCATCTAATTTCCCCAAGATTTCCTAAATAAGTATGAATGTCAAGGATAGAATAATGAATAGTCATGTTGATGATAATAGTAATTTTGGTGGGATCAACATCAATTCTATGGATAGAGACTAAGAATCCTAATAATTTTATAGATGTGACTCTAAAGACACATTTTAAGGATTAATTAAAACTTTATATTTAATTAGATGGTCAAGGATGATAACAAGATCAAAAAGATGATTATTATGATGCTTGGATTTAGCAATAAGATCATCCACATAAGCTTCAATTCTTTTTTGAATGAGATCGTGAAAAATGTGAGTCATTACACATTGGTAAGTAGATCTGGCATTATTAAGATGAAAATTCATTTTTACATAGCAATAGGTGCCTATTATATGGTGAAAATAGTTTTATATTAGTCTTCGTGAGTGATATGAATCTAATTATATCTTGGGAAGCCATTCATAAGAGATAAAATTTCATAGCTAGTCATGGAATTGATGATGGCATCTATTAAAGGTAAATGGAAATTGTCCTTAGGACAAGAAAGATTAATATTGTGGAAATCGATATAAATGTGAATAACCATAGTGCCTTTATTATAAATGGGAACATTTTTGGACACCCATTCAGAATAATCTACTAGTTTGATAAATTTAGCATCAAGTAGTTTAATGATTTCCTTATGACACAAGGTTGAAAACATAGGTGGAAATTTTCAATACTTTTGATGCACAAGATTGGCATTAAGATAAGTAATGATATTATACACCATAATTCTAGGGTCAATGTCAGACATGTCCTCATAAGACCAATAAAAAACTTCATGATATTTTTTAGAGAACAACATAAAGTTGTCATGCTCAATAGATGAAAGCTCTCAAGAAAATGTAATTGGTTAATGACATGATGGTGTACCATATTCAATTCAAGTGGTTTCTTAAATAATCATGGCATTACCATCTTGAAAGTGATATGGTGTATTAGGTAAGGATGAAATTGGATTTGTTTTAGGATCAATACTAGAAATGAAGTTATTGAATCAAAGAGTTTTAGTTTTGAAATTTCCAATCTTATGATGTTGTCAAGGAATTTGAGTTTATTGAGAATGGAATAACTCAAGAATAGATTCATCACTAGGCAAGGTAGGAAGAGGACCATAATATTCAATATCTATTACAAGATCTAAAATTTGATTGCCATGGTCATCATATTTAGAAAGAATCTGACAAACATTGGTTATCTTGACATCAAGAATAATTTGAGGAATAGAAGTAGATGGAATAGAAGAGATGGGTATATAAATGGATTAAATGATGGGAGAATGATTGGATTCAATTATTGGATCTAAAAGTGTAGGAAATTATAGAGGTTTGAAAGGTATAATTTGTTATACCACCCAAGGAGTATCAATAAGAGGAGGATTGATGGGAGTCACATGACCCTCAAGATCTAAGGTATGATCTAAAAAAATGGTATGCACTTCCTAATTAAAATCATGGATTTGGGATAATGTATTTTGAAAGTGATAGAAATCCAAATCTCTAAATTAAGCTTGAGCCATGATATAATTATTGTCAGATGCTGGAGAAATCATACAAGCATGAAAATTAGGGGGAGTATGAGAAGGTGAAATATTAATATTATTGAATGTACAAGGAGACATGATGAGAGGATATTAAAATAATTTAGCCACTCTAAAATCATTGTAAGTGAAGGCATATTCTAGTAAAGAAGGGTCTTGAGCATTTCATGGAGGGGGGAAGTTGGTAATCTCATCAATAATAGGAAAAATATTGTCTCTTGGTAATAGAGAATGAGGAATCCATTATGAAATATATGGAGGCAACTTGGTAGTATTGCAAGTTTGTTGCAATTCATTGGGCTCATCATCATCAAAATCTAGAAGAGTAATATGTAAATCAGGACTCATGTTGATGAACTCAAGTAAAGTAGCATTGTTAATCTTAGGATTTGTAGGAATATGATATTAAGGTTTAAGATTAGGAAGATGGATGCTCCATGGATTGGGATTATCTTCATGCTTGTACCATTTTCCATTAAAAAAGAATTTAACACATTGACTACCAAAATACGTAATATCTCACATTTGATGGGTCAATGGATGACCAAGAAGGCTATTGTAAGATAAATGGAGATAAAGGACCATAAGCTTGGTTCAAATAGTCTTAGGTCCTATGGTTAAGGGAAGCCAAATACAACCAAGTGGGATTTTATTAGTCTTATCAAAACCATGGTAAGTAAGATGAGTTTGTTTAAGATGATCTTTTTTATAACCAAGTTATTATATAATCCACAAGGATATCACATTAATACTAGAGCCTTCATCAACTAAGAATTTTTGGATAAGAGTGGTATTAATGGCTATTTTAATAAAGAGTGGTAGATCATCGGTACAAAAAATAATTTCATTTTTAATCATGTCCTCTTCAAGGAATTCAATATAAGGTTTGGAAGAGGGACACAAGGTTGCAATGGTGTTAACATTTGTAGGTTGAGAATTAATAAAAGGTGGTTCTTCATCAATGGAGGATGGATTTTCAAATTATTAAAGTTGGTACATAATGAATTTAAAATGATAGGATGAAGTGCAAACCAACTCCATGAGAAGAATATTACAAGGCATAGAGTTGATTTATTTAAGAAAATTCCAATCAGATTTAGAAGAACTAGCATGATTTTTATAAGGTAAGTTAGTTTTAAAAAGTATAAAAGTGGTTAGAGAATTAAAAGGAGGAATTTATTCCTCAGGTGCTTTTGAATTAACATTAGAGGTGGTATTATCTTTAAGAATTTGTTCTTATAAAGATGTAATTTTAGGCTTGGTAACATGATCTTTGTGAGCTAGTTTATGACAAGAATTGACCTTGGTAGTGTTGACATATTGAGAGGTTTTATGACATTGGTCATAGTTGGCATTGATAGCATAAACATCTTTGACATTTGCTTGATTACTAGAAGAAGATTTTTGGTTATTAGAGGTAGAAGTTTTGAAATGTTATTTCTTTTGGGAAGTAGTAGTGTATTATTAATGATGAATATTTATCATAGCTTCATGATTGAGTGAATCACCAAACATATATGAGACAACAAATTTATTGAGACCTCTAAAAGATTCATGAGAATGCCCAATGTCAACATGGAACCAAAAAAATAGATTAGGGTCATACTACTTAGGAGGAGCATTGGGATAGATGAAAGGTTTTGAGGGTGATAATAATTGATTCCTTTATTGAACTGAAAGAGGTATATGAGAAGTTAAAGGAATATCATTTTTTACAACTCCTTGCTTGGTTTAAATAGCATTACTAGTGATAGCATTATATGTTTAGAAAGATCCTTTAATAATTTTATGATTAGTTTTGAATTGTTTCATAAGAAAATATTGATGCTTAACTTGATTAAGAAATTCATTAAGTGTTTGAGGAGAAAAGGTTCAAACCTTATATTGGAGATTAGGAGTTATAGCCATTATAAAGAGTTTGAATAAGTTATCATCATTAATGTTATGATAAAATTTATGAGCTAAATATTTCCATCTTTTAATAAACTCATGAGTTGATTTATTTGGGGATTTCTTAGCATTGATAAAGTGGCTAAGACAATTTTTGGGAAGATCATTGTGTTGAAACTCTTTAACCAAAGGTTTAACAAAATATTCAAGTTGTCAAATAGAATGTTGGGGTAGTTTATTATACCATTCTAATACATCACTGACAAAATTTTTGACTCAGAGTTTAGTAGTGGTGAAGGTATTAGTTTTTACCCACTCTTTGTAAATATTACCAAAGGCTTTAAGAAATGAGGTAGCATCTTTAGTCCCATCATATTTGATAGTTGGAGATATGTTACCAATATCAATGAAAATAATGAAAGGAGATAATGGCTCATTTTAAATGGTTTAAATAATCTTGTTATTAATTATGAATTGAGGAATAACATTACCTAATGCATTCATAAGAGGTGGAGGGATATAATTAGGATTAGCTTGAGGATGAATAGCTGGAGGTTGATTATCCACATTGATTAAGTGTTATTGAAGTTGCATCATTTGGTTAGTATTATAATTTTGCATAATGTTCATTTGTTGAGTTACTTAGGATAAAATTTAGGTTGTATTGGGAGGTGGGTTGGTGTTTGTAAGAGCACTCCCCATATTGGTATTAGGGGGAGGATTTTTGGAAGAAGGATTACTAGTGGGATTGTTAAGTAAACTTTTATCAATCACTCCCACATTAGTTTGAATATTTTGAGAAGTTTTTTGGTAAGTATAGAATGGATTAGATACATCAACTTCATCTTCAGGTGTTATTAACACAATTTTGTAGTTCATAGATTAACGAGGAGAAGATGTGTCCCAAGAGTGATGATGATCTTGGGAGGAAAAGAGAGGAAGAAATAAACATCCCATATAGTACCTAAAAGGATTAAAGTTATCTAAGAAGATTTTTATAAAATATTTCGTTCTAACTAAAGAGAGACAAATAGAATACAAAATTAGAAGGATGAGTAATTAGATTGACAAATAGGGAAAGTAAGAAATAGTACAGGGTCAACTGGGTTGATATAGTATAGAAAATAGGGCCTATAAACTATACAAGGTCAATTAGTTCAATATAATAAAATGAATAGAGGCATGAAAAATATGGAAAAGGACATGAAAACTATATGGGGTCGATTGGGTCAATCCAGTATAGTGAACAGGGTCTAAAAAAGATATGGGTTGATTAGGTCAATCTAGTATAGGAAACAAGGAGAAAGAAAAAGGTGGTAACAAGTTATGAGCTAAAATAGGATAACTTTTATAGCCAATATAGGAAAGTAAGAGCTAAAAGTAAATAAATAGTCAATTAGGTCAATGTTGGCCAATCAAATTAAGGTACAAAAAACAAAACCTTTCACTGATGATAGATAATGCAAGTTTTTACGCACACAATTGAGCAAAGAGCAAGAAATCAACTTGAAAAGTAAAGAGATAGCCAATTGGTTAGCCTAATTATTTATTAGATTATTAATTGTTTATTAGATTATTAAGAAATGATTTTAAGTGATTGGAAGTTAGTTTTAAGGTACTAAATAGAAATATAATGATGGTTTCAAGTAGTTTGGGTTGAAAGGGACTACAATGGAAATGATATAGGCTTGGTATTGGGGATTACCCCTCACTTCACATAGCATAATGATAAGGGTGTCACGTGATTATCCAAAATATACCATTAACCATGGTTTATACTTTACCATAACATCAAGTCAACTTCCCCCTTGGTGATGAAATCCTAGTAGGTTGCCCTAGGGTAGACAAAAGGTTAAAGTGCTTATTTATGTTTTATGATTTGGTTGTATATGCATAAAATAGAAATAGTGAAACTAACTAATTAATTAAAAATATCTTAATTAGACTATGTGAACTATTCTAAGTATGAAATCAATAGAAAAATAAATGTGTGAGATAATTACTAATAGATATAAGGTTAATTCCAACTTGAAATAATGTATAGTGTTGTCACTATATGCACAAAATATAGAATAAGGGTGACAGGGTCAAACCTTTACTATCGAATCAAAGTATAAAAATGAACTAGGTCAGTAGTATCGATCCAGTTATTTTAGATATCACACATAACATAGAATTGGGTTGATAGTGTTGATCTAGTTGACTATGCAAAGTTAGTTTTGAAGACTACCAACTGTGAAAGGAAAGCAAAAGAGAGAAATAGAGAAGTATAAAGTAACCTTGGTGGATCAAAGATGCAATGAAGCAATATTTGTGATGAATAACCTTGAGGTATGCTTGAAAAACCTACAAACTAGGTTGATAGAATTGAACAAGTTATATAGGAACATGCTAGAAAAGTGTTAAAATTTTATGGGATTGACTAGGTCAAACTAATAGGCTAAACTAGCTATCTAAAAAGCTAGAAACCTATACCAGGTTGACTAGGTTGATCCAGTTACCTATTCCTACAACCTGCACATAAAGATAAAAATCTAGGTGGATATAATCAATCTAGAATGTCAAAATATATGATCAAAATGATGATCAAAATAAATTAAATAAATGAAAGAAAGAGTGAATAAATCCTACAAGGGTTAGTTCACATTAGGTTCACCAGAATGTATGCAATCAAAAATGTATCATGTTTATAAATTAATCCTAAATCAAATAAGATATATCATACCTACTATTCTGATTGGGATACACTTGTTAAGTGGGATCATGACCAATATGGTGATCTACTAGACCCAATTAAGGGATCACTTGAATCACTTATCAAAAACCATCATGCTAGGAAGCATTTTAAATAATATAGTCTAACACAATCTCATAATAACCCTAATGGATTCCTAAGGTTTAAAACATTCACTTTATTCTAATAGTAAGAAAGAAAAATATAATCTAGTGTACACCAAATCTTGTGGCACAAAATAGGGGTTATAATCAATAAAACAAACATGTATAGGGAAATTCAATTAAATTAAGTATGAGTAACACCCTAATACATAAAATATAAAAGATAGTATTATTCAAGCCAACGCTTATGCTAATTATATCTACTAAAAGAGAGGAGAACAAAGCTAGAATATACTTACTTGAATGTGAACCCATTAAGACTCAATCTCTCCCTTGGCCAAAGGAGATTTTAAAGAGGTTTTTTTAGTTTTTAAGGATCACTAGGAAAGGCTAAATCATCCAATACTTTTTCACAAGACTAGATTTTCCAAATAAGAAACCTAATCTAAGTATCCTCAAGTAGAATGGTGGAAGATCTGATTGTAAAAATGAATGAGTGAATAATAACTCTTTATTATACATATGAATAATGACCAAAATTATCTTGTATATATAGGTTGATATTTCCATAAATACTTTTGAGAACATTAGTTATACAGGGTCGACCTAGTTGGTTTAATGTGTTTTTTAGGACAATTTACTAAGTCTGAGCTGGGTTGACCAAAAGGATGACAAACCAATAAAGTAAAGAATAACCCTAAACTATATTAGGTTGACCCAATCGACCCAGTACAATTGATAGTCAAAAAGGAGTTTAAGGAAAGAAAAGGATGAATGGAAAGAGGAAAAGAATGGAGGAATACTCAAGGGAGATAAATAACTTAAGGAATGGTTTTGGGAAATGGTTGGATTGGTTATTATTATCACTTAGATTTATACCCTTTGATGATATGTCTCATCTCTCCTCATCTAAGTGGGACAATTGAAACACCTCTAGGTTATGGGTGGTGTAAAAATGAGATGAATCTCTAGATAGGGATATATCCCTTGATGTAACACTTTTGGATCACTACTAAAACTATGCTTGTAAGGAAAAGGGAAAGAAAACTAAAATTAAACTATCATAAAGGAGGTGATACAACAACTTAATTTATTACTACCAACCATCTACATGTCACACATGAGACTAATAGAATAACTAAACATACACTTCTATAATTTAAATATTTTCAAATCAATAATTTAACTATGAGATTGTGATGAATGATTAGGCTAGGAGGACTAGAAAGAAGGCCTAGAATGTCACTATTTGAATAGACTAACTCACTCAACCTTGAAACTTCATATACACTTCACATGACCTAAAAAAAGAATATTTCAAATGACAAATAGGTGGGAGAATGAGAGATCAATGCTAAGAAAAAAATAGTCATCACTAAGCAAGATAAATCATTCAAGTGAACACACTATATATAGTCATATAAGAGGTAAAACTAGTTGTATTTATTGATATATGGTATGAAAATGATTAGTGTTTCACCATACTCAAGTGGAACATTCTTTACAAAGGAAAAAATGGTTAGGTATTATATAACTTAAGAGAGAGAGAAGAGAAGAAATAAGTCCAAAGATCACAATTATAAGTGTCAAGCTAATAAAATGAGCCACATTTTCATGATAAGGTAATGTGAAATTGATCATGCAAAGTTAGGAAGCAAAAATGTCACCCCAAGTCATGAAACTCTTGAAATATGGAATAGAGTTATCATTTTTCATAAGAAAATTGACTTCATCATTTAACCCTATTAGAACATCCCAAAAATAACTATGGATATGTATAATGATTGGAATAATAGGTAAGGGTTGAATACATGCTTCTCCATGAATTAGTTGTATTCCTTATCACTTGGAATCTCTCAGAAGTGATCCATCAATGTCTACAGTCAAATAAAATAGTTTTTTAGTCACCCCTGACACTTGGCCTCAAAATTGGATTTAGTTTCTCATAAAAATCCATAAAATGGAGTGGATAACACTTTTTAAAACCCTATATGTATTTAGACTACTTGGGTAGACCTTAAAAATCCATCCACTTGAAGTTCTCACCCTTCTCACTATCATGTTCACTATGCTAGTTCTAAGTGGCTAAGATGAGAGCTATAGTTAAGGAAGTTAATATTTTTTTGGAAGAATTAAATGGACATGGGTATTTATCTTAATTATCAATATTCCTCCCAAAGTTGATTTCATCTCTTGAAACCACCTAGAACCTACACAACACACAAAATAGTCAAAGAAATAAACTTTGCACCCTATTTGTATAGATAGGGAATGATTCCACTAGATGGAAATGGTATTTTTATATTAATATAAAACATCCATATACTTTCATGATCATTCTAGTCCACTTGGATATCTCACCATCTTCATTTCCTTTATCAGGTCATTCCCAAGGGCTTTAGATGGTTTTGACCTACTAAGCTTCATTCATAAAGATGAAACATTGGAGTTGAAAAGAAAATATATAATAATGATATTTAAGATGTGTATAAACTTCCCCAAACTTATTATATCTCCATGCACAACCTTAGAGAATATGTAAGCACTCAAAATTGCCCTATCGAGCTCTTTTCTCCATTTACATAGGCCTAATGTGGATCCTAGGCCAAAAGGGGCTCTCCTTACGGATTATATGCACACAAAGAGTTTTTAAAAAACTTTAATTAATATATAAACATTCATAAATGGATTATAATGTTATTTTAAGGTTGTAAGTGAATTTTACCTTACATTTGGCTTTAGGCCTAAACCTTGCTTGACAGACATGACTGTAACCTTTAGGGTCTATACCACCCAATTGAGATTCTTACTTCTATCATTGGAATATTATGATTTATTGGATTTAATTTAGCTTCCTACACCTTCTTGGAATTTTCACCTAGCTCCTGGTCTATCTTTTTCACCATTCTTATCCAAAAATATAGGTTTTATGCACAAAGGAGTGCCCTTTATTTGAGAAAAAATTGAAAGCACTTCGCTTATTTTCCCATAAAAAAGTGAATATTGTAAGAGACTCTCTAAGTGAAAAAAACAATATATACAAGTTTTCAACACCTTGTCAAGTTATTTGACGCTTCAAATCTTAAAAAATCCAAGATAGCTCTACAAAAGGATTTTTACCCTATGCATTGTGAGATGCATTTGAGAAATGTTTTATGTTATGCATCCTTAACCTAAAAGTTCCATGAGATGTAAATTCCATTTTTAAAACCATTCCAATCAATTCCTAATTTTAACCCTTGATAAAACCCCTTAGGTCATGCCCTCTATCTGACTGGTCAAGGTATTTGACCCTGTTTCCTATTTTTTTGACCTAAAAATGATTCATATAGGTGCATTCTTACTTAATTGGAATTTTTTATTAATATATAAAGAACTTAATAGAATATTTAAGTTAATTTATTAATGTTTCATACCTATTCATTCATTTTTGGACTAAGTACACATAAATGATATTAACTCTCTTACTCTTTACCCCTCATAGTCAACTATAGTTGATTGTGTGGGGTCTCATAGGTACAACTATATGATCTAGGCATTATTTTATGGATTTGGCATCTTCCTTAAAGTTATCTACACCATAATATAATTTCAATTTTTCATTTTATTCTTTTAATTATGTTTATCATTAAGTATATCTATCCCACTCTTCATGGTAACCCTACAACCATCCTATAGGTAGTCATTTTGTGATGAAAAGAAACCTGTAGGTAATATTATGGGGTCACATCCTGTGTCTTGACTTATATGGATAACCATTAAAAATTATTATGTTATTTTTAACCATTTAATACCATATAACATGAATAAATTCTTATACACTATCACCTTATGAAGCAATGAAACTCAATCATTCAAATCTTGTCGATAATAGTGAGGAAATCTAGTGTTCAAATGACAAATTTGGGGTGTTCAACTACTATCTTCCATTAGGCATATGCCCTCCATATTTTTCATCAATATTTTATTGTGTAGGGGATATAAATAAAATTAATTTGGATTCATAAAAACTATTATTAACCTTGTAATATGACCTTGACAAAAAATCCTTGGACCTCTGTTCAGAGAAATTAAGGTAATCAGTCTCTGAACTCTCCTCCATATGTGAATCATGCATCACCAAGTACTTATATAACTAAATAACTTCTCCATGGGAATATAAAACATTATTACACTCATACATTTTTTAAGGAAGGTTCAAATAAACTCCCAAAATGAAAATTTAAACTTGCTCAGTCTCTATTAAGCCACCTATATGTGATTATTCCAATGTATAGGTAGTGGATGGTCTTATGAGCAATATGCAGGGTTATGGAATTAAATATATTTTTGAGCTTCCTCAAAGATTCCAAATTGAATATTCTCACTATTAAAACCCTACTTAGCTCAAATGATCCTTTTCAACATGTTTGGTTTCCATGAAGACACTTGTAGGTAGACATTTTGAGTTGCATATAGACAGGCAATGGGTAGAAGGGTTCATATATTCAAGGAATATACCTACATAGTAAATTAATCTCCCTTAAATGGTTTTTATATGAAACATAAATATTTTAAAATATTTAAACAATCTCCCCCACTCTATTTCAACATTTTGACCCTTCAATAGGCACCTATAGGTGCATATTTATAGTGACTGTGTGAAAATGTTGCACATGACTATAATAGTTCTTTCCTCCTTATGAAATTTGGGGAATATCAACTACCTATCTATGTCTCAATGATATTTATCATCCTTTAAAACTTTATACCACTCCATGGACATGCTAAATACCCTAAAATAGTCCACTTAGTTGATTATGCATGATAATCATAGGGTAAACTGAATGCATGATTCTTATGATTGCAACTTCAATGAAAATTGCTTTCGAGTATGAGATTAAAATTTGAGGAGATAAAAATAACATTTAAAACATGATAATTAAATTATACACACCCTTTGAAACCATTATCAAAGCATGCATTTTCTAAAAATAATGGAAACCTATTTTTCATCCCAAATAAGACAAATCTACAAACTTGAGATGATTTACCTATCAAAACAGCTTGAAAAATGAAAAAATGCATAGAGATAACTCTATTAAGGATCTAACATCATTTAAAAACAAACTTATCAAGTGTATTGTACAAAAATCTCCAAACCAAAGCAAAACTTTTAGGGTGTAGGAAATAATGAGTAGAAAAACATAGTCAAGTTGTTAGAGATGATTCATAAATAAAAATTGACCATTATTTAAAATATTTTTATGTAAATTAATCTCTATAAGTTTAATTTCACCTCCCAAAGGTGTTTGATCTGGAACTTCTCCAACTAGTCATACCCAGCACAAACCTACTAATTGGTTTTATATGTCTAGAAGGGCAAAAAAGGAGTAGAATGTTTTTGGACATTTTTATAACTTAAAAATCATTTCAAGCATTGATATGAGTATTAGGAAGATGAATATCCATTATATTACCTTATCCCACATTTCACCTTTACCCATGGGTCGTACAAATGCCAAACTCATCCTTTTTTAGTTGATTTCTTGATTTTTAATTAGATAACCTCCAAGATTACAATGGGTTTAATACACATGATAGGGAATATAACTTATTCTACATTTTAAGGAAATTTAAGACACTTTAACACCTTTTAAAATGTACCACTTGCATTTATGACCCCTAAATGCCTACTAAATGACTCAAAATGATATATTAACTAATTAGACCAAGACTAAGGATAAAAAGGCATAAAATGACATCAAAATATTTATACTACACCCTATGAAAAAATATTAGACCAATAAAAACACCTAAATATCAAGTTTTTACCTATAGGGGTACCAATTTGACCTACAGGGTAAAATTTGGTCAATAGTAATAATGTGGTAAAAAGGGACAACAATCCTACAAACAACTAAATGTCTACCCACCCTTTTCCTTATGCATTCATTAGGGCATGCACTCATAGAGAAGGAGTCGCGATGAGTTCCTACAAGATGTAAAGCACCAATAATTGATAAAATTTAAAAATATTATGTGTATACACTTGTATTCATAAACTTATGGAGTTTTTAAGTAATCAAGTGAATCCTGAGCTGAGAATTGTCCAAAAGGACTTATTTAAAAGGAAGGAACAAAGCAAGAGAAAAAAAATTAATTTAAATAAGAATTATATACAAACAAGGGATAGGAAATAAAGAATCAAGAAATAAATAATAATAAAGAAACTAAACAAAGCCCTATACTAACAACATAAAGTACTTACCTCCAAGGTCAAATGGAAAGTTATCTAGCCTACCATAGAGCCTTGAAGCATGATTAATTTCATTTAGTGGCCTTTTATTGTGTATGGGATAATTTTAATTTTTGTCCCATCTAGGTGATGTATCTTGGTCTCTTATCATCATTCTTAGATGCATGGATCAAAGATATGAATCTAAAACCCAATCATCTTCCTCCCAATTTATTCTACTTTGTAATTAGAGTGCTAGTTATGTTTCATGCATAGATAGATATTGGATTATATAATCTTCACCCAATAATGGTAGCTCATCTAACATCCTTAGATTGATGTTTTCATTGGGTATTTTCTAAGGTAGAAATGGGCTATCAATCTTTGCACAAAAATATTCCAAGTCATCCCAAAAGGATTCTTCATCCTAATCAAATGAGGGATGTTCATCTTGACTCACATCATGAATATGTTGGTCCCATACTCTTAACATTTTTATGGATTCATGTGACAATTCTTTATATTTTTGACCTACTTAATCTTCATCTTCGATGAATAAAGGTATCTCTTCTACCCAATTGAGTCAAAGCTCATCTAGTTTTAGGATTTCTAGGATATCATTTCTCTCTTAGAACACCTCAATTTCTTTCAATAAATCTTGGTGTAATTGCTTCCCATGATCATCTTCTTTAGTAGCATCCTCTATTTTAGTAATTTCCATGTATGAATTATCCTCATAGCTATCTTTTAAAAAGAAGTTAGCTTGCATCTGATCTTGTTCATGGGGCTTCTCATCTTGAAGAGTTGTTCCTTCTTACAAAGTATCTTCAGATTCACTTTCCTCTTCAAATTGTAAATCAAAAACCTCTGTCATGAAATCTTAAGAAGTCTTTTCAAAACCATATGTCCCTACAACATTATCTTGGTTAGGCATAATTTCATTTATATCCCTTTCACCCTAAGATGTTTCAAAAACATTGTAATGATATACCAAATTTATATCATAGAAACTCATTTGTACATTTTTATATGATTCATTAATGATGCTATCATCAAAACTATTTGGATGCCTATTAAACCTTTGAGAAGCATAATTTCTATTAGATCCCTCCCCTATATTTCTTACTTATTTTTAAAAATGAATAAAGTTAGTGATAAAGTTTTGGACCATTCCTAATATCTAGTTATTTGATTTTTTTGGTGTCTAAAGCTAATGAATTAGAGCATTACTACTCACTATGGGTATTAGAGTTTCTTGATTTTGTGGATGAATCCCACTAGTAGTGTTATTTAGGAACCTTAGGTTTTGACCAGGATATGGATGACTCAATAGTAATTGGTTATAAACTAGAGGTTGCTTCAAAGTAGGTATATTTTGATTGGCATTAGGGATGGAGTACCGTTTGACCTTGGGGTTGCATTTGGTCATTAATGATCACAACTTAAACATAAGATATTACTAATTTATTGATGACATTTTTAGATCTTTTCAAGAACATAAAGGCCATGGGGTCTAAGGCATCCTTGTAATTATCCAAATCTAAAGACGCATTATATTTATATGGGGCAATGGTCTTGATAAACATATTTTGGAACCTAGCATTAAAGGTTCTTATGGTCTCATTGAAATCCCTCTTAACTATGATGAACTATTGGTAAAGGATGCATGGACTGATAATTTTTACAAATTTATCAATTAAAATATTACTAAAGTCATTCTAACTAGTAATTTAATTCTTAGGTAGGCTAAGAAACCAATCGTATGCAAAATCTCTAAAATTTAATGGGAACAATCTATATGTTACATCTTCATGAACTACATTTAACAATATCAAAGCAACCTTGAATGATTTAATATGATCTTTAGTAGTGAAAAAATTATTTGTATTAAAAGAATTCAAATACCTTTTAGGGTTTCTTAGTAATTCATGTACCTAACCAGGAACATTGATATAAGAACCACCTAGCTAAGCTATATCTTAAACACATAAGCACCCTGACATGGTGATGTTGGTAAAGACCTTGAAATTTTATGCTCACCTCAGTTTCACTTTTGGAAATTTCAACTTTTAACCTTGAAAAATATTTAAAGTATGATGCATCAAACTAACCTTTATAAATTATAGTGATTAAGCTTGCGCGTTAAGCTAATTTTGCACAAATACATGTACAACACTATTATATTTAACTAAATAAGCTCAAAAATATGTCTAGATTGATTAATGATAGGGATATTTACATCTCTAAGATTGAATATACTCAAAATTTTAAATAACCAGTCAATGTTTATACAAAATTGTTATTACTAATCTTAAACATGGGGAATACATAAAGCATGAACTAATTTTGCAAGAATATCCATGGATCTTCAAAGAATATAAATCTTTGGATAAATAAAACCCAAATACTAGTTTAAAACCATAAATATAGATAAAAAAATATGTCTATATTGATTAATGATAGGGATATTTACATCTCTAAGATTTAATAAACTCAAATTTTTAAATAACCCGTCAATGTTTATAAAAATTTGTTATTACTAACCTTAAACATGGGGAATACAAAAAGCATGAACTAATTTTGCATGAATATTCATGGATCTTCAAAGAATAGAAATATTTGGATAAATAAAACCCAAATACTAGTTTAAAACCATAAATATTAATTAAATTTACATAATTAAGCAAAGTATCACTCAAATATGCAAATAATACACCAATCTTTGATCAAAACACACCAAAATTAGAAAATATTATATAAATTCATAAAGATTTGACTAAAGGCCCTCCTTATAGCACCAAACAAACTCCACTTATTGATGCCTTAATGTGTATCATAGGTTCTTAGAGTGTTTAAGAACATTTACCATTTTAGAATTCCTAATAACTCAATGCTTGAGTTTTGGGTTGCCATAATCTTATTATCTTTGATGGAATAGAGGCAAAGCAAGTGGACTATTTCATAATACTTTTATGTTTGGTGGTTGGGAGCCACCATGGCTAGATAGTAGATTTATACATAATATGAAGTATCTATTCTAAGAACAATTAATTTTTATCAATAACTAATTTAGAGACTAATCTAATATGGATATTTACAATGAAAATTAAACTATAATGAATTAGTTAAAAAGGAGTAAAAGGAAGGGTAGGGTAGAAAAGAGACATTGCTAATCTTCATTACAAATATTATGAAAAAGTTTAAATATCATTTAGGCATGCACTTAACTAGTTTATAACATGAAGTATCATAAGCTCAAATCCTATTACACATTAGGCAAGATTCTAAGGAAGGTGGAAACAATGCAAATAAGAACTAGGTTCAACTTAAATAGTTACCCTGAAGGAAAACAACATTAGCCCAAATGCAAGGAGAGTAATAAAATGAAATAAACCTAGGACTTTTAGTCAAATTAGCATTGGAAAAATTTAATAACTTTGTAATTAAAGGTGCACACTAAAAATTTATGAGAACCATTAAAATCTTAAAATTTAGAATAAATACGTGAAAGAGAATTCATTATAATAATAAACACAATAAAAGACTGGAGAATCTTTGTAAAATCCCTTGATTATATTAATTTATCTAAGTTTACAAAGTTTTAGCTCAAAAAATCTCTCCCCTCTTTTACAAATGACAATACTCATTTGATAGAATGCAAGGAAGTATGTTGGTTAGTCATATCCAATTATAACTATACAGGTGTAAGGATAGTTGTCCTTTCTACAAAAGCTCTAGAATACACTAAACTTCTCTAGTTAGACTAACCTATAAGAAATGTGCTTATAAGTTGAAAATGCCTTTAAAAAAAGAATATTCTACTTTCAAAACATTATAAATCTCTATAAAAAGAATATTACTAACTAACTTGAGGGCCTTAAGTTGATGTAGCTCCCTCTTTTTGTAGAAAAATCTTCATCTTATAATTTTTCTCATTAATGAACTAAAGGTCAACAAAAGGCTTTAGAAATATATCTTTTCCATGATCATCTAGGTCCTTGAGGTTTTTCTAAATCTTCTCTATTGTTTTCTTTATGCCCTTGGTATCTACCATTTTTTCTTTAGATGACAGAAGTAGCCCCATGATCTTATTTTCATCTATTATTTGGCCTTGCCCTTGGTTTCTCACTTCTTGCATAAAATAAAAGGTTTTATGCTTGAAATTTTTATCATTTATAAGACCTAATGAGCTAAGTGAAGTGGGTTATTTGATCAAATTGTCTATGATGTGCAATATTCCATCTTCCTACTATTTGACGTCTTTGGCCAAGTCTTCCATCTACTTGGACCATTTGCTTAGGGATTATATATTGTCTACCAATATGGCCATGGACATATTAAATTGTGCTAGGATAATAGATCTAACGTTAGGGACTAGTTTCTTTGTTAAGGCCTTGATTAGGTCTTTCACTTCATAGCTTAAAGCCTACCATTGGCCAACTTGGTGTGTAGCCTTAGTGATTTGATTCTCCATTATTCCATGCTTGGTTTTAAATTCCTTCAAAGATTTTAAAAGGTCAGTCATGGTGTAGTCAAAATTTGTTAATATGTCTTCATGGATTGATAAGACAATAGCTTCCTTTACACTCTTGTTTTTTTTGTAAGAGGCACTTAATCATGGTATGCAACTACTGAGATTAGGCCTAGGCTACATCAGTGATATTTTATTTAAATATCCCATCTTCTCCTAGATTTTGGACTTTAAAAAGGGTTAGACCTATGAATAGATCTATCTTTTGGAGGGATAATTCCACACCTCTGACTATAGCTTTATTTTCAATCACTCTTTACAAACTAGTAGTCTATAGATTAAACTAAACTCCCATTTATGATTGATTCATTTTTGGAGGTTCTAGATTTTACATTTGTGTGATACTTGACTTTCTTATGGTAGCCATACTTTTTTCTTCTTATTTTTTCAAGGTCACAATCCATGGGTTAAGTTCATCATACATAGTTATATTAATATACTTTTTTATGGCCCAAGGGTGGTGCATGGTAGGGATCTTCTATAATTTTCCATATATAAACTATTCAAGAATAGTTGGGTCATGAATTAGATTATCCTTAGTAAAATGTTTTACTTCACTCAAAATATGAGTGAAGGTCAACATGGGATTATTGCCACCTAATGGGACCAATGTTAACTCAACTTTCCTCTTTAGGGTAGATGTGGTAATAGGGACCAAATACATTGTCACTTTCTTTCACCTTCTATTCTTTTTCTCCCTCAACCTGAGCTTCCTCTACTTGGACATCTTCCTCATATAATTGACAAAAATGGGATAAAATTTGTAGTGCATCTTTTATTGTTTCACTAGGATCCAATGCTACTATATCAATGAATTTAATTGGTGACCTTGGTTTTTCATGATGGGTTGAAGATGATGCCACCTCACTAGGTCTCCTTTCTTCAAGTCTATAATACATTTGTGCCCCAAACCTTTGGACCTCTATTTGATATTTTGACTATGTGGGAATAGTTTTATAGGATTAACCCCTAGCAAATGGTACTTCCTTAGATTGAGTTTCCATATATCATCATTCTCTTTATGATATCTCATCAATATGGTCTTTGGGTTGATGTTGTGATTTTTTAATCTTGCTAAGACTGCAATGAAGGATGATGACTTTGTGTACATTGATTAATATACACCAAGAAGATGTTCATATTGCATAATTATCATTTTTTCTTTCAATTGCCTTACCACTTTTCCTTGGGGATACCACTATATTAGTTCACCATGTTGTAATTTGAAAGAGGCTCTATGTCTAGAAGTAGCCTAAATATTATATTATTGTTGAAATATAGTCCTAAAAATGGTCATGGATAGGATATGTAGTAGTCCCTCCCTTTTGATTTTACACACACCATCTATACCATTACATATCTGGTATGCTACCTCTTACTCATTTAACTTGTTTGGCACATGGACTAGTAGCCTAAGTGGGGTGCATTATGTCCCATAAATCCTGATGATTATATAATCTAGGTAAAACCATATTTCATCGATGGATTTAATTTAATTTTTAACTAAAGGTCTAATTCTTGCCATTGGGTTTCTAGTTATAGCCTCAGTTAAGGTTAGATAGACATAGTCAAAGATGAAATGAATGTAGTCCCTATACTTGAATATGTTTAACTTTTAGTATAATTAGGGTACTATCTATGTCCCCTTAGGTGACCATCCTCTAAAGTTAGGGATATTGGTAATGGCAAGGATGGCATCTAACATGTAGGATATCATATAAAATTAGTACCTAGTCATTTTCCTAATTTTATAAATCTACCTAAACAAACATTTGCTAATAACCTCACCAATGGGAGGGGTGAGATCCTTATCAACCATAAAATATACCAAGGACACCTAGATTATATCAACATAATTGGTGGTGGGATTCCCACACAAATTGTTCATTCAAGTGATAATTATTTTGATCCCAGGTCAAAATTGGCTAATAAGGATGTTGTTATTAAGATCAAATAAGACTTTATTTCTAGAGTATAACCATGGAGTGAGGATAATTTTTAGGTCATTATTCTTGTACCATTCATTGATTATGGATATATATACTTCAGGATTTGGAAACTTATAATATTTCTTAAAATAAATGAGATAAATATAATCTATACTTTTGAGACTATGTTCATTGATCAGCATGCCCTTCTCAATTTTGAAATCTTTGAAAATAAGGGAGATAATATATATATATATATATATATATAGTGAAGTACCTCTAGTTTTTATATAATGAGATGAAGGATTGTCATTTCAATGTAAAATAGGTTGTAGTACCTTCACTTTATTGATGTGTTCTTATCATCTTCTTTGGTGATGGCAGGTAGCTCCTCAATCATTTAGAAAATCTTGAACCAATTGTTGTCTCCTATGTTTAAAGCTACTATTTCAAATTTTGTGTCCTTGAAGATTGTCCCCTTTGTGTCTAAGGTTAAATAGATCTTTTCACCTTCTCTGGCTTGCTTTTAGACTACCATTATTGTGAGTTTGATAAATTTATCACTAGCGGTCTATAGTCTAATCTTGGATCAATTTTCACTTGATCAGATGATGATTTACTTAGACTTGATTGTGATTCAATTTAGGATCAAATTAGGGATTTTTTAGACATTAGGGCTTTTATTTATCTTTAATGGTAGCATCTATTTACACTTAATTGAGATTTATTCCTTAGATTTTCATTTAGATTATGTATTTATACGTTCTCCCTTTTGAGTCCACAAGATCTTTGAATTTGTAATTTTTATTTATGTGGCATCCCTATGGAATATATGTGGTACTTTCATGGAAAAATACACATTAATATTTAAAAACAAGATTGTTTCCCTTTAAAAATATGAGTTTACTTTGCACCATCAAATTATGTCTACATGGATCAATGTTGTCCATTAATCTTGATCTTGACAGTCGAATGCCATTGGTATATGTTTTTACATGGCCTCAAGTTTATTCCACTTGGTAGTCCTATAGGCCTTCTGAGCTCTATTGAAAAATAGTTTTTGATTTCACACTATTGTATTTAGTGGGTATGAATCAATGTAGGTCATTAATCTCTAAAATGTGCTTGGGATTTAATGTGTCTAGGCTCTAAGGCTGTAGTACTTGGCAATCTTGTGGGCCTTATAAGCTCTACACCTTGTCAATCCTACCAGTCAACATGATTTTTCCATGTGGTATTCTTATTTTAACTTATAGATCCATTGAATATTCTTAACTTTATATGCTTTGTTAATCTAGATTTGTATGCTTGAACATGTATTGTAGATCTTTGGGAAGATGTTTGATGTGTAAAATGGGGTCCATGGCTTGACTTCTAAACTTTAATCTCAATCCATTAGATTAACTTTGTAGTACTTGGCAATCTTGTGGGCCTTATAAGCTCTACACCTTGTCAATCCTACTAGTCAACCTGATTTTTCCATGTGGTATTCTTATTTTAACTTATAGATCCATTGAATAGTCTTAACTTTATATGCTTTGTTAATCTAGATTTGTATGCTTGAACACGTATTGTAGATCTTTGGCAAGATGTTTGATGTGTAAAATGGGCTCCATGGCTTGACTTCTAAACTTTAATCTCAATCCATTAGATTAACTTTGTTTGATTAAATGTGATTTTTTGATCATGATCTAGATAGTCAAATGAGATTGGTTCCTGTATAAAAAGGAAATTGAGTGAACCTAGGAATATAGAATTTAGACAAAATTCTTAGATTAATGTTTTTATTTTTATTAAAAAATATGAATAAATATTAGTCTAAAGTCTTAAGATAAGATAAAAAACATGATAAAAGGACCCCATGAATAATAAATTCATACCATAAGCTTGTAACATACCAAGGAAACTATGCAGAAATTATAGACCTGAATACTCAGTTCCTTGGTTATAGGGTTAGTGATTATATGGAAAATAAAAATGGGATAAGGAGCTAGAAAAACCTTTTGGATTGTTGTGTGGACAGGCTTGAGCTTATCCCAAGAATTTAAGAGATCTAGCAATGTGTTCAGGAGATCAGAATCCCACTCTTCCCTTGGTAGGATGAATAATACTGGTGGCTAGATAATAATGGATCATTCTCTATCAAATCTACCTATCATCTACTTACACCTAAAGCTCAGAATAAGGAGGTATGGAAAAAGGTTTGGAATCATAAACTCATTCCAAAGATTAACTTGTTTTGGTGGGCTAATGCCCATAACAAAATCCTTGCTCAGGATAACCTTCAAAAGAGGGGGTTTACTTTGGTCAACAGATGTTTTCTGTGTGTTTTTAGAGAGGAATCAATCTCACACCTATTCATACACTATGAGTTTACCCAAGATTTATGGGGCACAATACTTAACAACTTTGGCATTGAATGGGTTTGCAATTTTGACCTTAAAGAAGTAATTCTTAGCTGGAACTCAACCTTCACACATCCTTGGATTAAGGAATTATGGAATCAAGCTCTACCATGCTTGAGCTAGACTTTATGGAAAGAGCAAAATCACAAAATTTTCAAGGAAACTACTAGAAATGTTGCTCAGGTGTTTAACTCCTTTACTAGGACCATCTTGGAAAGTGTTACAATAACTCATATTAGTGTTGTAGAGAAACCCCTATCTAAATTTGAAAGTCAAATTGCTGCCACATGGAAGGTTTTAAACCTTATCCCTGGGCATGATAATTCCAAAATTCTTCAGAGACTTCATACTAAATGGATACCACCTAAACCCAATTGGATGAAACTCAATTTTGATGGGTCATCCAAGTTGAGTGGTAAAGCAAGTGGAGGAGGAATAATAAGAAATGAAAAAGGAGGGATGTCTGCTATTTATGCTAATGGCATGGGTTGCCAGAGCAATAACTATGATGAAGCTATGGCCTTACTTTAGGGATTAAAGTTAGCTATATCCATAAGAATTAGAAATTTGAATATTCAAGGAGATTCTAAGTTGGTCATAGATGTTGTTAATAAAGCATCTAACATTGTTATCCATCTAAAAGACATCATTACAAACATCCAATTTCTTTTTAAAAAGTTTTTTGAAGTTGACATTACCCACACCTAAAGAGAAGGTAATAGGGTCGCTAATACTTGTGTCAACCTTGGTCAGTAATTCTTAGGATGGAGGGTATGGCGACAAGGGGCTCATATACCCCCAAACATTAGAGAGATCATTCAGAAGGAGATGATAGAGCATGAATGATACACATTGATGATGAAGATAGATTCTGAAGGTGGTCCACGTGGAGAAGGCCATTGCAGATCATGGAAAATGATAACCTTAGTACTTCCTTGATTTTCATGATTAATTCCTTGTATCATGAGGTGGAGGTGCAAGAGTCACATCATGAAAACCAAGGGGGAATTATTTTCAAGCATGAAAGTAGACGTCACCATGGTGGGCCATTTTGTAAAATGAGCCTTCACATCTGCATTCAGTGCAAATGGAACTGAAGGCTTGTTACTTGTTTGAATCTCAAGGCAGTAATTGGGGTATGAAGAGCCAACAATTCAAGAAATTTTAGAGGACACTGGTGGGAAATAGGATTCTCGGGTTTTTGAGGTCACTGAAGAGCAGGGTGCTGATTTTAGGAGAACTATTGATAATAAGGAGAAGATGCATGTAGAAGAAGTTGGTGAGGGTTTGGAGAATGAGAATGATTGTAAAATAGATATTGGGGCCTTGAAGGTCTACATTCAAAATCTGGAAAAGGTCTTCACCAAAGGCCTTCGAAATAACATTCTGCTGAATATGACTATGTTAGAAGCAGTGGGTAATCCAGGGAATGCTGACAATGCTAATAATGAGAATCTAAAGGATCTTGTTAATTTTATAGTTATGTAGTTTCATCCTTTCTGACTTTGGTCTTTCTAGTGTTTTGTTTTGCTTTTGACTTTGTTTCTCAGATGTGTCGTTGGTTCGGTGCTGGCATCATTTATTTGCCAACCTTCCTATCTTTTTTGACTATATAGGGTTCAACCCCTAGTTTTCCACCTTAATTAATCAAAAACAAAAGGATCCCTTGAATAATAAATTCATAACATAAGATTTTAGCCTAAGGTTTTATTGTATTAATAAAAAAAACTAAAACCTTGGGGTAAAACTTAGGTTAAGTCTATGCCATAAAAAGGTGGGGACCCATTTTGATCTTGTGTCATTGGGTCTTGGTGATATGAGTGAACATGTATCATTGATCTTGATCTATGGGGACAAAAAAGATTGGTCCCATAGATTATAATCCTTAGTTTATCAGGTATATCTTGTACTATCTAATTGACTTTGCCCAAGTAAATGTGGGTCATTGATCCTACAAACAAACACAATATTTAAGTTAATACTCAGAGGTATATGGAACTTAGGGTAAAATCTTAAGACTAAGGTCTTATTTATGTTAATGAACATGAATGAGACTTTAGGACTAAGATTTTAATCTAAGTTATAACAAAAGGACCATACATTATTCACACCAAGCTTAAGAACATAATTAAAATACCTTATAACGGTAAAGTTAGATCATGCTAAGGTAAAAGGGAATAAGGGGCTTGGGACATAAAGGGATATAACATATAATTTTTAGACTAAGGTTAGGTTTTATTTGAAAACATTATCAATCTTTAGTATAAAACTTATATTAAGTTCATAGCATTTTTAAAGTGTTCTTGCATAGATTCTTCCTACCAATTTTGAATTTGAATTAAGGGGTCTAATTAGGGTTTCTTAACTAGGGGTTTTAGGATGATGAGAATGAAATCATTACTAAATTTTCATAGACCAAATGATAGTAAAAGATCAATTTAGGATTGAACCATAAAATCTAGACATAGCCTATTCAAGATGTGTTTCATCAAACCTACAACTTGCAACATGAACAAACATTTAAAAATATGGATAATATCAAACTAGATCCATGAAAAAATAATACAAACAAGTAAATATGTGGATGATCTTCAAATACAAATAAAGTGTAAATAGGTTAATGAAACTCTGACCAACTAAATTTTCAATTTTAAGGCATAAATCTGCATAATTTATCATAAGAGTCCCAATTTTTTAGAAATGGTGGTATGTTGACCTAAATATAGATGAGTGACTCTAATCTTAGCCAAATATAGATGAGTTGAGCCTATTGGTAGATTATAAGATGTTGAGATCAAAGTCATATAAATGACCTTATGTGGTGACTTTGAAGTCATCGACATGAAGATAGTAATAGCATATTAACCTATGCTAATAGGTAAGAAATGAGCATATGATGGTTAGATGAATATCAGCATAGTGTAGAATCAATTAGAGATGCACAAAGGAGATAAGGTTCTCATCATTCATTTTAATAGAGTGTAAAAACCATACATCATTTTGACTAAATTAGAGTATCCATATGTCGTGCATGAAATCATGTGGATGAAGGTAAAATATAAGGAAAATCCAAAATCTCTATATGCAACTAAGTGAAAATTCTTGTATGAGAATAATAAATATCAAGTAAAATCAATACTCACTCAAAATTTGAAGACATCAGAACAATAGAGGCCCAAACTAGTAGTTATGCAACCATTGGCAACCTAGTTTATCATAAAAGATTATGCATTTATGTCTACAAAATCCCCTACTCATTTAGAACTTGACTTCCTCTATTAAGTAGATGATCATATGTAGGACTATATTGATATGACCAAAAAAATCACTTTACCTTAGGAAATAGTTTTCTCTGTTAGTGGAGACTCAGACACACACCTACTCAACTACGCCCAAGGTGATCATGAACTTTGACATATGAGAATGGTCTTTGCACATGAGTGACAAATTTAGTGAGTTCATTATGCATTTACATGTTAATATACCAACCATTAACCAATGAGTTAGTTCTCTAAATTATTATCTAAAGGGATTTGCCATGACATGGTGGGGAATTCATCAAAATGATCAACTCAAGTGGGATAATGATTATGAGATCATGATTATCAGGTTCTAGCTACCATAGATCATCAGAAGTAATTATCCTTTCTTCCAAAAAGGTGAATGTCCTAAAATTCATATTCAAAAATGCATTAAAGTATGGATTGAGGAACATGTGGCACCAAATTACTAGGTTCACATTTTCCATTATATACTTGCCCCATTATCATAAGCATGTTATATGCATCAAAAGTGTATGAGGGAGACAAAACATTGGGTGTAGGTGAAAAATGATTTTATACAAACATTTTATTTTGAGTATGAAAACCCTTTGGTTCACAATTCACTATAGAAAATCAAATATTTCCTATGCCATGGGTGTGTAGAACATTTAAGAACCATGATATAATCCACTACATATAAGAATGTATGTTTTGATCTCAATTCAACATTACAAATATATAAATCTTCTAAGAAAGAAGAACAATCTCTTATGCATCCATGCCACCAAATACAAGATGAATAAGAGGATATCAAGGATTTTGATTTTGATGGTGATCTAGATTTAACTAATTTATTTAGACCTGAATGGCCAGTAGAGCTAGTAAATGACATCGATGCATAACATACTTAATAAGACAATCCACGTAACATACAAATTCTAGAATAGGGAAGGGAAATGAATGATACAATAATTTATCGATGAATAATATCACAATATTTACTAGAAATCCATCCAAAAACATGTATAAAATAATTAAACTGAGTAGGTTCCCAAATTGGTGCATATAGGTGATTATTGGATAGAAGATAAAGTTTCTAAAGTTATGCAACTCCTGTGAGATTATTAAGATGTTTTTTACACTAAATTTTCAAAGGTCTGATGATTTGATCCATCTTTAGGAGAGATTCATATAAAACTAAAGGAGTGTGCATGACCTACAAATAAACAACCATACAATCTAATTCCAAACATGAAACTAAAAGTTATGGTTGAACTCGATAGAACTTAGGCATAGGAATAATATATCATATAAACAAGACAAATAAATCAAGGGAGATAAGAGTATGTGGATATTATTGCATTCTAAATGATGCATGTGTAGATGATCTATTCTTAATTCCCTTCACAAACAAATTTTTGGAATCTATTATAGGACATGAAGTCTATTCTTTCATGAATGGTTTTAGTGGATATAATGTGGATAAAAAATCCATGGTTATTATTCTTGGAGCAGTTCACCCATCACTTCAAAAAAATTTAGTGGTTAATAGTTCCTTGGTACCTGTTGACCATTTTTTGCCCAACAGCCCAAAAATCGGTCCCCTTCTTCCCCTGCTATTCTAGGCCATTTCATTTTTTTTAGTTTGCATGAATTTGGTGATTTATATGGACTCTATATAATTTCTATAGACTCTGGAGAGCTTGGTTTTCTACAGACTCTGTAGGTCCATTTCTACAGACTCTGCAGGTTTTCTTTGGACTGAGAAGTGAAGTTTCTACGGACTCAATAGTGAAGTTTCTATGGACTCTACAGGTCCATTTCTATGAACTCTACAGGTTTTCTATGGGATTCACAAGGACTTCTATGAACTCTATAGGTTTTCTTTTGGCAGTTGAAGATCCATTCAAAGAGGGCAATATTTTACAAAGCTTCTTCAAATTTTCATCTGAAGAAATTCATAAAGAAAGTTAGCATCTTTGAACCATTGAACTGGTTCAATGCTTCAGTTCAACACAGAGTTCAATCAAAAAAGTTCATCAAATGGTTCAATCACTTGGTTCACTCATTCAGTTCATTAGCTTGGTTCAATGCACTAGTTTAAAGGTTGGTTTAATCAGCAAAGTTCATCAGATGGTTTGATCATTCAGTTCACTCAGTTAGTTCATCAGCTTGGTTCAAAGCTCAAGTTCAACACCTTGGTTCAATCGGAAAGTTCATCGCTCAAGTTCATTGGCCTTGGTTCATCACTTGGTTCATGGCTTTTGGTTCAAACAAAGAGTTCAATGAGCTTGGTTCAACAATCTCTTGAACCATTTAACTAGTTCAATGGATTGGTAGAATAGTTGGTTCATCAGCTCAATTCAAACATTAAGTTCAACACTAAGGTTCAAATGTTTTGATCCATCACTTTGAATCAATGAAAATGTTCATCAGCTCAGCTCAAAGGCTTCAGTTCAATGCTTCGGCAAAGTTTAATGCTAAGTTTAAAGGTTTAGGTTCAATGCTTCTGTTCAGTTCAATAGTTCAATAGCCTTTGGTTCAATGCAAGAGTTCATCACTCAGTTCAACACCTTGGTTCAACAATCACTTGAACCATTGAACCATTGAACTGGTTCAATGGATTGGTTCAATGAGCTTGGTTCAATGCTTAGTTCAAATTTGGTTCAACAAACGTATTGAACCATTGAATCAATTTAATCAACCATTTCAATCAATTGGTTAAACGGTTGGTTCAAGGGAGTGGTTCAATCAAAGGTCCAAGCCTCCCGAAGGACAAGTGCCCTTGCAGAGGGAAGTTCTAGGTTCAAGAGCCCTTATGGAGGGTAGGGAGCACTTCAAAGAGGCCATTAAAAAGAATTACACAAAAGACTAAGGCAAAAGAAATGAATTCTTTCAGACTTTTTGTCCAAAGGAATTCCTTCAGATAAAAGTCTAAAGAAATTTGGAAAAAATCCGCATGAGGAAAAGCCGATGAAAATTCCAAAGGAAAGCAAAGTGGTCGAAGACAATTCTTGTAGACTTTTGTTTGTGGGAAAATTGTCCATGGAAATTAGTCTATCATAAAATTGTTTGTATTAGAAAGCCAAAGGAAATTTCCAAGGATGGTGACGTCCTAAAAGCTATCAAAATTAAACATGGTGAATTAGCCGTTGGTTTTCAAGCGATGATGGGTGCACGAACATCAAATTTAAGCCAAAAAAAGCCATTTATTTTTGAAATTCCCAAGTGCTAACCATGAAAAGAGCCCTAGGAATGTAGCAACCCACCAAAAGATTTCCCCCGAGGGCCAAAGAAGCCAGAAAGGGACAAAATGAGGAAGAAGACAAAGTGTAGAAGCAGACAAAGCTAGTCCAAGTGGCAAAGGAGAGGTGAGTTATTTCCAGATAATCACTAAATGGCACAAACAATAAATTGTGTAGCCTGACTTCTCCTTTTCACATTTATAAGGGGAAAAACCATGTAAAAATCTAGAAGAAATAGTCTATTTGTAGGAAAAGAGGCGTGGCCATGTTTTCTCATTAATGTTGGGATGCCAAACTCAAAATAGGAACTGATAACCAAATAGCTCCCTCTTCCCAAGTCAAAGAGCACCAAAGTCTTTTCAAAATAGGTGCCAAGTTCTCTTCCCCTTTCTCTATATATTGTAAAAATTCTCTTTGGAGAAGGATCCAATCTCTTAGCCCATAAGGCAAAACTCTACCCAAAATCTCTCAGGCTTGTAAGGCAGAGCTCTACTAAAATTTTACCTTGAATCAAAACATAGCATTTTTACCTCCATTCTAAGTTTTTCATCTTTAGTATGTGTTTATGCCTTGATTCTATGTTAAGTCATTTTCATAATGCTTTCACAAGATGATTTCAGCATGTCTAGTGCATTTTTTGAGTTTCCTTTTACAATTCTATCAAAAGTTTCCCTAGAGGAGTATAGGTGAAGTGGATAGGCTACTGCAGTATGTCTCAGAATGCCTCTAGTAGTTATTTCCTCCCTATATCTCCACGGACCCCTGACCCACTTATGCAAAAGGTTTTCTCATGTCAGATGAAGTGTATGGGAGCTTGTTCTCGGTGGAAAGTGTATGTTTCAGTGGAGTAGATCAACCTTTTTTGGTGTATCACCTTTTCTTTTCATAGGCTTAGGTTCTATTTCTAGCATCTCTTTCTCTCTTTTCATCCCCCCTTTTTACATTTTTTGTTAGCAGTAGGAGAAACCAAGGCCTAAATGATACATCAGAGGGAGCTAGCCCCTATCTAGAGACTCTCCCCTCCAACTTCACTAGTCCCACAGGCGAGAGGAGAGTTTCCATTGTTGCATGTGGAAGGGTGGGAGCTAGGCATCCTACCCCTTGGTGCAATCCACTGTGTCAATAGTTTTTGACACTCTCAATGGGACTAACTAGGACAAGTTGTGTCCAAAGAGTTGAAGAATTTTTTAGTGTGTTGTTTAACCAACCAGCCTTTAGAGGCTTTTACATCAACACCAATGGCGACTCTAAGTTAAATCAACTGGTTAAGCAGTTCTGGTGCCATCAAGAAATAGTATTTTGGTATGTATAATTCCATCATTTAGAACCATGGACCCTATTTTCCTTGGATAGTATGGTTATGATCCCTACCAACCTTATGTTGACCCTTATCAGGTCCAATATGACTTGTCCCGGCCCTATCATGAGCTATATCAACCTTATGCCCAGTCTTCTCAATGTGTCACTTCTCCTACTCAACCCAGTCTCTTTACCAATCAACCCATCTCCACCTTCAAATGAGGACTATTGGGATAAAAAAAGTATGTAATAGAGCTTGACACTAGAAGCGGATGTGGCCAAGAAATCCTTGATCATGTCATCCATCAAGTGAGAAATGCACTAGATCAGGTTAAGAGTGAATGGGCTCCTATTGAAAGAGCCAATTGGTAAAGACTTACAAGTGAGATGTTGGATGTGAGTGGTTTGATTGCATCTTTGGAAGAAAAGCTAAGTATTCATGAGATGCAGCCTTACCAAGTCTATCAACCTGCATACTCATTGCCCTAAGTGTCATATCAGTCATACATAGCCCCTGCTTATGAGCTAAGTCAAACCTGTCAAAGCCCTTTCCCTAATCATGTTGAGGAGAGTTCTGAAATAGTAAATCTTGTGTTTCAGGCTAATCTTGATAAATAGATTGAATTGGCAAATCTTCAAATGTAGCAGTCTATTTTGGCAGCAAGGGAAGTGGAATCTAAACCCTCACTACCCTCTCACATTATGGCCCCATCACGCCAAAAGGAGATGCCCAGTCTGAATATCTTGAGCTAGAATAAAGTGGTTGAGTCATGGAGTAGCAAGGAGGAGAAAGGCATTGTCCAAGAGTGTGAGGTAAAAAATGAGGTTAGTCCTTTTCAAGTCCTTCCCACCCTTCCTTAGGAAGCTTCCTATACTTCATGGCAACCTTCATGCACTTCCCATCTCTATGATGATTCCTATGAGCTCCAAGAGGTACAAGGTGAGGATAATCTGGCTAATTGGATTAAGGAATTAGAAGCTAGGATGAGACTGCTTAGAGAAAGAGAGATGGAGCTTTTAGACCTTGTAGAGGAGCTAATGCCAAAAGACACCCCTTCCACCAATCCACAAGCTAATTTCAATATTGATGAAGTGTTTGTAAAGTGGAGGGACAAAAATCAAGAAGTTTTGGCCCAAGGTCTACCCCCTCCTATTCTAAAGAAAGCCTCCTCTTATGTGCCAAATATTTTCTACCAGATGGCACTTGATCCCTCTGGCTCATCTAATGCATCAATCGATCCTACTCTTAATCCCTTGTGCCTAGCTTTCTAGCACACCTCTTTTTAGCCAACTCTTCTTGTACATGAGTAGACCCTCCCAAATCTTTTCCAACCTCCTCAAGTCTTTCAACATGATCTCTAAATTCCAATCTAGAAGAAGGAACATCATGAACCAGCTTAGGACCTTGAAGAGGATAAAGTTACTCCTCGTTCACAAGGGGAAAATTCCAATCCCAAGGTCACGAGTTGGAAGAAAATAGTGGAATCTTGGGTCAAAAAGGAAGAGGAGGAGAAAGGTTTTACTCAACACCTTGAAGAAGATGAGGCTGCTCCTACTCCTGATGATGACTGTGACCTCCAAGAAAGGCTCTTCCAAGAAGATATAGATGGGTGAATTGTAGAGTTGGAGTCCAGAGCTAGTTTCCTCAGCTAGTGGATGGTAGACATTTTAGAACAAATAGAAAAATTCATGTCTAAACACACCCTATCCATGCACCTCCAAGAAATCTATCAGGGCACACCAAATATAGATGAAGTGCTGGCCAGATGGAAAGAGGAGAATTATTCGATTCTAGCTCAAGGACTACCTCTTCTTCCACATGAGTTCATCTGTCAGCCTTCCATTTTCCCCCTTTGTAAGGAGGAACCTATTTTGAAGGAAGTAATTGAAGAGGAGTATGCTTAGTTTATGACTAATCAAGGAGGCTTCATGAGTGTGGATGAGGAGGAGATCACCTTAGATGTCATGAAGGAGCATGGACAATCTCTGGTTCATGTTTTGAATAATTCATTTGAAGTCATTGGAGCAGGCTGCACTTTTCTTCAAGATGGCTATGAGCTGGATAAGAGTGGAGAAGGCAGCATTGGGACTCAAATGAGTATGCAAAAGGGATATAGGCTTTCATATTTATCTTTTCAAGAGGCTGGTGAATTTGAAGATATTTTATTTGAAGCCATCAAGGAGGATGATCATACCATGGAACCTGAGCATGAGGCAGAAGGGGACAAGCCAATTCATGATGCACTACAAAGGGACTATACAGATCAAAAGGCTTATGGTGATGAGCCAGTATCCATGGATTTCTCAATGAGATACATCATCATGAAGAACCAACAAGAGGTAAGCTTCTAAGAACAAATAGAGTACGTTTATGTTGGAAGCATGTTTGATTCTCCACTTGGATACAAGACAACCCAGGTGGCAAGCAAGAGGAGCAGGTCACCGACTCTCCTTTTCATTCAGCCACTTATCTGGCACCATAATTTTCCTTACCAGGGAGGGGACTTAAAAAATTTTCCCTTTGATCCAAGAGGGAAGTAGATGCACCTAATTAGTTATACATAGTAGTCACTTTTAGTTTCTTTTCCTACTTTCCCTAAGTACATTTTTGCATAGATAGTGTTTTAGTCTTATGTGTGCTTTCCCTTATGTCTAGGGTAAAAATCTCCATGTTTGATTCTTGGATCTTTTGGGGTTATTGTTAACCTTTCTTCAAAGCTACATTTGACTCTGTGCCCAATCAACTACAAGGCAACTGGTCTCTAAGCATAGTAGTCATGCTTCCCCTGGGAGTCACCAATTTATTGATGATTTTTTTCCCAACAAGCCAAAAATTGGTCCCCTTCTTCCCCTGCTATTCTAGGCCAATTCATTTTTTTTATTTTGCATGAATCTAGTGATTTCTACAGACTCTACAAAATTTCTATAGACTCTGTAGGTTTATTTCTATGAAGTCTGTAGAGTTTGGTTTTCTACAGACTCTGTAGGTCCATTTCTATGGACTCTACAAGTTTTCTATGGACTCAACAGTGAAGTTTCTATAAACTCAGTAGTGAAGTTTTTATAGACTCTACAGGTCCATTTCTATGGACTCTGCAAGTTTTCTACGGACTTCACAAGGAATTTTATGAACTTTTCAGGTTTTCTTTCAGTAATTGAAGAACTAGTCAAAGAGGGCAAGATTTTACAAAGCTTCTTCAGATTTCTTTCCAAAGAAATTCACAAAGAAAGTTGGCATCTTTAAACCATTGAACCAGTTCAACGCTTTGGTTCAACACAAAGTTCAATCAGCAAAGTTCATCGGATGGTTCAATCACTTAGTTCACTCATTCAGTTCATCAGCTTGGTTCAATGTGTTGGTTCAAAGCTTGGTTCAATCGGCAAGGTTCATCAGATGGTTCAATCACTCAGTTCACTCAGTCAGTTCATTGGCTTGGTTCAAAGCTCAAGTTTAATGCCTTGGTTCAATCAACAAGTTCATCGCTTAAGTTCATTGGCCTTGGTTCATGGCTTTTGGTTCAAACAAAAAGTTCAATGAGCTTGGTTCAACAATCACTTGAACCTTTCAACTAGTTCAATGGTTGGTTCATCGATTCAGTTCAAAATTTAAGTTCAATGCTAAGGTTCAAAGGTTTCGGTCCATCATTTTGAATCAATGCAAAAGTTCATTAGCTCAGTTCAAAGGATTCATTTCAATGCTATGTTCAAAGGCTTAGGTTCAATGCTTCAGTTCAGTTCAACGGCCTTTGGTTCAATGCAAGATTTCATCACTTGGTTCAATGCCTTGGTTCAATAATCACTTGAACCGTTGAACCATTGAACTGGTTTAATGGATTAATTCAATGAGCTTGGTTCAACTCTCAGTTCAAAGTTGGTTCAATAAATGTATTGAACCATTGAACTGGTTTAATCAATCGGTTCAATGGTTGGTTCAAGGGAGTGGTTCAATCAAAGGTCCAAGCCTCCCGAAGGACAAGTGCCCTTGGAGAGGGTAGTTCTGGGTTTAAGAGCCCTTGCAGAGGGTAGGGAGCACTTCAAAGAGGCCACAAAAAAGAATCCCATAAAAGACTAAGGCAAAATAAATGGATTCTTTCAGACTTTTTTTCTGAAGGAATTCTTTCAGACAAAAGTCCAAAGAAATTTGGAAAAAATCCATGGGAGGAAAAGCCAACAGAAATTTTGAAGGAAAGCAAAGTGGTCAAAGACAATTCTTACACACTTTTGTCTGCAAGAAAATTGTCTGCAAAAATTAGTCTACGAGAAAATTGTCCATAGCAGAAAGCCAAAGGAAATTTCCAAGGACAGTGACGTCCTGAAAGTCATCAAAATTAACCATGGTGAACTAGCCGTTGGTTTTCAAGTGATGACAGGTGCGTGAACGTCAAATTTAAGCTAGTAAAAATTCCATTTGCTTTCGAAATTCCCGAGTGTCAACCATGAAAACAGCCCTAGGAATGCAACGACCCACCAGAAGATCACCCTTGAGGGCCAAAGAAGCCAGAAAGGGACAAAATGAGGAAGAAGACAAAGTGCAAAAGTAGACAAAGCTAGTCTAAGTAGCAAAAGAGAGGTGAGTTATTACCAGATGATCACCAAATGGTGCAAATAGTAAATGGTGTAGCCTGTCTTCTCCCTTTCACATTTATAAGGGGACAAAGCATGTGAATATCTGGAAGAAACAGTTTTTTTACAAGAAAAGAGGCATGGCCATGTTTTTTCATCAATTTTGGAACACCAAAGTCAAAACAAGAACCGACAACTAAATGGCTCCCTCTTCCCAAGTTAAAGAGCGCTAAAGTCTTTTAAAAAGAGGCACCAAGTTCTCTTCCCCTTTCTCTATATATTGTAAAAATTCTCTTTGGAGAAGGATCCACTCTCTTAGCTCATAAGGCAAAACTCTACCCAAAATATCTCAGGCTTATAAGGTAGAGCTCTGCTAGAATTTTACCTTAAATCGAAACATAGCATTTTTACCTCCATTTTGAGTTTTGCATCTTTATTATGTGTCTATGCCTTGATTTTGTGTTAAGTCATTTTCATAATGCTTTTGCAAGATTATTTTAGCATGTTTGGTGCATTTTCTAAGTTTCCTTTTACAAATCTATTAGAAGTGTCCCTAGAGGTGTATAGGTGAAGTGGATAGGCTACTGCAATGTATCTCAAAATGCCTTTGGTAGTTATTTCCTCCCTGTATCTCGACGGACCCCTGACCCACTGATGCAGAAGGTTTTCTCATGTCAGATGAAGTGTATGGGAGCTTGTTCTCTATGGAAAGTGTATGTTTAGGTAGAGTAAATCAAACTTTTTTGGTGTATCACCTTTTCTTTTCATAGGCTTAGGTTCTATTCTCAAATATCTTTCTCTCTTTTCATCCCCCCCTTTTTACATTTTTTTTTAGTAGTAGGAGAAACCATGGCCTAAATGATACATCAAAGGGAGCTAGCTCTTATCTAGATACTCTCCCCTCCAACTTTGCCGCTCCCATAGGTGAGAGGGGAGTTTCCATTATTGCATGTCGAAGGGCAGGAGCTAGGCATCCTACCCTTGGGTGCATTCCACTACATCAACAGTACCTTTTGGTGGATCCTCTTTTAGCCCCTTATTTCTTTAAAACCCCCTTTTTTTAGGTTTTACTTAAGTATCAACCTCCATCCAATTCTTCCATTAGGTAGCCTAACATTCATCCAACTCAAGGAGACTTTTATCTCACCTTAGTGGAGTGCTTGCTCAACATGTGGTGGACCCACTCTCTAACTCACTAGAGAATCCCTTGGCCCATGTTGAGAAGCAGTAACTCGATATATGTCACCCTTGTGCTTACCTAATAATAATATTGGTTTACCAAAACTTAAGATAGTGCCATTGGATGAGAGTATGGGCCCCTCTTATTAAGAAAATATTTTAAAACACTTTAATATTAGCTAAATTATAACCCATTAACTTTTATGGGGAACCAAGACTGTGAAATGTAGTGTAGGTAGGATAGCTCTAAAAGTATACAAATGTCACCACTTCATTTTTCCTAAGTGTAATGGTTGTAACAAAATGATGTAGTTGTACCATATCTGGTATTTGGAGACCAACTACACTCATGAGCTCAAGATCCTCTTTTTAGTTTTAATGATGTCATCATGGTTATGAGTTATAGAATCTTCAAGTGTCACTATCCTCAGGAAACCTCCTAACCTATTTATTCTAGGCTCATCCCTTTTGAAAGGGATTGGTTATCATTTTTATCTCTCTCTATTTTTATGAGCATCCATTCTAATAGATTAGGAATAGTAGTAGTTAGCATTTTTCTATTGGTGAAACTTAGTAGGTTCACTTCTAATATGTGATTGGATGCTTTATATGTGCCCTTTATGGCCTTCTATATTCTATTTTCCATCGACAATGAAGAGGATGTGATGTTCTATGTTATTTGGAGTGAACATTTACTTTTGTCTATTGTTTTTCTTCTTTTACTTCTATATTTTTGGTCTTTGATTGCATAATAAGTTTTAATTAATGTTTTATGGTCTGTGATGCTTGAGGATCTATTATATTTTATGCAATCATAGGTTAATTTTTCAAATCTATTGATAGATCACCTTAGACTAGATTTACTTTCATGCTATCTATTTTCATTTTTTCAATCCTCCCCTAAAAATTAAATGAATATCCAACTTCTAAAATCTTAGAGGTTACTTTACAGATCACATTTGATCCCACACCTATAAAGCTTCCCATAGATGGATATTTAACCTAAAGTGATAGTTTTAGTTGTTAATAGTTTAATCTTTTCTAGCACACCCGATGGGACCCTATCAATTTGACTAACTAGAACATGAGTCTATGATCCACAGGTCTATAATGAGGTCACATACTATGAATAATATGAATCTACTAACACCACATTTGGGATACCCCATTTACCAAAGAGCCTCAAGGTCTAACACTGCATAACAATAATAAAAAATGGCTCATCCAAGCCCATTAATGAACTTTGTGTCATGAGATAGTGGCATTCCACTTGTTCCTCCAACACCACCAGTTGTAAGGGACCCCATGCCTATAAATGCTTTGAAGATGCTCTCTACATTTTCAAGACAAGATTTTAAGATACCAGCCAAACATATCCAAGATGTGTCAAATGTTTGCACTGTTCATTACATAAACATGTAGAACATAACCTTAAGGCTACTAGAAGCCTCTTTCAAGGGGTGGGATATTAATTGGTATCAATCTTTACCATCTAACTTAATCAGAACATGGGATGACCTGGGCAATAAGTTATTTCATCAATTTAATGAGAAGGTGGATTAATCATCCTTCTTACAACAATTGATAAACATAAAAATGGCCCCACAAGAGGCCATGATTAACTTTAACACCAAATTCAAAAAAACCCTAAAAAAGGATCCCATTAAAGGCTCAACCACCCATATTCATGGACATTATTATTATCTCAAGGTCCTTAATTTAGACATTATGATCATTATTTAATCACTTAGAGGATAGATGTTATCAGATGCATATGACATCATAGTAAGGGTTGAGAACAACTTGATCAATGTAGGGAGGCTTCCCCCTTGATTGATGATGTTGATGTTCCTTAAGATATCCATACCTCTATAGGAAGAGGTTTTGAGGATTTTTGGAACCCTACCTCCTATGTATGTGTACCTACCTACTCATGTGAGCATATCTACTACATCTTCACTAGTGGTAGAGATGAATCACATGAAAAGTATTCTAAAAAATTTATCTAAAGAGATAATCAATCTCAAAAGGCAACAAGATATGACTATGAATTATTATTTAAATAACTACCAAGAAAATAGACCACCTTACCAATAGAACATGTACCAAGAGAGTCAAAGGATAAACTACCAAGCACCAAATCACCAAGTGCCAAATTATCAAGCATTGAGTCATCAAGCATAAACCATGAATCAGATGGTTGTAGTTTAAAATATTTTACACACAGTGTCACCGAGTATGAGCAGAGAGATATTCATTGGTTAGAATAACTTAGCTGATGATTCTAACTCATGGTGATTTCCATACAATGATTCCCATGGGCCTTAAATATGTCTAAGGGTAAACCTAAATAAAATGTTATCGAGCAATGGTGATATGGAAAGGCACTTGATTTAGCCTATGCATACCAATCATTAGGGATTAGGGATGCAGCCTCGATGAAACAAATTCAAGGGATGTCCCTAGATAAATAAGAGTAAATAGCATTTAAACACATGTTATTCTCCTAGGTAGAAGGCAAAGACATAGTCTATGTGAGTGACGTCCCTATAAATAATACCCCACAAATATAATTAGACTACTACACTCACTTAAAGAAAAGGCTGGCCAAGAGCCCCAAAGCTTCCACAAGGCCCAAAGTAACTTTTCAAAATACTCTGACACTTCAACCTCCACATTCAATCTATCCAAGGTAGAGTGAGGTAATGTAGAGTAAAGTAAAATATCCTGAGGTCTTGTCTTTAGGGTCATACAATGTTGTAGATAAATTTAAGAATGTTTTGGCTAATGTTTCCCTTTGGGATGTCCTATCTATCCTAGAATATAATACTCTATTAAATAAATCCTTAGAGGATAAGGAGTCTATGAAAATAAAGCTGACTATAGAGCCTATGAAGATAAAAGGGAAAGAAGCTAACACAAACACACAACCCTAGATATCCTTTGCATTTATCAATAACAAGGGCTAAGAAAAACAAAACCTACCCCATTCTATTTAACATTAATTATGGAAAATAAATTATTACATAATTTCATGATAGATTTAGGCACGAACACAATAGTCATGCTCAAAAAAATAGCTGATGCACTACAATTAAAGTATGAACCCTTAAAAAAAGGGGTGATGCCACTAGATGGGAAGATGGTCCAAACCTTAGGGATCATCTGGGGTCTCTCCTTCACATTGTACTCTTACCTTAGCATCATTGTACATTAAGAAATTGTTGTAATAAACATTCTACCAATGTTTGAGCTATGTCTATAATGATATTTTACCACCAAAATTGGTAGATACCCATTATTAGACTAGTCTCATTTGATTCTAAGGACCAACTATGGCTCAAATTTAAAAGTATTGTCTAAACCACTCCACCTAGAGCACATAGTTAATGAAGTGATGGTGAACTTTGAAGCAACACACACCTCTTTCTTAAAGATGAAGACATACTATATAGAGATGCTCAAAGAAGAAAAGGTAGTAGATAACAGAAGACCTAAAGAGGAGGCCCTTGTCAATGAGTTTATTGAAAATGACCCATTCACAAACTTCAATGTCATGGGCCTTTGAACCTATGTAATCTATGATGAGGACTAGGCCATTCTAAAATTCTTAAGGGATGAAAGAAATCAGGATGAAAGACCCAAAGATGAGTTCAAACTTTGGACTTTGCATTTTCATAAAGTGTAAGGCTGGATTTAGATCTAGTATCTGACTAACATCTCCTTATAAAAAAGAAACCTACTAAGCCTTCTAATTTTAGTTCACTTTACTAATAATGAGATTGAATATGAGGCTCTAGTCCATGGCCTCAGTCTTACCAAGTGAATGATCACCAAAAAAAAAAAATTATTTGATGATTCTAAATTAGTAGTGAGGTAGGTAAGAGCGCTATTGGCCACAAATAATGTGTGTATGAGATCCTATCACCACTACATATGGGTTCTAGTTGAATTTTTTAAATCCTTAATATTTAGATCATTCCAAGAATTGTGAATGTAGAGGATAACAAGAGGGTAATGATTGGCTCCCAATTTGACCTAGTAATGGAATTATTCACCAATGAATAAGCAGTACAAGTAGTAATTAGGATAGTTATCCAAAATAATGACCAAAACTAGCAAGTTTTCAAACATGATGCTCAAATTATGATATTCTTATTTTAGTCATGTTATTTCATGGAATAACTAAAACCCAAAATTTAGGAGGGCTATGAAGACAAAATCATATAGTTAAAGACCAACAAGCTTTTGAAGGGTCTCATCACTTTGGAAAATCTCTTTAACCTTGATGATGTGAGGAATGATAAACACAAGTTTTTTCTGGATAAGGGTGATTAATATGAGATCAAAATTAGAGGGAAGTTGAAAATTGGAAAAGAAGTTCCCCAAAAGGACAATGAGCAGTTAGTCTCTTTTTGTGATAAATATGAAGGATTCATTGCATGGACTTATGATGACTTGAAGGGATACGACTGAAGGATTTTACAACACACCATAGATTTGGTGTAATGGTCCAAACTAGTCTAAAAAAAAATGTTGATAAAACTAAAAATCAAATCTATGATGGCCCAAAAACAAAGGAAATAAATTAACTAAAAGATCATATACCTAATAAAGCATTTGACATGGGTATCCAGTCTAGTCCTCATGTAGAAGAAAAGTAGATAAATCCAAATATGTGTAGATTTATGAGATCTAAATAAGGCATCCCTAAAATATCATTAACCCCTTCCTTATATGGAGTAAATCCTATAGATGGTAGTGGGTGTAGAGATGTTTTCCCTATTGGATGCATTCTCTAGGTACAACTAAGTATGGGTAAACAAATATGACCATCACAAGACCACCTTTACTATAAATTGGGGAACCTTCACGTACACAAAGATGCCTTTCATCCTTTCCAATGTTGGTGTGACATTATAGTGAGTGATGTATGTAGCCTTCAAGGGGATAATTAAAAATATCATCTTCATCTACCTAGATGGCCTCACTATATTGTCAAATAAGAATGAAGATCACTTTGATCATCTAGATAAGGTCTTCTAGAGAAGCCAAGAATTCAAGGTATCTCTTAACCCCAAGAAGTATTTCTTTAGAGTCCCTCAAGGCAAGTTGATTAGATACATGGTATCTAAGGATGGGATCACTATTGGCCTAGAGAGGATAAAATTCACTAGATACTTGGCTCTACTAGTAAACAAGAAAGGGGCCCAATCTTTTCTCAAGAATATTAAATTCATCAACATGTTTATATCTTATTTTGATGGATATGTTAGAAAAATCACCATAATGCTAAAAAATTACAAGACCTTCAAATGTACACTCAAAGGAAGAGCAACATTGAAATAAATTAAAGGTGCAATATTTGTTGCACCTATGCTTGTTAACACTGACTTTTCCCTGGATTTCATTATGTACATATATGGGAGTGATCATAACCTCACAGTTATGTTAACTCAAAAAGAATAAGAGAGAAGGGATGAACACCTAATCATATTATAATCTAGAACATTACACATGTATGAATCCAAATACAACTTCATGGAGGGATAATCCTTCACCATCATCAAGGGACTTAAGAATTTTAGGCACCTTGTGATGAGTAGCAAAATCATGGTGTATATGGCACACTCTAATGTCTATGAGTACATCATGAAAGGATAAATTATAGAAAAAGGGCTAGATATATCATGAATATCCTAGAATATTATGTATAAGTCAAGCTAATAAAATTAATTAGAGGAATATGAATTTGTCAGTACATAGCTTAATGTACAAATATTTTGGAAGAGAATCAAAACATGCTAAAAGAAACCTTGGTGAACCAATTCAAAGCTGATGGGTCTTAGGTGATCAATAAATTTCACTTGATATAAACTAGATGGTATCCTAATGGGCTCCCCATGCATAAAATATGATTTTACAAGCTACAAGGGTCTAGTTATATGATAGTCTAAGGGTTCATGTTGAAGATAAATTTTGATGGATATATCCTATAATGCATTGATAAAACCCAATAAAATAAAATTATCCAAGATATGTACTTCACTCACCCAAGTGGCCACTTCTCAGCTAAAATAACCATGACAAAAATCATGCACACAAGGTATTACTAGCCAACCATGTTTATGGACTGCCATTAGGTAGTCAAAAAGTGCCAAAAATGTGAATTCTTTATAGGAAAGAGGAAAAATTCCACCACGCCTCTTAACCTAATTGTGACTAATGAGCCTTTGACATAATGGATCATAGAATTAATTGGGATGATCAATCCAATCTCAAAAACTACTTATAAATGGATACTAATAGCCACCAATTACTTTACCACATGGATTGAAGCAGTTTAGTTGAGGGAGGCAATCGAGAATGCAATCCTCAATTTTCTATAATAACTTGTGGTAAGGTTTGGCCCACCAAAAATAATGATTTATAACTAAATGAAAGACTTGTTTGGATCTAAATTTTTTGAATTTTCACTTCAAAATAGTGTATTCTTGAAATCTTCATCCAATTACTACCTACAAGGGAATGGGTTAGTAGAGTCCACTAAAAAAAATCTGATTAGGTTGATGGAAAGGATGTGTGACTATAAGTAAAAGGAATACAAATTACATGTAAATATGGCCTTATGGGTAGATCACATCACCCCCAAGTAAATTTTGAAAACTTACCTATATGAACTTGTATATGGAAAGAAAGTGATTATTCTAATATCATTAGAAATTTTCTCACGATAGCTTTTGAAGGCTGTTAAAATTAAAAATAATAGAATAATGGAGGTTTAACTTGCCAAATTTATCAAACTCAAAGAGTTAAGAGAATAAAAAAGTGATGTGAAAATCATCTGACAATAAATGGTTAAGTGATGGCTAAAAAAAAGTCATCATACCCTAGACTTAAACTTGGAGATTTAGTTCTCAAATATGATCACTAGGACACAAAGAGAAGACAACATCTAAAATTTGATTCTCTTTGGAGAGGACTTTTTCATATCATTAAAGAGAATCAAATAAATGATATCAAATTGGAATATCAAGAGTGAAACATGTTATAAATCCCCATCAATAGGATAGACTTGAAACATTTCAACTAGTTGGCTGGTATGCACCTTGTACATAATTAAATAGTTTCCATTTTATATCATGTGTTTCCTTTTCCATTTTTATCTTTCTTATTTCATTTCCTTTATCAAATAAATTCCATTATCACAAGTGGCTAATTGAATCACCATTCAATTGAATCACCATGCATCCTCTCCCTAGTCCTGCCAAATATTTAAATAAACATTCTATGAAATATGGTAATCTACCCACCTTACCTACCTTTAATGTTAGACATTCCATTATGCACATTTACCCATAATGATCACCATAAAATCTATTACATATGGCTCTTTGAGAATGTGTGATGATTTTGTCATTTATGGGGATGCTCAATTTTTTAAATTCTAGTGATGAACCTGCCTAGTGTCACCAATGCATAAATACCCCTCTCTCATTTGAGCCAAACATTTGACACTTTGAGAATTTTATAAAAATGTGGAGAAATAAAGAAGAGAAGAGATAAATTATATAAATTAGATAAGGTAGGCAAAGAGTTATTAATCATTAGGAATAGAGAGTAAGTTTAGAATAGATTTATTGGAGATGGAATCTTTAATGTGTTCATTTAGGAGTGGTATGCATCCTTCAAAATAAATAAACCATAAACCTCTCCCCCAAATATGATATGAGCAAGGCTTATTCTTTATCCCTTACTAAAGTGAAGGAGAAGGTCCCAAACACTAAAAACATGACAGAGGGACCTTATAAGGACTAGACATTGGTAACATACTTCATAGATAAAATATTTAATCTAGAGTTGGCCCAAAATCCCAAGAAATTGAGGAAAGGAACCCCATGCCTAAATGCTTGATAGGGTTAGCAAGAAAGAGTTAAACTCTTTCAAATGTATAATTTTGGAGTGCACACTGGCATAATACATGGTGACATATGTACACCCATGCCCAAAAATCGTTGCTCTTTATATAGGGAGATATGATGTTAGCATTGGATTGATCACTAGCAATTCTCATGTAAGGGTGAAAATTGGTATAGATGACATCAAATAGATGATCTGGCTCCATTATTATTCCAAGGCCATTATCTATAGCATTGAGAGTCTTTAGAGTGTTGGGATTCCCAGGTTAAAGAAAAGGCTCACCTTTTCAAAACTCTCCTCAGAAGTGAGGTCATAGAGAGGAATCCTCTGCCCATGCCTATATAAAATTTTCCCTCATAGTTTTTAAGGGACACCCCATCTATGATAGCCTTCATCTTTGGCATAGATTCAAATGGTAACATAAATAAATTCTAGTTGGGTGTTCTCTACCTCATGAATGTGATAGAGAAGGGATAGAAATTCAAGATGGACTTTTCTAAAGACAACCCCCACCATGAGGGATGAAATGGAGAATTTATTAGTGAGAGGTACCTTGTAGTACTCATCTTTCCTCATTTACCTCAATCTATACCAACACTCTCGGTTCTTCTCTAGGTACCTCTAGCTCAACACTTTTGACACATAACTCTTCCCCAACATAGTGACACCAATCACCATATGGAATCATATCTTATTAATCAATGGAGACTAATATGAGTTCTTGGAGTGATTTATGGCTACAATTATCATGGAACTTAGTTGATAGGGTATCACCTCTAGGATGACAAATTCTCAATAAGCATGGATTATAGGCAATAGAGTCCCAACTGACTAGTTTTGGGGAGCCAAATTTTCATTTATCCAAGTGAACATATTTTAAGGAGAGCCCTTCTATCTCCCTTGCAAGATAACTAAAATAACCTTAGCCCTAGATTTGGCTCACCAACTTAATGTGGTGGACTCCATCTATGAGGTAGGGAATAAAAAGAAAGGTGTATATGATGTCATTTTCACTAGAGATAACATCATAATGCTAAAAGGAACCAAGGATGCCTACTAATGACTAAGCTTGTAGAAATTGACTTTGAATTAATAAATGATAGCTGGGACTATGATTTGATAGGATACATAGATAAGTTAAATACCACCAGCACCCCTAGGCATCAAGCACAACCTTACCTAGAGTAAAGTAAATCACCCATGGAGGACATTCCCCATAATTATGAGGACTTAGTTCAAATATTGAAAGATTAAATTAAACCATGGGTGTATTTTTATGGCAAGTTCAAAGGGGATAAAGAATCAGATTAGCCAACTAAATTAGAGCAAAGAAAAGATGGTTACCTTCATGAAATACATGTATGAAATTAACAAGCCTTACATTGGTTTTAATGATGAAGATCAGGATGACACCTTTGATAATATCTAAGATGGGTTCCACCTAAAAGAGGGTAGTTCAGAAGAAGAATCCACTCCTAAACATGACATAGGAGATGAAGAAGAATACTCTCTCAAGGAGAAGACAAGAGGCATACCTCCAAAGAATGAAGTGGTATAAAAGGTCATGGCAACCTAGAAACCTCCAATAGGGTCACCACCCCTATTCTCATATCCCATAGCCATAAAAACAACAATATCCCTTTGGGCACCTTGCATCTAGGTCATCTTAGCTCAATTAGATTAAGGCACCTATTGATATCCCTCCATCGACACCCCCATAAAATAAAATTCACTTTTTGGATCCCCTTCTATCTATCTCCATTTCTTTTTCCACTTTCCCATATCCTTCCACAAGTCCATTATATGTTTTGGCATCACATATTACCAAAACAAGTACTTTGACCCCTCTCATCACCCCTTCATCTACCCTCATAGTCTTGTTATAAGTTGTAGCACTTTTCACTACTCAACCCAATACCACCTTGGATTTATTCTTTTCTTTATCCACCTAGGGCTCCCCACTTTTCCTTATACAATACCTATCTCTTCTCACATGCATTTCCTCACACCCCCACCTACACCATCCTCATCCTCCATTATAATGAAACCACCATTCACCTCACCCCAAAATATCCCACCTTTTTCCCATTTAACCCTCACCATTAATTTGCTCACTTTTATGTGAGTAGGGTTTATTGCTTTATAGTAGAAATTAGCTATTCCATTCACACTAGCATAGGGAATCCCCTTTGTAGGAGAGATCATTATAGAACCATATTGGTATTATTAGTAGGTAAACATAACAAAGGCAACCTAAGAATCCAAAATAGAACATAATAGTGGGAAACAGGCTAAGGATAATGCCTAGACTCAAACGTAATCATTTTATGACCTTACATAAAAATCCTTTATGATTGCTCATCTGACACCCAAAGTAATCAAGTCATAAGTACACATGCAACCCAAGGACCACTATTATAGCTATTGGTCCAATCTTTAGTTAGGCCAAATCCACTAATAGGGTTTAACTCATGGAGGAGACACAAAATTCTATGACTACGGATTATATCAAGGCATCTTGATAGTCAAAAAAGACCAAGCTAAAGTTCATAAAGGTGAAGGATATGATCAAACACCTCAATGCCAAGGCTAAGGACAAGGATTTTGACCTTAATAAGGAAAGAGATGACCTCTAGTGAGTCATCTTAAAAAAAAAAATTAGGTAAAATCCAACCTATGAATAGTTATTGAAACTAAGATACAAGATAAGGAGATAGAACTGGCTAAAACTTACCAAAAGTTCTCTATTTCAAATTAGTTGTATCAATAATTGTAGCACAAGTCATAATGAGAATCCTCACTCAAGTACCTAGAGATTGTGAAGCTAAATAAATACCTCACTATTCTCCCATAGGTCACAAAAATCATTCACATAGTTCAGTAGCTATACAAATCCTATTGGGAGAGGATTAAGGTTGAGGTGGTAAACATGAAGACAATGTTGAATTTCATCATATATGCATAAAAGATAACTTCTCTAGCAAGTAAATATATTGATTAGGTAATTGCCTTCATCTTCCCCAAAGTTCCATACTCACATAGCCTTATTCAAATGATCTATAGTGCTTCTCTCAGATTACTACAATCGGTAGGGGTGGCTAATTGGAGGTAGGTAGAGGTAAAGGTTAATGAGTTCCTAATAAATAATAAAGTAATGAATAAATGTAAGGCATTCCTTAATGCATTATATCAAGTAGTCTGAAAGAGGTAGAGACACATAGATAAATTAGTCTAGTTTTTATTCCCCTCCCCTTTCTTAACGGATAATGGCATCCTCCTCAAAGACCAAATCAAAGCACTGCTCGAGCAAAATCAGAAGGACTAGACCATTTTTGTGGCTCTCAATCAGATGCCTGATGTCTCCAAGGTGGATAATAATTTTCACCCACTTACCCAACTAGAATTCCAAATGCTAGTAATTATCATAGGCTTGGGTAACATCTCCTTCAATTAGATAATAGATCTAGATAGAGAATTTGAGGATATTAATAAGAAGACCTAGCTGAAGGAGGAAGAATGAGTGTCCTTACAAGTATCCCTTCAAAAAATTTAGGTATCCACACATTCCTCCTATTTTTATATTTTTCCTTCAACTCATTTGAGTACAAAGTTTTGAGTTCTCCCTCCCATAGGTGAATTCCCTTATGAGTCACCGAGAACTATGGATAAAAAATCCATAGTTTTTATTATTTGAGTAGTTCATCCCTCACTTCAAGCTCATTAAATGGTTAGTAGCTCCTTGATACCTTTTTTTAGCTCCCATTTTATCCCCTTATTTATTTATAACCCCCCTTTTTAATATTTTATCTAAGTACTAGCCTTTGTCCACTTATTCCACATGGTAGACCAATGTTCATCCAACTCAAAAATACTTTTGTCTCACCCCAATGGAGCCCCTACTGGACACATGGTGGCCCCACACTCTATTTCACCATATAATCCCTCAACCCATCCTAATAAGTGATAATTTAATGCATGTCACCCCTACACTTACCCAATAACAATGTTGGTTTGCCAAAACTTAAGATAGTGCCATTGGATGAGAGTGTGAACCTTTATTGTTGATGAAATATTTTGAAACACTTTAAGATTCAATTAAATTATAACCAATTGATTTTGAGGGATAAAAAATACAATGGAATGTAGTATAGGCATGAAATCTCTAGAAGTATACACATGGCACCACTTCATTTATCCTATGCCTAGTGGCCCTAATAGAATGATGCAGTTATTCCATATCTAGAATATGGATGCTAAATATAATCATTATCTCAAGATCCTCTTTTTATTTGAAATAACATCTTTATGGGTGTGAGTGTTAGAATATTCAAATGTCACTCTCCTCAAGTATCCTTCTCACCTATTTGTTCTAGGCTCATCCCATTTTAAAGGGGTTGGTTATCATTTTTATCTCTCTCCATTTTTATGAGCAACCATTGTAATAGATTAGGAATAGTGGAAATTATAATTTTATATTCTACAACCATAGTAGGTGAACCTCATAAATGTGATTGGACACTTTGTATGTGCCCCTTACTACCTTTTGTATTCTATTCTCCATTTACAATGAAAAGGATGTGATGTTTTATGTTAGTTAGAATGGTTAATAATTTTATATTTTGTTTTTCTTATTTAGATTATATAGTTTTGGCCTTTGTATAATAGGATGTAGTTCATGATTTGTGATACCTTATGGTCTATGACACTTGAGGATCTAATCTATTTTAAGTAATCTTAGTTTAATGTTTTAAATCTCTTGACGCCTTGCCTTAGATTAGATTTACTTTCATGATATCTATTTTCCTTTTTTCAATCCCTTTCCCCCAAAAAAAATTAAATGAAGAGTTGGCTTCTAAAATCTTGAAGGTTACTTTATATACAACATTTAGTCCCACACTTGTAAAGCTTACCATAGATGGTTATTTAACCTGAAGTGAAAGTTTTAAGTGTCAACATATCATCAAATACCCATTGTAGAAGAAGATAGAGCAAAAATGACTTTTGCCAAGGAATGGGGATCATTTACATACAAGGAAATGCCCTTTGGCCTTAATAATTCACCTATGGTGTTCTTCCACATAGTGTTGAATGTGTTCAAGGACTTCATTCATGAATTTATGGAAGTTTATCTTGATGATTGGGAAATATTTTCCTTATTTAAAAAACATTTATCTAAGTTGTGTGTAATGTTAGAATGATGTTGAGATTTACACATTGCATTTAATTTAAATAAATGTATATGATTTACAACCTTTGGTGTTTTGCTAGGTTATGTAGTATGAAATGAATACATCTTGCTCCACCGGGACAAAAGTGTAGTAATTTTGAGTAAGCTTCCACTAGATAGTTTCACTAAAGTATGATATTTTATGGGTCATATAGGTTACTATTAAAAGTTTATCAAATGATATGTAGTTATTTCATCTACATTAGAATGATTATAGTGAAAAAATGCAAAGTTTGTCTAGACTTCAAAGTGCCAAGCCATTTCATGTGCATGCGGATGCTTTAAGTATCATAGTTGGTGTTATGTTTATGTAGTCAAGAGATGGTGGACTCAACCATCCCATTTATTTTTTCATCCAAAAATTGTCTAATGTAGAGAGTAACTACAAAAACATTAAATTAGAATCATTGGTTATCATGTTCACACTATAAAAAATTTGACACTATCTAGTTGTAACATTGTTCAAAGTCTTCACTAATCATCAAACCCTATGATATGTTATCAACAAAATTATTATAGGAAGATACATCTATAGGTGTTTAGTGTTATTAAAAGAGTTTAAATTTCACATCAATGTCAATCTAATAAGAGAGAACATGGCCTAGATTATCTCAACCACATTCCTAATGGTGAAGAACTAGAAAAATTAAAAGAAGACTCTTGATGTGAATTTATTTCACATTTCTATGTATTCTAAATATTTTGAAGCAGTCACCAAATTTATTAAAAAATGAGTCTTCCCTTAACACTATCAATAACATGACAAGAATTAATTTGTTACTAGATCCTTACCATATACCATCATCAATATGTTTTTGTATCACTTGGGGAAGGATGAAGCACTGCATAGAGTTATTCTGAAACATGAATGACCTCAAATATCATAGGAGAAACACCAAAGAATCATAGGAGGATATTTTACAAGAGAAGCCACTACTTAGAATTTGTTATAGAGTGGGTTATGGTGTCCTAATATCTTTCAGGATGCACATAGAGTAGTCAAACACTATGATGTCTACCAATGAATGGGTAAACCACAAAAGAAAGATGAAATACCTTTGCATCCTCTATTAGCTGAGTAACCCATTGAGTAATAGGGAATTAACTTATTGGACCTATCAATCCACATAAAAAATGTAATAATTAAATAAATATTATCACTATGACTAACTATGTTACCAAGTGCATTGAAGATGTTGTGACACCTAGATGTTTTGTAAAACATGAAATAAAGTTTCTCTATGAAAACATCATTACAAGGTTTAGATTCCCTATCAAGATCATCAATGATTGAGGCATGAAATTTTTTAATAACACCATTAAGGATATAACTGAGGAATTTATGATTTCTCATTAAAAAAGCATTATGTACCATCCATAGGCCAATGGCCAATTTGAAGCTTCTAACAAAGTATTGATAAAAATGTTGAATAAAATCTATTCTATCAAGAGGGACGATTAGGAAGATTGCATTCCTATGATTCTATGCACATAATGTATGCATTATAAAAAATCCATAGGCTTTATGTCTTTCTAGTTGGTGTATAAATTTGAAATAGTTATGCTAATGGAATAATTAGTACCTAGTATGCATATTACCATGGTCATGAGACTATGGGATCATGACTCTCTAACCAATAGAATTTTTGAACTGAATAGGATGGATGAGTATAAACATAGAGTAGTGTGGACACAAGAATTTCAAAAGAAGAGCTAGAAAACATGGCATGATAGGAATTTGCACCATAAATAATTTCATAAAGATCAACTAGTCTTATTATATAATAGTCATTTCAAAGTATTTATGGGTAAGTTACAAATTCAATGGAAAGGGTATTATGTTATTAATGAACTAGCACAACAAAGAACCATGGTTATAAGAGATCTTCAAGGAACTATTTTACCAAGGTGGGTGAATGGTTGTAGTCTTAATCCCTACTACCAATATTCAAATTGATTTCATTCTGCTAAGTTAGTGGATGTTTCTCATTTTCACATGTTTTTTGTGTTTTTATTTTTATATATATGTGTTTATAGAGATATCTTCACTAATACTCAAGAACCAAGTTACCAAGCATAGTGTACACTAGATGTGTATAAGAGAATACATGTATGCCATTGTGAATGTTAAAGAGGAGAGAACAAAATTAATTAAGTCTAGTAAAGGTATGAAAAAGTCACATTAACAAGATTTTTACCATATAAAGGTCACCCAACAGAAGTAAATGTTATATCCAAGGGTCAATTAAATTAATCTTTACCAAATTGGTGGCTCATAAACATCATCCACTCATACCCCCCATATGGAAACCAAAGAGTATAACATTGTAATTCTACACATGTGTTAATCATTATCTTAATTTATAGATCAAATAAAGATTGACCACATCCACCATTTCATTCATGATGAGTGAACAACTAAGCACAACATTTATGTAGAATCCAATAGTGACCAAATAAATAAAGGCTATATTCAAAGAACCAAGTTGACATCTCATCCTTGTGCATATTTTTCATGATCTGTAATTACAAAGAGTTAAGCTCATTTTTGTGCATAGAGATCAGATAACATTATAATTTTAACCTTTCAATAGACATGGATACTTCATGACTCATCAAGGGTTTGATAAAGGCATACAAATAAGCAATGGGAAATGACATATCTCTTAGGCAAACCAAGTTCAATGATCCAAATCCCTTTGACTTCTTTTGAAAAGTAGAACATAAATTATTTCATCTAGATCTTGTTGATGTTATGCAACCACTCACTTTCATATCCCCTCACCAATTCCATAATATATATGTTGAGTGCTTGTTATAAATGCCTACCTTTAGAAACTTGGGGGAGATCATATAAGTTTTGTTTAGTTGATACAATGATTCCAAATTATACCTAAGCCTAGATTTCATCATTGTAATCAATCTATAATTCATGGCCCAAGCTTTGGGCATGCCTAAAAGAAGAGACTCGTTATCTCCATACAAGATGAAAATACCACCCATTATACAAAAAGTTTGATATTTATATGTTTTGATCAATAAAGGGATTCCAATTTAAAAAATCCCAAATGATTTAGTTCACATCCTTATCAATTTCCTAACAAGAAGATTATGGTAGATGACCAAGTCTACAAATCAAATACCAAAAGGAATCATGGAAATCACCCATCACATGATCCACAAGAATGAGAAATTAAACTAGATATAGTAATTAATTATTGATCTAATCACCAACATAAATAATTTTCACACCTCAAGGAAGACATTCTAATACCAATTCCTCATCTTCCTACTCTACTTTATGTAATAAAAGTCCCTTGAGGGAGAAGTGCACCCCAACACAGATTATTGGCCAATATAATAACTTCCCAATCTCATCTAGACACAAGAGTGTAGATCCCTAACACATAATGTAAAATTTAAATCATGGTGAGAGGAGTGTTTGTAGCTGATCATTACACATCCCTGGGTGCCACTAGACATCATGCAATATTTGGGTTAACATGCAGCTATCACTACATTATAAAAATATCTTCATCCATATTCATGAGTTTTTATGGTTACCCTTTACACTGATCTAATTATCTATAATAATATACATGTCACATGTATAAGTCACCAAATAAAAAGATTTTATTTTTAGGTGTGCAACTCCACTTCAAGTGATACCACCTGGTATAGTTGTTTCTATAACACAATAACTAGAAGAAGCCACTAGCTCATATTAATAGGAGGTAATGTTCAATATTTTTGTATAACATAAATCAATATTCCTTCTATTGAAGTGTAATACATAAAGAATGAGAACTTGGATAGATGATAGAAGGTGACATAGATCACTAGAACATGTGACCTTCCATACATGGGCATAGATGAGTATGAAGTCTACCAAGTCATGATTATGGACATGATTGGATAATTTTATGATAAAGATATGGAGAAGGAATTATTATTTTGGAAGGCTATCTGCATGGTTAAAGTGTAAAAGTAGGTTCCCCGAGAACTATGGGTGGACCTTCCATCTTTCCCACCATCCATTGTTGTTGACATTGTATCAAAAGAAATAGAGTAGTTATAGAGGAGGATTGATTTTTGTCAATCATAGTCTCCTCCCACATTCATAGTTAAGGATATATTTGTACCTATTTTAGAAATCCCACTAGAATCACTTGTATAAAGACCTTGAACAAGGTAGGAGGCTAAGGTCTCCCCTACACTTGAAGATAATACCTTTGGACAATCAGCTACTATGTAATAAGTACAACCTACCCCTTCCTATACTTTACCACCGTCAAAATGTAGATTAGTCAGACTTAGGTAAAATAAGTCATAAGTTTTTTTAATTTCTAAAGTTTGACCAAGTGATTTTCCACTATTATTGTAGGATCAAGAGGTTTAAGAGCTCAAACTTGATCAACCTACTAAAGAATAACATTAAGCCTATAAGGAAGAAACAAATCACATAGTATAATGGTGAGTATGAAAAGAGGTAAATAAGAAACCAAAAGAACAAGATTAATAACAACAAGCTAGTCAACAAGCCAAAGAAACTAAGGTTGCATAAAAGTCCAAGTATGTAAAGGATGATAGATGTAAATCCATGGATGTGGCTAAGAAGCCCTAGGAAGCCACCAATGCAGCCAAGAAATCAAAGGAGGTTTAGGTACATAAGAAAAAAAAATCAGATTATTATTAAGGCTAAGGTATAAGAAGAAGATATGAAAAAATAGGATATAGTGGCCCAATCATAGTAGGACATGGAAGATGTAAAGCATGCATAGTAGCAAGTAAAGGAAGCTATGAAGAAAAAGGAGGAAGAAGATGAAGCCATGTGTAAAGCATAAGAAAAAGTGTAGGCCCAAGATGCCCAAGAGAAATCCAAGGCTATGTCCCTAGTGGAATAGAAGAATAAATAAGAAGAACATGTGTAAAAGTTGAAGGCTGAGGAAAACCAAGCAAAGCTACAAGATGCACAAGAAGAGATGAAGAAAAAGGAGGAGAAGAAAAATTAATGTAGATTGAAAGAATTATGTAACAACTCAAGATATCAATAGATGTCATAGCACAAAAATATTAGGCACCATATCAGACATAACCAGAACTAAAATAACCAACTTAAGAAGAATAGCCAATCATAGCATAAACAAGACCTCAACTCTCATAACTACCATTATGATGAGTTTGCCTCTAGAATGTACCAATAGTTCATGGTTGACACACTAGTTTTTCACTCCCACTTCCCATAATGCCATGACTAGATATTATATCATATACAAGCACATTTGTCACACAACCTCTCAACTAGGAGGCTTCTTTGGACATCCTCAAGCTTCTACTAAAGAAGCAATTAAAGGGTGAAGCAACATTTTAGGAATAAATTATATAAAAGGATACCACCTTGGAGATAAAAATGGGTCAATCTAAGGTGGATAATTTGGAGTTGAAGGCTCACCTTCACGAAGCTTTAAAGTGTTTTAAAGTTGTAAATGATGTCATGGTTATGTCATGGAGGTGTTCAAGTGAGTGGATGAAGTGCCTTGATATTCTAAGTGATAATGATAAAGTGTGTAATGTTCTTATCCTAGTATGCTTGGTTGATATTCAATTTTTGAATGGTTTTAGATGATTAGGTATGAGTCTAAAGTATTGAACATATGTAAGGGGTTCTATCATTGGTAAGGGATGATTGGAGAGTTTATGTGCATGAGAGGATTTCACCCAGTTCTTTATTGTATTTATTTAGGCATAAATGGGTCCATAGAAGATAAATTTGAGGAGTCATTTTGATGTCAGCATATCTCACATATGTGAGGGTTCTAAAAATTTATCGATATATGGATGGATTATCTTATATGAGGAGATCACATGGTTCAAGTTTCAAATCATGTGACTAAATGTAACCAAAGTTACTAAGGTGTAAAGTAGGTCCCTAAGACATGTTGATTCTTAGTTGTAGACCTCTTGTTCTCATCCTTTCACACTTGAATAAAATGGAAAACAAAGTTAAAAAACCCACTAGTATGTTAGTATATCCAGGGGATGTTTTAGCATCTAGAATGGACTGGATGTAGAAAATGACTAAGAGGCACCTATAGAGGGTATGGTCAACTCCTTGCTACTTATGGCTCTATTTGAACCAAGGTGAGAGGACCTATGGGGTAGTGTTATCACATGGAGAGATTTTGAAATTCAACTTTCATGGGGATTATTAGTACAAAAAGACACTAATGTGACTAGAACACAACCAAACTTGCTCACTCTACCCAAGAAAGGTTATCACATGGAATGAGAAAATGTTCTAGGCTAGATATAAGCTAATATATATAGATATAAAAGTTATTTCAACCTTCATTCAAAATAATATTCAACAACATAGGGGATCAATAAAATATTTCAATGATGATATTTAAATAAAAAATGTAAACACATGTTAATTAGGCAATTTTTTATGCATCTATAGGTAAATAACACTTAAGGTATGTAAAGGGTGTGTTATATGTAGGGTAGGGTAGGGTAGGACAAGTTGATAGTTATAAAAAAGGGAGGGTGGTGTGATGGAGGTATTCAATCAACATGTATTCTTTCAACACTAATGACATCATTTATGGAAAATATGTAGAAAAATTAAATGTAAGCTAATGGAATTACTAGGAGTGATTTGCACTTATTAGTGCCAATAAAATATAAATACCCAAATGTTCTAGAAACCGTAGAACATACACTGAAACTAGAATCTAAAATACTTTCCCCTATCAACTCCATAAACCTAGGGTGACCTAACAAGTTAGTCAACAATATATCATAGACTAATGTAGAGAGGGTTTATAATCTATATCTATGCTCAAAAAAATAATCAAGAAAGAACACAGGCCCAAATATCTAATCAATATAATTTATAAAACACATTGATACACTTAATCAACAATAAATAGGATAGAACCACAAGCATTTTCATTAACTTTTCAAGAAAATATTACTTACATCAACATTTCAAAATGCTACCATGGTGACAAGCATGGTGAATTTGTTCCATGTTAGACAGAGGAGACATATAGAGAAACTTTTAGAGCTTGTTAATGATGATATACTTGTAACCACCTTAGAAATAAAGACAAAATTCACATAGCCATGACCTCAAAATGTGGAAGAGCCTATACTAAAGAAGATATGGACCAACATAACGGCCAACCAACCTCTTGAATATAAGATAAGCCTTCTATTTATACATTTTAAAACTGGGATTATAGGTTGTAATTTTAAATGCAAAATAGGTCTTCAAGTCTATCAAAATACTTCCATATAGAATATGCCCTTTGCCACACCTGAGATCCTCATCCACTTACAAGAAGATAATCATTTTTTCAATTGCCTTTGTAAGGAATGATGAAGATTTGCAACAAATCTTTGATATTTTTATTGAAGATGGCGGTGAATTCATTATCTTGATGGTCAACTTCATAGTGGAGGCCCAAAAAACTATTTTTCATTATATGCAACCACTTGGAGATGCTCTTAACCATTCACCTATTTAGCTAGAGGGATAAAATCATTTTAAGAGCCAAATATATTTTGTCCTCATATGCAACTATCTAAAAATACTCTCCTATTGATTGATTATAAATCATGGAAACTTATAGACAAAAAATTCTCTTCTTTATGCATGCTAAGGAAAACCCATTACCTTGTGATGATTATAACTTGAAAGCTCTAGCTTTGATGAAAATAGAAAAACTCTATAGCCGTTAATAAAATATGCTATATAATGGTAGTTATATATTTGTATGCACTTTAAATCATTTCCATGCCCATGAAAGAACCATCAATTTCAGATTTTAAACCAAATATTGCCACATACTGACATTTGTCATGCCACATAGGATCCAACTAGGAATTCATGGGGCTTAAGAGTAACTAAGTTGATTGATTGGCTCCAATATAGACACTTGTCACATCTTCATGCAATATGATCCATTTGAAAAGTCCACCTCAACTCATATCATTAGATTATCCTTTCTCGATCAAACATGAGTCATAAATATTTCTTTATATGCTTGATTTATAATTTATGGCATGCATTTGTGCCACTTGTCATTTCTACTTTTTCTCACAAGGTCTTTGACTTTTCAACATTGACTATACACCATCAGATTTAGTTAAGATGAGAAAATGTGCTCCATTGGATCATGATTCGAGGGGTGAGGCATGATTAGATATTGCCTATTCTTATCCTTGAGGATATACCACTTGGTGTCCCCATAAGCTTGTTATGTTCCTTTGAATATTTATCTTTGTTCATGCACCATCAGATCATCTTGCTCTACATTAATGTGCACTTTTGGATCTATCTCCATTTGAACTCAAATAGGTATTTCACAGGGCCTAAAATTAACACTCGTATGAGTACATTGGAACATTTGAACCCCAATGGCTACTTTTTGTGGCTTAAGATTGACATCTAAATTATTGTCAATGACATCTGTGAGCCTGTCATATATACATATTCAAAAATTTCATCAATACTTTTTGCCTTTGGTAATTTGGTCTATGAGATCTTTGTCCTGGCATTAATTTCACCAAGATAACTATTTTGTAAAAAATACCATTTTCCAATTTTTTGGTCTTCAAAAAATGTTTTTTGGGCATTTTATCTTAGACTTCTCTATCTTCGACATAATTATCCCACAACATTTCTTTGAAATAATCTATCAGGACAATAATCTTAGGTAAAATGTCTGAGATAATTTCCTTTAAGGATTTTAACTTCATACTTTTCCTAAGAGATTTTAGTCTTCAGCATTTTGTCTTCATCAGGATAATTATTTCAAATATTGTATCCAAAACAATTTCCTTATAGAAATTGAACTTGGAATTTTCTCTAAATAAATTTAGCATACACTATTGCCAAATGAATGACTTTTATTAGGGTTTTTTTCACAATCAAAATGCCTAAAGGGTAAGTTCCCTTCAAACCTTTTGCCATGGACACAATTTATGATATAATTCCTTCAAGATTTTATTGTACAAAAAAATTTGCTGAAAAAAAATAGGACTTTGAATTTATTTCAATATTTGTGTGTAGGCAAAATGACAAAAGGGTAAGTTTCCTTTGGAATTTTTACCTTAGAAAAATATTCCAAAACAAATAAGACTCCTTGAATTTTTTGTGAAACATAGCCTAATGTAAATGGGACTTGGCCAAGACACTAAATTGCTTTGAAATTTTTCAAGTGGATAAAATGTTTAATGGAAATAAGTCTTTGGACTTTTTGTCTGAAAAAAAATACTGAAGACCTATTTTCATTGGACATTGTGTTTACGTAAAAATCCCAAAAAAATTTAAGGGAAAGACACATTGGCCAAGCAAAGACTAACACTGTCTCTTGCCTTGGGATGCATACCCCCTGTAGGTGTGTAAATAAGCCCAAAACATAAGACCATGTATCAATCTATTATATCATGGATTCAAGACATAGAAACTTTCAACAATCATTCATGAAGGCTTATCAAAATATGGTAGACTTGAAAACAAAAGATTAGGAAGATCTAAAAATGAGCACATGACAAAAAACATAAAGGGAAATTATATAAACAAGGACTAAAATAGAGGGGTAATAAATTAAAAATATATATAAAGCAAAAAAAATACTATACAATATGTAAATTGTTTCAATATTAGTAAATGAAATAATTCAAATATGTGCCATTAATTTGTGGCTCTAGAATTCTACCATCCCTCAGTCTCTTAAACATTTTTAGCACCTTAGTGGCCAATATGAATTAAACCTATCTCTACAATTTCCTAAAAGGTTTGCTACTAGGCTATGATAGGATGATAAGTTGAAAAAAATCATCTTTACATGATCTTATATCTAGATAAGACCAAGCTAAAATATTTTGGTACTCCTTTAACAATTGTAAATAGACATGATTTTCAACTACAATCAAGAGAGTACCAAACGAGAGTGCCTCAAGATCAGTAGTTTCATTTATACACTCAAAGTTCTTCTTAAAATGGGTTTGGAAGTTTTCATCTTTAGGGGAATAAAATATAACCCCATATTCATTGAATGAAAATTTCAAAACAACACCCTCATTGTCAAACCAACATCAATAATAACTAGTTGCTCAACAACATCCACATTCCCAATAGAGTCACCCAATTCTACATCCATGTCTAGAACTTTTGTTAAATCACACTCTAGATATTCAATCACATCATAATTGGGTAAGTTATTTACTTTTGTTATAATATCATTATAATCAAATTCATATGTTTGGACACACATGTTATTGATTTCACTCCAAAACTATTCTGTAGTAGTAGAATTCATCATTTTTATGGAGGCTTAAAACTTACATGGGGAGTATTTATAATTAAAGCTAATAATCTCATCATCACCATTAGATGCAGACTTAGAATCATCTACATCTTCATAACTTGGCTTATCAGTATCACATGGGGGATCTGGAAGGAAGCACTTGTCACACCAATCAATGTCTAAATCAAAATTCACAGCATTTACCTTAGCACGTAATGGATCCACCACTTTGTCTACAACACCTTTATTATGACTTCCAAAATCATGTATAGGCCTATGAGGAAACCCCTTATTATATCTATCCAAATTTTAGGACATCTCTTTGATAGTGGAGGCCAAAGTCTTAATATTCTCCTCATATTTGGTCGCCTTCGACTATGTCTATTCTAGATCAACCAACTTTCCATTAGTCTTCTTGTTCAAGGGCATACCGTTAACCTTTATGTTTTTATCAATTAAAATGACCATATTAAATTCTAATCTTAGGTTTGTGGGAGCCTTTTCCTTAATTAATATTCAACCTTGTTATTAAATTCATCATAGTATTTGAGTAAGCACATTGTCTCACTACGCCTGATGTTCTTGGGAAGCTGCATCATAGCTTTGTTGAACCTTGTATTGAAGTCTTACACACACTAATTTGGATTCCTTTTGATATTTTTTAATTTTTCCAAAAGAAACTTAGAATCAATTATATCACCATACTAAATTTTAAAAACATTCACCATCTCTTCCCATGAATCAATGCATCTAGTGGGAAGGTAATTAAGCCATTCATGAGAGTCTTCCTCTAACGTGTGCATAAACAACTTAATCACACATCCTCATACTAATAATAATAATCTTAAATGATATTTTAAAAGGCCCTCATATGTTTATTACCACTCATTACATTATTCCTTTGTAATTTTGGGAGGCATTTCCTATCTTCATTATGATAGCCTTCTATTTCATTCAAATTGAAAGGATTGAATCTGGGAACATTGAATGTAGGATGTTTATTTTCATCTTGGTCCCTATGCCTCATGATTGGTTCAATATGAGGTTTAATGATAAATGGAAAAGGGATATGAGGAGGTGAATGAGGTGGACTTGGTGGATCAAACCTGGGAGGGGATTCAGTTGGTTGGGAAAGAGTTTGATAGTAAATGGGGATGTAATATTCTAAATCAATAACATGTGTGACAAGGAAAGTCCTTGGCAATGCTACCATAATAGTGTTGGTTCCCAAATATATACTTATTTCACTTGGCCTCTCACACTAGAGGAAAATAAAAAACAAAGATGAAAAACCCTCTAGTATGTCATTATATATGAGTAAGGGTTTATCATCTAGAATGGATCAAACACACAAAATGACTGAGAGGCACCTATAGAGGGTATGGTCAACTCCCTGCTACTTCTAAATCTACCCAAACCAAGGTGAGAGGACCTATGAGGTAGCTTGATCACATGGAGATAATTTATAATTTAATCTCCATGGGTATTATTGTCATAGAGAGACACTAATCTGACTAGAACACAACCAAACTTACTCACTCCACTAGGGAAAGATTGTCACACAGAATGAGCAAATGTTCTAAGCCACATACACGATACTAAAGAAAGATATAAAAATGATTTAAAACTTTATTCAAAATAATATTCAATAGTATAGAGGATGAATAAAAAAAATTAATAATGGGATTTAAAGTATAAAATGTAGACACATGTTAATTATGCAATATTTATGCATATATAGGCAAATAACACTTAAGGTATCTAAAGGTCATGTTATATGTAGGGTAGGATAGGGAAGGACAAATTGATAGTTATAAAAAAGGGAGAGTGGTGTTATGAAGTTCTTCAATCAATAGGTATTCTTTCAACATTCATGATGTCATTTATGTCAAAGATGTAGAAAACTTAAATACAAGCTAACAGAACTACTAGGAGTGATTTTTACTTATTGGTGCCAATGAAATACATATACCCAAATGATATTAAAACCCTAAAACATACACTAAAACTAGAATCTCAAATACTTTCCCCTATCAATTCCATAAACCTAGGGTGCCCTAACAAGTTATTCAACAATATATCACATACTAATCTAGATCTATGCTCAGAATGATAACCAATAAAGAACATAGCCCCAAATATCCAATAAGCATAATTTTTAAAACATGTTGCTGCACTTCATCAATAGGAAATAGTATAGAACCAAAAGCATTTTCATTAACTTTGCAATAAAATATTACATAAATCAACATTTTAAAATGCTATCATAGGGACAAGCATGGTGGATTTATTCCATGTTAGATAGGGGAGATATATAGAGATGCTCTAAGAGCTTGATAATGGTTGTACAACTAAAACCTCCTTAGTAGGAGTGAAAAAAAAACACAACCATGATCCAAAAATGTGGAAGAGCCTATACTAAGAAAGACACAGACCAACACAATGGCCAACCAACCTCTCGTATAGAAGACAAGCCTTCTATTTATTGATTTTAAACCTGGGACTATATGTCACAATTTGTAAAATTACAAAATAGGCCTTCAAGTCTACCAAGATACTTCCAGCTAGAATATTCCCTATTCCATACATGAGATCATCATACACTTACAAGAAAATAATCATTATTGCAACTACCTTTGTAAGTAATGCTAAAGATTTGTAACAAACCTTTGATCTTTTGACTAAATATGCTGGTAAATTCATGATCAAAATGGTGAACTTCATAGTAGAGGACTAAATAACTATTTGTCATTATATGAAACCACCTACAAATTCTCTTAACCACTCACCTAAACAACTAGAGGGAGAAAATCATTTGAAGATCCAAATAGATTTTATCCTCATGTGAAACTATCTAGAAATGCTCTCTTATTGATCAATTATAAATCATGGAAACTTCTGGACATAAATTTTGTTCTTTGTGCAAACTAAGGAAAACCCATTACCTTGTGATTATTATAATTAGAAATCTCTAGCTATGATGAAAATAGAAAAAATCCATAGTTGTTAAGAAAATATGCTATGGAATGTTAGTTAAACATTCTTTTCCACTTCAAATCATTGCCACATCAATGAAAGAACCATCAATTTTATATTTTAAACCAAAGATTATCACATACTACAAGTTGGCATGCCACATGGGATCCAACTAGGCATTAATGGGGCTTAATAATGACTAAGTTGATTGATTGGCACCAATTTGGACACTTGTCACTTCCTCATGTAATATGAGCCCTTTAAAAATTCTACCTTGGATCACATTTTTGGATCATCCTTACCTAATAAAATGCAAGTAATATATCTTACATGATATTATTGAGTTATAATTTATGGCACAAAATTATGCTACTTGTCATTTAAGCACACAGGGTCCTTGACTTTTCAACATTAACTACACATTGTTAGATTTGGTTAGAACAAGAAAACATGCTCCATCAGATCATGATCTAAGGGATGGGGCATGATTGGATATTACCTATTAGTTGCATTGAGGATGTGCCACTTGGAAGCCCCATGAGATTCCTATGTTCCTTTGACTATTCACCTTTGATCATGCACCATCTAATGATATTACCCTACATTAATGTGCAGCATTAGATCTGCCTCCATCTAAACTCAAATGATTATTCCATGGGGCCTAAAATTTATGCTCACATGATTGTCTTGGAATATTTGAACCCTAATGGCCTTTATTGTGGTCTAAGATTGATTTCCATGTACCTATCAATGATTTTTTTAACCCTATCACCTATGCAAATTTGGAAATTTCATTGGGAATTTTTGTCTTCGACAATTTGGTTTGCGGGCTCTTTGTCTTGGCATCAATTTCATTGTGACAATTATTATGAAATAATTCTTGGTTTTTGTCCTTTTGGTCTTTAAAATAATTTTCTTGGGCCTTTTATCTTTGGATTCTCTATCTTCAGCATAATCATACCACAACATTTATTTTCAATAATCTTTCAAGACAATTATCTCAAATAAAATATCTGAGATAATTTCCCTGAAGGATTTTAACCTCACACTTTTCTCGATAGATTTGAGTCGTCAGTATTTTGTCTTCATTGGGACAATTTTTTTGGACATTTTGTTTGAAATAATTTCCCTATATAAATTGAACTTGGCATTTTATTTGAAGAAATTAAGCATACACTTTCACCAAAAGAATGACTTTTATCAACCTTTTTTCTATGGGAAAAATTCCTAAAGGGTAAGTGGCCTTTAGATATTTACTATGGACAAAATGTCTGACAAAATTACTTCAAGATTTTATTGTACAAAACATTTTGGCTGAAATAAAATAATACTTTACATTTCTTTTAGGCTTCTTACATGGGCACAATACCTGAAGGATAAGTACACTTCATACTTTTTGCCATGAACAAAGAGTATAAAACAAATAAGACTCCAGATTTTTTGTGAAATATAGCTTGATTTAAATGGGACTTGGCCAAGTCATTGAATTCCTTCAAACTTTTTACAGTGGATAAAATGTCTGAAAAAAATAAGTCTTTGTACTCTTTGACTTAGACAAAAATCCCAAAGACCTATTTCCATCAGACATTATGTTCATGTACATATCCCAAAAAATTCTAAGGTAAAAACACATTTTCCAAGCAGAGAATAGATTAGGATTTATCCAATTTTCACATAAACTTGACCTTTCAAAGGAGCACTTGGAGATGGAAGTTAGGATAAGAACATAGGCATTTATACTTGATAAGGGCCCAATTGTTTTAGTGAAATTTTGGGCACTAAAAAGATAAAATTTCACTAATTTCCAACACTTATAAAATTTTCAAAGGTAAATATAATGGCCCACATTTCATCGCATCAAACATTGACAATGTGAAATAAATCTAAGCTCAAATATGTTATTTGTCTAAGTACAAGAAAGAGCCGAGTAATTAGTTTAGTGATGGAATATCTCACACATGTAGATGTTTCAAGAATAAATGGTCATATGGTTTTGTTAAGTATTATTCCTAGTTTATATGGTTCAAAATTGATAATATGAAAGTGAGCGAGGTAAAAGATATGAGTATGCAAAGTTGGCCTTCCAAGTAGATAACAATGGTCCCCATATTTAGTCTATTTTGAACAACATTAAAGATTAGGACTATATGGAGATATAATGGCTTGTGGGTGATCATATAGTGAAGATATATGTGCATATTTATTTAAATGAGTTAAAGTGTTCATTAGTTAATTAATTTAAAGATTTATCTCATTACAAAAGGATCAATAGAGCATATATGTTCTAAGGTGTTAGGAAGTAGTGAAATGAGGACAAGTGTTTGATGTTTAAAATTGAGTGGATGTAAATATCAAGTTTCTTATAAGATATAATGGTTAGTTTATTTTTTTACATATACAAAAAAATGGTGCATATTGAGTGAGATGATTTCAAGGTGTTTAATGTTTAACATAGATAAATACCAAGCTACGTATAGGAGATCGATGGAGTACATTAAGTTAAATAATCAAGATGAAGATCCAATGATGAGAAATGAAAGATAAAGGTCAAGATAATTAAATGAATATAAATGGTATATGTTTAAATGAGACATGAGGACATGAGATGAGGATAAGGTGTTCAAAGTTTAATTGTGATCATTGGGATTTGGATATTCAAATTTGCAAAGGAAAAACTAGTGTTTTATATTTCTCTTATAACTTTTGATCGAAGATGAATTTATTGATGGAGTAAAAATAAAAGTTGTAGAGGAATCCATGAAACATCGAAATAACCTAGTTATAATATCTGAATGTATACATAGACAAATATATTAATATTCAAAGTTGACTATGTGTTTGACTTTCCTATAAGTAAATTGAGAGGATTTTTTTAGCTTGTTTTGATGTTCTTTTCATATCTCATGATGAATTAGATATTGGAGAGTGTTTTAGACTTAATGAAGATCATATATATGGACTTTGGATATGTGATCAATCTATATTGAGTATGAAAAATTCTTAATAAGTTGATTATGTGTTCATTCATGGTGTTCTTATGTACTAGATCATTGTTTGAGTTGATTGAGCTTATGTAGAGGTAAGTAGAGATGATTGTGATAATTTGACAATGTTGAAGGGGTCATATAGAGTGGACATATACATTTTAAAGTGGCCATTTTTTATTTTTTATTTGCTCAATGAAGTGCTAAATGGGTGAATACATCTCCATGAGACCTATAAGGGCTACAAGGGTCTTATTGAAAGGTGTAACTACTTAAGGGTGACACATGGGTTCTATGGCTGACCTATGTAGATGGTATTGAGATATGTCTTAATGTGATATAAGACTTAAGGGTTAAGTCATGTCTATTGGCTGGCCAAGATGGTGATGATCATGAATTTTGTATAAATAGTTAAACCAAATGTGATGGTTTCTAGACTTATAAGAGGTGTGTATATATGAGAGTTATGGAGTGAAGGAGAGGGAGAGGGAGAGTGCCAAGTAGATGAGTTGATGAATAGAGAAGATTGAGGATTTAATTTATGATATATGGGTCATTTTTATGATGTTGAAATAGTTCTCTTATAGGTTGAGGATGAGCAAAGAAGTCTAAGGTGATCCAAAAGAATGTTTTGGATGTTTTGAGTGTGCAGAGTTGAAGAGAGATAATATACTTTTTATCTCCATTAGATTAGTAGGAAATAAATGTTTAGGATATGTTATGTTTATAGGTGTTTTTGTAGCTACTCAACATCTAGGGGTTATGCCTCCTTATAAGGTGAAGATTATTAAAAGTCTAGTTGTTGTGGTTAGTCAAATAGATAGGTGTGGTAGTACCTTATGGGATTGTAGTCTCACTAAATAAGGGATAGTAGTTCTTTGATCATTTGTATCTAGTATAAATTGGTTATTTTTATTATATGATAGTATTCCAATTACAAGTTCCTATGAATTTTCTCTCCTAAGAGGGTTTCTCACATGTGTCATGTGTTATATGCTTGATCTTTCATTCTTTCTCTTGTTGATTGCTATGAATGATGTGTATGTTTCATGAATGTTTATGATAATTGATTAAGAGTTTTAAAGGATTGAAATTAAAGTTGGATTATTTGGGCTCATTGATTCATGCCCCCTCTTAGTTATTGTGCCTCTAATAATTGGTATGAGAGTAGGTCATTTAATAATGGCTTGACAACTTGAAGATGATCCAAGGTACAATATGGGTAGTCATCAATGAGGTTTCTCTACTAAGCAAGCACCAATTTTCAATGGATCTAATTATGTTTTTTGGAGTGAAAGGATGAGTACCTACATCATGTCCTAAGGGTTTGACATTTGGCAATCAGTTGTGGATAGTTATTTTGCACCTACTATTTATCTCTCAAGTGTTTCATATAAGAATTTGTTTGAGAACAATTCTAAGGCAATGAATGCTATCACTTATGGTATTTCAAGGACTAAATACACCAAGGTAATCCATTGTACATATGCCAAGGAAATGTTGGATAAATTGAAGAATATTTATAAAAGAGACTCAAAAGTTAAGTTGGAAAAGTTATAAACTCACCTAAGACAATTTGAGAGTCTTAAGATGAAGGAAGAAATCCTATGACATCTTTTCTATAGAGAATTGATGAGATTATAAAAACCATTAGAGGTCTTAGAGATAACCTTGAAGAGGCTAATATATTTCAAAAGGTATTAAGGTCTATTTATATCAAGTTTTATTCAAATATGTGTGTTTTAGAATAAATTCATGATCTTACTATGTTGAAGATGGATGAATTGCATGGTATCCCTACTGCTTATGAGATGAGAATAAATGATGATATACCATTGAATAAGGAAATAAAATTTAAGATAGAGATGAAGTATAAGAATAAGTTCCAAGGTAATAATCCCAAGGAGGATGAAATTTTTGATATTGATGAGGATGAATTGATTGCTTTGTTTATAAGGAAATTAAAAATAGGTTCAAACAAGTATAAGGGTAAACTACCCTTCAAATGCTTCAATTGTGGAGAGATAGGAAATTTTTATAGAAAGTTCCCTCATAAGCATGATGATGAAGAACATGATGAAGACCAAGATGAAGACATGAATACATATAAGAAGAAAGGATTTAGAAAGTATAATAACAAGAAGTCCTCTAAGAACAAGAAGAGTCTCCACACCAACGAAGATTTTAGCTTATCAAATGAGAGTGAAGATAGTGACTCAAAGTATGATCATGAAGATGATGGTCCTATTAAAGATGAAGCCCTATTCATGGATGAGGAATGAAGTTTCTCATATCAAAAGGAGTCTATTTGGATTGATTAGGATGTTGATACATATGAGGTGGATTTTGAGATTGAATTTATGAATTCCCTTAAAGAACTAAAGATTGAGAAGAAGATTAACAAGAAGATGAAGTCTTAAATCATGGAATATGATGAGAAATTCAGTGTGTATGAACAAATAATGAATGAATATACCAAGGAATATGAATATATGGTCAAGCATGTCAGTTGTCAATTATGAATTTTATCTACAAGATTTAAATCCAAAGAAGATGAATGTTCAAGACATGTAACTGAAAATGAGTCATTAAACTATGAGTTAGAGAAGACATATAGTAAGTTGAAGTAATTTTTGATATTTGAAAAGAGCTCAAGTGATCTAGATAATATTCTGAGTGGTTAAAAGTATGTTAGTGATATAACTAGTCTTGGGTATGAAGAAGAACAAAAGAATGTAACTCAAGACAAGATGAAGACTAATGTTAACAAGGGAAATCATACTTTGAAGATAAATCATTAGAAAAGAAATGAAGGTGTTGTTAGAATGAATAAAAATTAGATTAGACAACCAAATGCCATAAGGTATGCAAGTTTCAATGGTTATTATTGACCATATTTGAATTTTGGTAAAATTGGGTCAACCCCTAAATATTGAAACTTTTAAAAATTCCCATATGTATAAAAGGGTCTCATGTGTGTCTAAATACCTTAGCTATCCCTACTCTATCCTTGGTTTAAGCCTATCTTCCTTGTACTTGTCTAGTTAACAAAAGTCAACTCTAGTCAATCCTAGTCAAACATGGTCAAACATGGTCAAAGGTTAAAATTATCTTTAATGTCTTAATATTGTAATTTATATGTTTTAATTTTTTTCCTAGGTCATAAATTGGTCCTTTACCATGTCTCATATGCAAAAATGACTTTTTTGGTCACATTTTGGTTCATTTAATAACTTGTATGGATTTTACAAAGAAGTATATTTGTCACTAAGAAATTTTTAAAATTGTATTGGGTTATAATATGTAATTAAGTGATAAAATGTAGTCAATAAGTAGTTTTGTGCATGAAAATAGGGATATATCCTTGAAAATAGGCCATTAATGGCACTTTTACAAACTTGGTGAGCTCAACTTCAGCTAAAAACATGGGCCTAGTGTCTCATAAGCTCCATAAGGTATTTACCATTTTTTTTGTAGATAATAGGTAAAAAATTTTAGTTTTTACATTTTTTCTTCTTTCTTGCCTTTGCAAGCCAAGGAGAGTAAACTTTGGATGCATAGTATAGTTCGTATAGATAAAGTTGGGAGGAGTGATCTTGGGGGTTAAAGGATGTCTAAGTCAAATTAATTTTCATATAAATAAGTTTTAGTTTCACGTATTCTCCTTTATGAACCATCACTAAGAATCCAAACTGTGGCTTATGCTTATTCATCCATGAGGGTCTCCTTTTGAGCTAGTTTTTGAATTTTCTACTTTGATTTGATAAGATGGATTATTTCATATGTTTCTCAAGGCCTCTCCATAGTTTTTATCACTATATTATTGGTTTTAGAGTTTCATTAACTAAATAAACCTCTTATATACTTGTGTATGCTTGAAAACTACTCTTTTGCATCCACAATTATCTCAGGCACAGCTATATGGGTGTTTTATGATAGGATTTTGTCAAGTTTGAACCCTCATGATATTTTTAAAGTTTTATGTTATCCTAATGAACATGATTTATCCTTTGGTATCTAATTATGACATTAAATAACTATCCCAAATAGGCAATATATATTTTGGACTCTTATCCCGAAAAAGTGCAAATAGAGGTCCAGGGGGTTATTTTAAAACTCTAATGATACATTCCCTAATAATTTTTATTAATTCCAATGATCTTGTCTTGTTCTCTCCAGAACAAAGAAATATTCTGCTAAGTTTGAAGGAGGGAGTAATAGTGTAAGGTGATGTTTGAAGGCCCTCAAAAATGCCTATAAAATACTAAATTTGATCAGTAACATCTATAGGTTTGAGACCAAAAGAGTGTTTCCTTCAACTAAATTTGAAAATTAGGATTGTCTTCCATGTATGAGTGATTATAAATGGTTCAAGTGTTACTCATGGATTTTAAAATCATAAATGAGTATATCACTTAGTGTGGTGACTTCCCATACTCATACCCTATCTATACATAGGGGCAAAATGCTTACCTACAACTAGGTAGACAGATAGTGAGCTTTGGATGTATTGTTGGTGTTTTCAAGGGATTTTCAAATCGTGAAATAATTATAATGAAAATAGTGAGACCTTATGATACTCAACGAATATTCACACACACCATATATAATTTTTATCAAAGCCATCCTCACCTATAAGCATGTCTATAGGGTTGTATTAGTCAGCAAAGGTCAATTCATATTTGAAATAAAAAGTACATCAAAGGGCATAAATATGGTGGGAAACTTGTATAATGTATTTACCACCATATAAGATTTAAAATTATGTCTTAAAAACTATATTTAAGCCTCAAATCACACAATTTACACCTACAGGTGTGACTGTAGAGGTAAACACAGTCACAGTCAAGGATTAAGAGGCTTAGTCTTGAAGATCATGGTAACAAGGAAAGGTAAGGAAGAGTTGCACATGATGAACACATGATGATATGATATTAAACCTAAAATGGAAGCTCATTAGGTATTTAAAATGAATAATTAATGAATATACATACCTATAATAGATCCTAAGAAGTTGTCACTGTTAGCTAGGTAGAGAGGATTCTTGTTGTAACTTGAAGCTATAAAAGAGAAGATTTATAGTGGTATTAAGTGATAAATGGTTCCTTCACATATAAATAATAATTATTTAACATTTAAGATACATTAAATAGTTAAAATACACTATATAAAGGACTCCAACATTGATGCACATAGTCAACATTCAATACCCTGCATGGTCTTAGACCTAAAAGTCTGCCAAGGCAAATGGAGCAAGTTGAGAGGTCTAAAATCATCACCATGAGATAAAAATATATAAAATAAATCTCTGGGAGATGTATAAGACCTTCCAATATATAAATTTAATTAAAAAATAGTACAATATGCCTCTATCCTATCTCATATGTAGGGAAACTTTTCTCTTTATACAAAACCCTACAACTTTGTAATAAGGACAAATAGTTGAGACTAGAAGATAGGGCACATTTTAAGAAGGTTTAAGGAGTTTAATCACACATAATACCACATGGTAAAGTAATTAAGAAGGATTTAATCCAAAAAATTTACTCCATTCTATAATGTTTACAGTCAAACCCAATGGGCAGAGTTAAGGCCTATGAGCCAAAAGGGGAATCATATTTGTTACCAAGCTTGATAATGTTTCCCAATTGATTGATTAATGTTTGGAGAAGTTAATGGATGTTTCTGAAACATCAAAAGGTAGGGGAATACAATAGGGTGTTATGTTGATCCTCAATTTTAGGAAGACCTAGAATGCAAGGCAAGGTTTGGTTTCCAAGTGAGAAGCCTTCTAGAATTCTAGCATAAAATAAACATGGAGACCTATTGGATCACATTCTTGGAGTATATCTATAGGTTTTTGAGAATTATATTTACAAATAATTTCATAAAAAGGTAATTTTTTGGCTCAAAGGCACTAAGACCCTATAAAATTCATAAATATGACCCGAGTGACCATCTTGAGATGCTTAGAACTATTGTGATACTTTGCATGGAGGGTCAAGATATTTCAAGGTGTTAGTAAGGTCCCTACAGTGTAATCAAAGTCATAAATGAAGGATTTGTCTAGTATTCATTAACAAATGATAAGACCTAAAGTGACTCTAAAACCCTCAGAAACCATCTTTTATACCCAATGTAGAAGATTTTTAAAATGTAGTATCCAAATGTAGTGGAAAGGCCATGAACCTGATTGGAGTTGATGAGGACTCTCCAAGGCTCCTACCCATGTGACTGAGGTCCTACCTATAGAGAAGAGGTAAAACATATCTTTTATATATATATATGTGTGTGTGTGTGTGTGTGTTTTTTAGGCATGGAAAACTTTCAAAAGATGAAATAACTTTTGGGAGAGAGACTGGGACTTATTTTAAGTCCTCATTTCCATATATTGAGTTATTTAATCTCATAAGTGTGTCTACTACATTCTCCATCTTAGCCAGTCTAGTGGGAAGATAGTGAACACTTAGTGAAAAGGGTGAGAACTCTAATTGTGAAGCATTTTAAGGCTTGATTCATGAACCTAATGACTTGGACACTCTTGATACGTGTCATTCCTCCTTCTGCATATATTAGATTGTATAAATAGAAATATTTTTTGTGCCAAGCATGAGAGGTACATAAGAAGGAGTTATGACTATCATAAATGATTTTTCATGGTTATATGAATATGAATGTCAGGGATTATTGGTAACATTTAGTGGTGAATTAGTTTTGTGAAGGCAAATCAAGAGGGTAGTTTCATGTGCAAGCAAAAGAGAATCTATGCCACATATGGAGAAGTTTGATGATTTGAGAGATGTGTCCATATTTTCTTTATAGTAATTTTATCACTCTTGATTCTATGACTATTATAACTCCTCATATTTCCTTTAAAAATTTCTTGGTGACTCTTGAGTTTTCCTTTCTCTCTCTCCTCTCATAATTGCTATAAATACTAGCCTTTTTGGCTATTGTACAGATCTTTCCACCTAAGTATGGTGAATCCCTACTCAATTTCTCCCTTAAACTAATAAATAATGTTTTTTTACCTCATTCAAGATTAAACTAAGTTCATGTTATGGTTTTTGGTCTTGTGAAAGTGTATTTTACTTACCTTCACATGTTATTCTTCCTAGTGCCTTATGTGGTTGCAAATCTCTCTTTTGTAGGTCAGAAAGAAGTGTATGATATAGATTTTAGGTATAATGAATAGCTTGTTCATTAGTTTTTATATAATACATATTGTCTAATTCATCATAGCCTATATTCTCTCTAAGACCTAATGCTTGAAATATTGATGTAGAAGAGGTGTGTTTAATTGAATGAAGTGTATGTATGGGATTCTCTTTGGTTTCAAGTGCATTGTAAGTGGTGTGAGTAAATTATCTATTTGGTGTATCACCTCCCTTATATTAGATTTTGTTTAGTTATCCTTCTCTCTTTTCACTCCCAAAATTTGATAGTAAGTTTGATATATAGTGTTACATCAAGGGAACTATCCCTAATCTAGATATCCACCTCAAATTTGGGTCATCAATAACCTTGAGGTACTTCCATTATGCCAATTTAATGAGGAGAGACTTGTAATATCCTCAAGGGTGCAACTTTATGTGATGATAATTATTGTTACACATGTAATCAATTTTGGAATAAAGCTAGAGAATGTAAGAGACCTATTAGAAATGAGTTTTCATGGAACTATGATGGGGGTCATTAGTTAAAAGGTGTAAACAAAGTTAACTGCTTCAATTGTATTGATGTGGGATAATTTACAAACCATTATATACATAAGTTTAGACAAGGTGAGTCCTCTTTAAAAAGAGGAGGCTGTTTTGTTCATCATGATAGGACACATTACAAGTTTCTATCTAAATAGGGTAAGACAAACTATGTTTCCATAAAGGACTATTATTTGCTACAACTATGAGAAGATTGGCCACATTTCTAGGTTCTAAAAGCAAAGGCCATTAGGTCAAAATAAGTTCAATCAGGCTCCTAGAATACAAGGAAGAAGACAAGTTAACTCATGGACACTAAAGGTTGTAATTGTGAGTCATGATGAGTCTGTAGGTCTAAGTAATCTATTTTCTATGGTAGAGAATGCTATAGAAGTTAAAGAGTGTCAAGGTATCCAATTTTATACTCATGTTGTGGATAAAGAGACCAACCTCAAGGAAAGGACCAATGTACTAGTTGAGGCTAGTTCTAAGGTGAATATGGATCCAAGTGAGCATCATGTTATTATTGAGTAAGTTTCATACAAAGAACATCAATTATTTGTGCCTAGTGATGAGGTTCTGAATTATAAGGAATATCATTTAGATGAAAAGCTATGTCATGAATCTTTTTTGTCTCCATGTATTGCTAATTAAATATTATAAGAGAAGGATAATGTTGTCTTGGTTGAGCATGTTGCTTCTCTTAAGACTAATAATATGAAGAAGAACTACAAGTATCATATGACCAAGGAGGAGAAGGAATATGAGGATTCATTGGAAACTCCTAGTTTCACACTGTTCTAGGACATATTTCTTGTGGATAAGAAAGTGCGTGTGCTCAAGATCATAATTCCAATAAGAGGTCATTGGTTAAGGGGAAGTAACAAGTTCATGAGCTTATTTTAGATATTTATGGAGCTATAATATAGGGTTAGAATGGGTGTTTTTAGGTAGCCTAATGAGATTTATGAAATTTAAAGAAGAGTTTTATACTTACAAAGGTCTATACGCTTCTTTGTGATGTGTTCTAGGTAGTATTATGTCTTGATGATCCTATTTGTGCCAATTGAATATTTTTGAGTGATCTCAGTTTTCTTAGTTTTGGCTTGACAATAAGTAGGCCTAAAATGGATTAAATAAATTCAAAGTTTCTAAAGGTATCAAAGCTCAAATTTTGGTTTGAAAGTGTGTGATGACTATCTCTAGGTGTGAAAGAAGATTCAAATGAGGGCATTGACTAGAAGGAGGTTTGTTGACCTTGTTTGTTTTGAGATTTTAGGGTTTTAGGCTCTACTAGAAAAGTGTTTTTCCTTATGAATTGAGATCTATGGATTGTTAGTAGGTTTAAAAAGCCAAATGGGTTGTTAAATCAGGTTTCAAAAAGATTTGAAGGTTTGTGGATTTTATGTTATTCAATTTTTTATCAAATTGCAGGCTTAATTGGCTAGTATATTTATGAAGGAATTATGTTATAGAGGATGAGATAGGTGATTAAAATTAGTGTGCTTGAGTGGAAATATAAGAGTGATACATATATGAAGTTTCATATCTTGAAGGTGTGTCTATAGAAATTTGTGGGCTATGTAAGTTCCAAGTAGGGTTATAAGGAGACTAGACAAGCCTAGTGTGAAGAAGAGTTCTTTTTGATGAATTTCTCCAAAACAGCAAGTTATTTATGTTTCAAGGTGATTTCTCAATTTGTTTTAGAGCTTGTTTCCTATTTAGTGAGAGGTATGAAGTTATGTTGATGATCATTGAGGTGGCTGAAGAGAGAAGTCCAGTAATCCTATGTGGTGATTCTTCATGGTGTGTAGAGATCTAAAGATGATCAAGAGGAAAAATGGCTTATATTTCTTTGAGGAAGTCCCCTTAAAATGTTTCTTGGTGAGTTTCATTATATTTAAATATTTTTTGGGTTCTTTATTCATTGGTTGCAGTGCTTTGTTGAAGAAGATTTTTTTATGTAGCAAGAAGGATGTTGTCAAGGAAAGAAAAGGTAGGCTCAAGGTAAGGGGGAGTTTGTAATATCTTTATAAGATTGTCATATATTTTTGGTAGTATTTTCAGGTCTTAAAGATTAAATGGTGCCCAATTTGTCATTGTGTCAAAGGGGGTGAAAGTTCCTATTAGAGAGTGCTTGAAGAGAGAGAAAGAAGTTGAGATGTATATTTCTATATGATGATTGTTTACATCAATGACAAAGGGGGATATTGTTGAAGACTTTTAAATGATTTCATGGTGATGTCATGAATGTGTCCAGGTGAGTGGATGAAGTGCTTTTATAGTCTAAGTGATAATGATAAAGTGTGTAATGTGTTTATCCTAGTATGATTGAATTATGATTGGTTTATAGTTAGTTTTGGTATGGTTTGAGATGATTAGGGATGATTTTGAAGTATTTATCATGTGTAATGAGTCCTATTAGTGGTCAAGGATGATTGCAGAGCTTGTGTGCATGAGTGGAATTCACATAGTTCTTCATTTTGTTCATCTAATCATAAATGGGTTTGTAGTATAAAAATCTAAGGAGTCATTTTGATGTCATTATATCTCAAATGTGTGAGGGTTCCAAGAGCTACTCGATATATTGATAGATTCTCATATTTGAGGATATCACATGGTTCAAGTTTTAGATCATGAAACTAAGCACAACCAAAGTTACTAAGGTGAAAATTTGGTTCCTCAAATAAAAGTGCACTAAGTTCCAACACTTAGTCAATTTATAAAGGCATATCTAATAGTTTGTATTTGATTGCATCGAATATCGATGAATGCAAAATGAATATGATATCAAGTACGTTATTTTTAAGTACAAGAAAAAGATGAGTAAGTAGTTTGGTAATGACATATTTTACACACAAATATTTTAGGAAGAAATTATTATATGGGTTTGTTTAGTATTTTCCCTATTTTATATGGTTCAAGTTTGAGAGCATGAAAGTGAGCTAGGTAAAATATATGACTATGTAAAGTTGGCCTTGTAAGTAGACAACTAATTCCCATACTTAATCTATTTTGCATGATGTTAAAGATCAAGACTAAATGTAAATCTAATGGCTCATGGGTGATCACATAGTGAATATTTATGGTGTGTGTTAAGTCAAATGATTTAAAGTGTTTTTTGGTTAATGAAGTTAAAAATTTAGCTCATTATAAAAGGATCAATAGAGCATGTTTGTTTCAAGGTGTCTGGAAGCAACGAGATGAGGACAAGTGTTCAAAGTTTAAAACTGAGTAGAGATAAATATAAAACTTATTCTAAGATATAATGGTGAGTGGTTGTATGTACATATGTGGATCAATGTTGTATATTGAGTGAGATGATTTCAATGTGTCCATTATTTAATATAGATAAAGACTGAGCTACGTACAGGAGATCGATAGAGCGTATTAAGTCAAATAGTTACGATGAGTGATGAAAGGTAAAGGTTTATCTACTTCAATGAATATTTATGGTGTGTGTTTAATATGATACATGAGGACACGAGATGAGGACAAGGTGTTTGAATTTTAACTGTGAATGATTTGAATATTTGAATTTGCAAAGGAAAAACTAAGTACTCTCTATTTTGCCTATAAATTTTGATCCAAGATGAATTTCTTAGTATAGTAAAAATAAAAGTTATAGAGGACTCCATGGCACATATAAAGAACCTAATTAAAGGATTTTAATGTATTTATAGACAAATATAATAAGCTCCAAAGTTAATTATGTGTTTGATTGTGTCTTGTAAGTGACCCAAGAAGATTGTTTAAGCTTGTTTTGATATCTCATAATGAATTAGCTATTGGAGAGTATTTTATACTTCATGAATATCATCTATATGTATTTTGGAGGTGTGATCAATATATATTTAGTATGAACAATGCTTAATATGTTGACTATGTGTTCGTTCATGGTGTTCCTATATAGAAGGTCATTATTTGAGTTGATTGAGCTTATGCAGAGGTGAGTAGAGATGACTATGATCATTTGAGGATGTCAAAGGGGTCATGTAGAATGGACCTATTCATTATAAAGTTGTCATGAATTATTTTTTTTCTTGATAAATTGATAAATGGGTGAGTAGGTCTCCATGAGACCTATAAGGTCTACAAGGGTCTAATTGAAAGGTGTAGATGCTTAAGGGTGATTCGTGGGTGGTATGGTTGACCTATGTATATGGTATTTAGATATTTCTTGATGTGATAGATTAGTTAAGGTTTAATACATGACTATTATCTGCCTAAGATGGTGATGATCATGAATGCTCTATAAATAATGAAACAAAATATGATGGTTTCTAGACTTGTAAGAGGTGTGTGTATGTGAGAGTTGTGGAGTGAAGGAGAGGGAGAGTTATAAGTAGATTATTTGATGAGAAGAGTAGATTAAAGACTATGTGTATGACTTGTGGGTAATGTTTTTGATGCTATAATAGTGATTTTATAGGTTGAGGATGAGTGAAGAGGTCTAGGGTGATCCAAAAGAATGTTTTGGATGCTTTGAGTGTGTAAAGTAGAAGAGAGATGAAATACTTTGTATCTCCATCAGATTGGTAGGAAACAATGTTAAATAAATGTTATGTTCATAGATTTTGTTATGGATTCTCAACATCTAGGGGATTTTATCCTCTTTTCAAGGTGAAGCTTGCTAAAAGTCTAGTTGTTGTGGTTGCTCAGCTAGACAGGTGTGGTAGCACCTTTTGGGATTTTAATCTTAATAAATAAGGGATATTAGTTCCTTGATTAGTTTTAACTAGTCTAAATTGGTTCTTTTTATTATAAGATACTAGTATAATTTTAGGTTCTAGTGGCTTTTCTCCCTCAAGAGGGTTTCCCGCATATGTCATGTGTTATGTGTTTGATAATGCATTGTTTATCTTGTTCATTTCTATGAATGATGTGTACACTTCATGAATTCCTATGATAATTGATTAAGAGTTTGAAAAGATTGAAATTAAAGTTAGATTATTTAGGCTCATTGATTCACCCCTACTTTTAGTTATTTTAAATCTAACATAAAGATGATCTAGGATACCTACCCAGAGTTGGTCACTCAAGAAATTAGGGACCAAGTCATGTCCAATCAACAAAGACTCAAGACTTGGGTCTCTAAGTTGAGAAAGAACTAGTGCATAGCTCAGAAACACTACATAGTCAATACATTGGGACAAAATTTGAAGTCTAAGGTAAACACATTGATCATCTTACTATAAGAATACCAAGGCATGCTTGACAATACCTTACTACAAGCAAAATAGGTCACATGCACCTTGTTGGACTAAACTTGGCAACTACATAATTCATTATCTAGTTTAAACATATACTTCATCAAAGCTATAGATTCTAAGGAAACTATGATAATACACACCATTTATTTAGATAAAAATAATAGAGTTCTCTAGGACTTTCTTAATTTTAGGGACAACATACTTAATAAACTTCTCAACTGATAGAATGAGATTCTACATAGTTCATTCATAGGGATCCAATTCCAATGCCATATAGACAACCTAGAGCAGTAAAGTGGTGAGATATAGATAAGGGTGAATAACACTAAGGTAGACATGAGTAGTACTGATGACTTAAACATGAAGAAACTCATTAGATATCATACACCACTACAAACCTTGATGTGTATAGTCTAGGAAGTTATGCTCAATTGACACACCTACAAGGCTAACCTAGCCCCATTATATAGAAAGGTTGACTATATCTTCAACACTCTAATCTATAAACCAACATATGATATCTATCAATTCATCACATAGTGAAAGGTCATGTAGTCCAAGGTCGTAGATTCTTTTGATCAAACATCATTTGTGGCCATGCCTCCTCCATCAAGTTAAGTACTATGTAAGGTGCCAATTTTAAAAAAAATTGTAAATAATTTTATATTGGGGATGACTAGTAAGACAAGTGGGGCTAGGATGGTTGAAACCCCATAAAGGGAAGCCACTTAGCTATGCTATCCTATTAAAAACTTGAAAGGGTAGTAGGTTGGTATGATACTTAGTTGAAAAACCAAAAGGGTGACTAAGTAGTATGCAAAAGGTGAAAACCAAAAATGACACCTTGAGCAATTACTATGACTCTTACTAGCCTAACCACCTATTCATATTCTACCCTTTTTGTACATTAAAATGATCCTATAATGTTATATTGGGATGAGATAAAATTTGTAGTCCAAGAAAGTGTTGGGATAAGAAATCAGATAATAAAGTTGTAGAGGATATTCTTTTGATATTTGTGCATTATGAATTTAGTTTGTTGTATGTATGTATATTTTGTCCTATATCCAAAATTTTTAATAGGTTAGAATACAAATAGATTATTATTTTGGAACCATGTACAAGAAGAATATGAATAATAATAGACTATAAATGACTGTGTGTGTGTGTGTGTGTGTGTGTGTGTGTGTGTGTGTGTTTAAGAATAAGAGAGTTCCACATTTGAAGTGATCAATATAGACTATTTTGGTTATGGTTACCTATTTTGTTTCTTATTTTATTACTTGTGTACACTTTCATGGTTAATATTTATCTTATTTCTATCGATTTACTCTAAATACTTTGTAAACATTATTGAATTATTGGTTTTTCCTAATTCCTTCCTAATGCACAAGAATTCCTCTTTGTTATGCTTCTATATTCACAACTTATGAATGAATTCTCTGTACTATCATGTTCACTAAAGTATAGCTATCATCATCCTTATCATGTCTTAAATCTTCAAGAACCTCTAAAAACAAGTTAAAGAGGAAAATTAGTATGTTATGAATGATGATTTGTACTAAATGAGAACCTTTATCCATTGGTGGGTAGATAGATTAGTGAGGTGGAAGAATCAAGAGATCCACCCCAAGCAACCTCGACATCATCTATTACCCCTAGTCAACCTCCTTGTCTTTCAAATCATATTCAAGCTAAACATACCCTTCCTAAACAAAAATATTAGTTCATATTGGATGACTTATTAGACTATGGTTGCTAGTTACACCATGCCAAATCTTGTAGATGAATCTTCTCATATGCCCAATCAACATCAAGAAAGATAAATTGTCCTAGAATCCACACCAAGGACTCTTCCTAGTTGGAGAGAGACTCTTAAAGTGTAGCATAGGGGTAGTCTTATAATGTTACAAGGTTGACCAAGATTATTAAGATATTTTACTACTCTTAAAGTCTTAATTATCTAAGAAAACCAAGACATATCAGTCCTAGAGAGGATACTTCAATAATGGAAAAAGGAAAATGAGAGAGTCTTCACACAAGGGTCTCCTCCCTTTCCCCAATAGCTTCCAAATAAGTCTTTCAAGGTACATATATGGAAGGACACTATTTAAAGAGTCAATTATCCTAGTGAACTCCCTTTCCCCCCACCATATCCAATTTTAAAGAAGAGCATGTGGTGTGGAAGATTGAATAAAAGTATCCAGTTGTAAATGAATCCATAAACAATCATGATGAAGACATCTCAAGTGTGTATGAAGAGGAGATTTGTATTGGTCCTACTCTTGGTAAAGATAAATTAAATTTAACTTTTATACATTATGATGAAGTTGTGAGTGAGGACTATGATTAGTTGGCTATAATATCTTCTCAAGATGACCATGAAGATACTCTCAATAACGAGAAGGAAATCATTGAAGAAGTTATAGTAGAGGGTAAAGGAAATGTCAAATTTTTAAAAGAGATTCCTATTAGTTTGATTAATCATGAAAATGAACAAGTTGAATTAATTAAAGTGGTTTCAACAATCAATCAGTTAGTTGACCATGATAAAGATGTTATAAATGATCAAGAGGAGTTGTTATTAAAACCTCCTGATGAGTTTGAGGATATCTCTATAGTAGAACCTGAATTAAAATCCCCTCATGGTACTCCAAATATGTAAGAGAAGGTAAGTTATTTCTATGATATTCCTTGTATCAATCAAGATAATGAGTTTAAATCTTGATGTAATGAAAATTTTGATGAATCATCAAGAAACCTAATAGAATTACATGTTAATGAAGAACATGGTGAAGAATTATTTGAAGCTTTGGAATTGGGATAATCACTTCTCCCGTGTTATTATGAGTTGATTAAGGCAATATGAGGCAGTTTTAATGAGCCAATCAATAAGATAAAAGGAGGTAGTCATTAAAATTTATCTTCTCAAGAGGCAACCTCACTAGATGATGCCTTATTTAAAATTTACAACATTGGTTACTAGCTTATCATTCCACCTGTATACCTTGGTATAATCTTGGTAGATAATGTCAATATATTTTGGCCATAATCTCTCAAGGAACAACAAAGTCTTTCTCTAGGAAACAATTCTCCTAGTTTTCCATTATGTCCATATCAATTTGATGAGTTTGAGTAGATAGAAGTAGTAGATGGTCAAGTTGAAAGTCTTTGATAAGTTAGTTAGGTCTAGCTATGCTTCTTCAACTAATTATGTGAGATTCATGTTGCATCAAGCCTTACAAACCAACATCTAACCCTCTTGTAGACCATTTTAAAAGAGGAACAATAGCAGAGGGTAGAGGTTGAAGTCTTGTACCATTATGTGTTCAATGGAAATCTATTTATTATTGTAGACATATTAGAAGGTATGACAAATGTGTTGGCAATTAGGAAGAAGACTCAGCCAAGTAATAGGATAGTCAAACATTATCTCTTAAACCATTGAATACCTCATGAATTAAGTGATCCAAATAACTTCCCCTTTGACTTAAGAGGAAGAAGAAATGTTGATGTTAGTTTTTTATGTTATGTTTCCTAAGTACCTTGTTACAAGTGTGTGTTATCTAGTTTAATTTACTTTATTTTATGTTTCATTCCTTGGTTTGTGTGTGTTTTAAGGTTATTTCAATTTTTTTATCTTGGTCATTATCTAATCAAGTTTGAGTTTGAATACAAATAACTCCATTGCCCAATGGAAGGACATGGCCACTAGTCTAGTAAGCATTGTAGACATGTTACCCCTGTAAATCACCAATTTATTGACCATTTTTTACTTTAAGGTCAAAAATTCAGCTCATATAATATAACAAATTGACTTTCTTGCTTCCATACATTGTTGAAAAACCATCCCATGCCTTATGAGGTCTTTAAATAAAGATTTGTTAGTCTTGTTAGCATTATTTAAGGTAGTGTCCTTATTCAAGAATCCCAATGCTTTCAAGGTTAGTATAGTGGGTCCTGGAAGTATATCATATTGTGTTAAGATTATATATGGTCTATCAATTCAGTCTTTTCACTTGGTCACTTAGTTTAAAGCTTGATGAACTTGTTGGAAGAGATTAAGGTATTTTAGCATTTTTAAGGTTTTTTGAGAAACCTAGGTTTCTATTGTGGCCAAATCAAGCCTTTTAAAGGCACTATTTATTAAGTACAAAATATAATAAGAGGGGGGGGGTGAATTAGTATAGCATATATCTTATAAAAATTTCCCTTAATCAAATTCACTTAATCAAACATTCAAGATATGCAATAAAAATCAAACAATAAACACCACACAAGATAGAGAGAGACACCAGATATAACATGGAAACCCAATGTGGGAAAACCATGAAGAAAAATCTCATGTATATGAATGAGCACAAACCCAAACAACATTCACAAGCCAAGCTTATAGGAACACCATACCCCTTTGCCGAGCACCAACCCAACTGCTATTCAAGAGCACCAACCCACATGAGCACCACACCCCTTTGCTGATCACCAACCCAAATACTATTCATGAGCACCAACCCATAGGAGCACCAACCCCTTTGCCAAGCATGAACTTAGCAACAATTCATGAGCACCAACCCATAAGATCACCAACCCCTTTGTGTATACCACACACCTATCTCTCAATGTTGTTATCTCAACAAATGATAGTTCAATACAACATCTCTTTCCTCTTTCTCACCTTTGCTCTTCTAAGCTAGAACTAACAAATACAAATCATAGTCATCTCTCACAATTACTCTTCTAATCTAGATATTACAATATCAAATCAACCTTTATCTTTCATATTACAAATGGCTTCTCAAGCCTTTATTTATAGCTTTCCAAATGACCTTTGGCCTTCCCCCTTTGTGACCCTTCAATCCTCATGGAAAATGGCGCCAAACTTGTATGACCCTTCATATTCGAGCCTTTGAAAATTAATGTGGTGACCCTTCATGACCGAAAACGTCCTTCTCACTTTTGTCCTTATCTTTTGTAACTTTTCGTATTCCTCAAAGTGTCCCTTCATGATAATTTGTGCCCTTACTCTTTTGTCTTCACTTGGTGACTCTTGGTATTCCCCAAGATGACTCTTCATGGGAAAATGTGTCTCATCCTTATTTTGTCTTTACCCCATGGCTCTTCAAATTCTCCATGGGCCCTTCTTTTGTCTCATATGAAACCAAAAATATATTCATTAATATTAAATAACTATTAACTCATATTAGCCAAGATATATTTATTACAAACAACATTAAATGCAATGGGGCCTTTATCACCAATAATTCTAAACCTTTGACATCAATGACAATATTTCCAACACTATTATTATATGAAGAATTAAATAAAATGGTAAATAGATAGTTTCAAGCTTGAATAATCTGTAACAAGTTATGTCTCATCTCCATGAGGTCATTACACATATGTTCATATTTATTGCATTTCATAAGGCTCCAAAGCTATTTTCAAAGGGAAATAAGATAAAGGTACATAAAAGTGAATTTTACAAGATCATAAATTACATGTATAACATGGAGAATGTCATAATTTGGTAGTTAAATAGTCAAAATTGATGAATGTCTCCTTTTCAATGTACAATGAAAGAATAACTCATTCTTTATAGGTAGTTTAGGTGTTTTTATGGGCAAGAAGAATTTATCTTCAAATTTAAATGCATGTAGGAATGTTGACCCACCTCTATCATGTCATATTTAGGTTCATAAGGATATTTCATGTCTTAAAAACACAATATATTTATATAAACATCTCTTGAGCTCCTTATATAGTCTAAAAATAGTTCAAATGATAAATTCATTTGATCACAAATGTACGGACATGGTGCATAGAGGAAAATACTCTTTAATTATGTTTGGGGGGGGTGAGGTCACTTACTAATAGTGCCATTGATTCCTAGATATAAGGGTTAGCCTTTATGAACAAATGTTAATAATCTAAGTCACTCAAAACTCTTCTTAAACCCTAATATCAACTTGATGGGAGTAAAAGTGAAGGAAATGGATCCCAACACATTAAATTTACATGGAAGCACTTGGATCATGTTCCACACTTTATATATGTGTAATAATTATACTTTTACAAGTCATTTTTGACTATTTATTTTTAACCATGCATGTGTACTATATAATTCTAGGAAAGAAAACACCCCACATATATTTCTTGTAGCATATACAACAAAATAAAAATACATGTGCTAGAAAGAAATATATCCATGAATCCACAAAAAAAACCAATATATAAATCATGTAATAAAAATCCAACTATCAAAATAATGTATCTCTATATATCATGGGTTTTTATACAAAATACAAAAATACATTGCTCTAGCTCTATGTCTCGGATCTATCATGCCTATCTTGTGGACTAACTATGCTATATTCCTTGGACCATTACATATGCATAGTATGTTGTAATGAGGTTGTTTGAGATATCAACCCTACTACCTATCCCTGTAGGTTGTCCACCTAGGCCTATACCTATCTTAGTTAGATCATGGTAGCCATGTGTGTGGTTGTGTTTTGAGACAAGGCTTATCAATCCTATGCTTCTCCTAATCCCACCCTTAATAGTGGATTTAATCCATCCTCATGTGTTTGTATCTACCTTGTGATCTCCTCCACTAGTCTAAACTAGCCTTCCTAAGCTTAAGTAGATGGTACCATAAGATCATCCAACATGGTGGAGTCATATGATAACATCACTCCATCCAAAATATCATGGTGTGCATCCATGACTAAGGATCCCCATATGATCTCCTTTGTTTTAGACTTTGTAAAATCAATACCTAGATAGATATCATATCATATCATACATCTCAAAATCTATCTACCTATAATCATATACAATTAGTATTCTATCTCAAAGACTAAAAATTACAACATTTCTTACCTATCTTGGTATCACCAACCATCATTTACTCATCCATTAAGTATGGTCTCTCCATCATCCTAGCCCCTGAGCACCTAATCCATGGGATGCCTCTCTATCAAATTATATCCTAGATTCACCACCCATGTATGCCTCAAGCCTCAATGGTTCCTATATCGACTAAGTCTACCCTAGGCTAACTATTAAGCCATCTTATATAACCACCCTCTATTGTCAATTTCACTGATGGCATCTCCATCGGTGGTGTTCCCATGGTGGTCACTTCTCTTTGTAGTGTGGTGCCTATTTTGGTACCTAATATACCCTTGTATACACATATGTTCCCTTTCCTCCTCTAGCTATCATCTATCATGATTAACTAGTCCATGTTCTCACATTCCATGTCATTATTTTTAGTCTCTCAACTGGTGCTCCTCCTCCTCTCCTCCTCATCTCTCTCACATGTCATGCCAAAAATGTAGTCCATACTATAGGATTCATTAGGTATGAGAGTCTAAACCATATTTTCATGTGTGCCACTAGGTGTGGCTCTACCCACTAGATATAGTGACCTATGATCTATTCTCAAGCCAAACTTAGTACCATGATCACCCAAATAGGCTAAATACTAGTAATATGTGCATAGGGATTCAACACAATCTCTCCTTGTGTGACTATATATAGTGTTGGTATGTGCGGCACAACCCACACTACTTATTCATCTCTCCATCTATAAACTTAAGGTAACCTATCATCAACCACACGGTGAAACCTAATTGGACAATACATCAATAACATCTCATATATCCATGCACCCAATAACACCACTAGTCCCATGGTCTTCTATGCTTTGGAAAACATCCCATACATATCATGAATGAGCTAGACCTAGATGATAAAACCAAAATTTTAAATCACCCTATGATCCAAAATGTATTAGCATAAAAGATATCACATATAATAGTACCTTACCATCCAACTTTTAACACAACACTTATGTTGTCATAAGTCCAATCAAAACCTTCCAAATATCTATAATTTACATAATATATACATCTAATAATTTCACACTCATCTTGAGGTAGATCCTTTCTGAGCACATCACCTATCTAGATAGTGCTCATCTCTCCTCTAGATCATTTGGTATCCTAGTGATCACGAGTATTCTTCTTATAGGTAGTCCAAGAATACATGAACATATTCTAGTTTGATACCTACCTCTATGGTCTCCCCACCCACCACCAATTAAAAAGTGTTGGTAAACCATTTCCATGCTCCAAATAACATGAAAATGAGAACAACACTTAATGAGATTGATCTCATCTCCATGATAACTCCCAAGCACAATGTAACCAGTCTCGCTCTATCCACATCTACCCACTACTCTAGAAAATCAACTAACCATAAGGCATTGATCAATCACCAAAATATTAGGTGCCTCTATAAAGTATCAAACAACAAAGGATGTATTATACCTTCATATCATTCATAATAAACATACATTATTACAAATTTCATAAAAAAAGAATTGGTTTGATTTAGTTTCCTCATTTCCTACATGATTTATCAATTACAAACTAAATTAGACCTATCCTTTATTAGGGACACTAGATCAGCCCTATTATAATTTCAACCAAATTGGCCTTTTCAGTACTAAGTCAACCACTTACTAATAAGCTAAGTTGGTCCACTATTTTTTATCTTTAACCCAACTAAGTTGGACACTTAATACTAAGTCAACCCACTATTTTTCTTATCTTCGACCAATTAAGTTAACCATGTTGACCTTGTTGTTTCACTATAATGACTTTTTGACTAATTTTCATAAATGCTTTGAATATTTATTGGTCTGAATCCTTTCTAATAAATACTCCATAAGACCCCTAGTACCCCTAAAAGTTTCTTAAGGTTAATTCAAGTATTTAGATTTTGCCTAACAATCAAATTTATATAAATCACTCAATTTGAAATAAAAATACTCCAAAGTTTGAAATTTTTAGTTGCTTACCTATGTTTCACTCATTGTGGTTTTTATGCATCCTCCTCATCTTAGTTTTATGGGTCTTTCACTAGGTCTATCAAATCTCTATTTTCCTTAGAATTGTAAATAATGCTAAATTAATTATTTTTCACCCTATTTATATTTACTATTTCAAAATTATTTACCTTTCAAAAATTTACCAATATATTTATTATTTTGCTCATATCTTTTTCTCTCCTAACTTTTTTTTCAAACTGTAAAATTTTCTAAAATCTTGATGTCATAGAGAATCTATTCAACTATCATATATTTATATTTCAAAAAAAAATTATTTTTCAATCTTTTAATATAATATTTTTTAGGTTCACCTCATGATCCTCATATTGGAAACATTTTCCTTTCAAATAAATACATCTTTATTTATATGACTAATGTGATTAAAAGTATGTGTTTTTGAATTTTGTCTTTTTATTTCTCTTATTTTACTTTATTCAGCTTCAACATTTTATGTTGCTATGTTTTTTTCACAAATCACCATCCCATGTTTAACCTACATGAAATGTTATGAGATTCATGTGGGGAATATGTATACACATAATATTTTCAAACTTTATCAATTATTGATGCTTTCTATCTTCTACGAACCCATTAAGTATCAATCTATCTAAGTGTATGCCTTAAAGGGTGCATTAGGAAAGTGATGGGTAGACCATTGGTGTTTCACAAGATTATTGTACCTTTTAACATTTTATATCTACCCACTTATCTCCTTTAAACATTCCCCTAAGCTTTTCCTCCTATTTTTCACCCTCCTGTAGTCTTTTACCACCTTCATTATCCATTTATATAACCTAAACCCCTTTTTGATAGTTTACATGACATAGTTATCCACTTCAAACTTGTATTCTTATTGAAATTTTTTATTAGGGATTAGGTTGGCCCATGGATGACCTATTCCATGACTTATTTTATTTTTATCAATTATAATATTAGGTTAATCAGGTTGACCTTGTTAGCATAAAATTTTAGAAGTGTTTAGGGTTAGATCCACCTATATAAACACATCCATTTCCATCATTTATTATGAAGAGAAGAAGAAGTAAGATATATTATGTATCTATTTATCAACCATTATACTTGAGAAGGAAGCTTAGGGTTTCATAATTTATTTGGAGATATGGATATTTTCTTATGGAGAAGTATTTTAGATGCATTGGTAAGCTATATAGCCTAGAGATTATTTATCCTTGTCATATTTACATACCAAAACAATATATTATGAAGTACCTTGGCCAAAGGAGAGATTGAGGCTCAACAAGTTCATCTTCAAAGGTAAGTATTCCTAAATTTGGTCCTCTTTTGTAAGAATAGATATATAAGCATTTGTAATTATCTACCATGCATTAGGATTATGTATACATTGATGTGAGTATATATCTTCTATACATGTTTCATTTTCATGTTTATTACCCCTACTTTATGTCATAATCTTTGGTGAGCACTAGATTAGACTTTTAATTTACTTGTTATTAGTTTAGTAAATATGAAAATATAAGACCTAGTTAGGGTTACTACATAGTTTTTCTTGACTGAAGGAGTTAAACCTTTCCTCATGATATTATTTGTGGTAGGAAATCCCTTGGCTATGTATAACAAATCCATATTGGTTATGACCCTGATTATCTAATGTATCCCCAAACAAAAGTGTAAGTAGGATTTATCTTCTCTAAGCTAGGATTGATTTGTAGATCTATTACATCTCCAATTACATACATTATCCTTATACATATCATCATTTGGAGGAATTAAAAACATCAATGTCAACTCTAAGCTCAATCAACTAGTTTTAGCATCTTAGGTACTTATTTCAAAGAGTTACTGATGATTTTATTTCTCTTGTCTACTTCATAAAGTTTGATAGATGGGTATTAAGATAATTTTTATGATATACCTCCTTCTCAATCCTATAATGAGCCATACCAACCTTGTCATGATCCTAATCAGCCTTATCATGAACCATGCCAGTCTTATTATTGTCCCACTTTTCCCTCATATAATTATTATTATATACCTCAACAACCTTACTACTACTTGAAATAGTCATACTCACCTCATCCTACTCTAATTATAACTCAAAATAATGTCTCCCCTATCACATCCTTATTATCACTCAATCCAAGTATGCTAAATTCTAAAGGGGTAGTGATAAAGTGGGATAAAGGAGTATATGTGATACCTTCTGACCTCATAAAGAAGATGAGTAAATAAGTATAGATGTTGATGGATAAGTGGACAATAATTGGAGAGGAAAATTAGTATGTTATGATTAATGAGACGTATGAAAGGAGAAACTTTATCTAATAGTGGGTAGATATATTAGTGAGGTGAGAAAATTAAGAAATTCACCCCGAATAACATCATCCATTATCTCCTAACCCTAGTCAACCTACTTATGTTCCAAATCCCCTTCAAGCTACACCTACCCTTATTCAAGAAAAAAAATCACTTCATCTTGGATGATTATTAGATTATGATTATTATTTACACCATTCTAAATCTTGTATATGATTCTTCTCCTATACCCACTCAAGATCAAGAAAGAGAAAATGTCTTAAAAGCTACACCAAGGACTCTTCCTAGTTGGAGAGATAATTTCCAAGTGTAGGAGATGGGAATCCTTGCAATTTTATAAGGTTGATCAGCATCCTTAATCTATTTTCCTACTCTTTAAGTCCCAATTTTCCAAGAAAACCAAGGCATATCAGACCTAGATAAGATAATTCAAGAATGGAAAAAGGAGAATGAGAGAGTCTTATCACAAGGGTTTCCTCCCTTTCCCTAAGAGATTCCAAATAAGTATTTCAAGTTCCCTAGATATAAGGACACTATTTTAAGTGTTAATTATCCTATAAAACTTCCTTCCCTCACCAAATATACTTTGGAAGAAGACCATGTGGTGTAGAAGATTGAATAAGAGTATTCAATTGCAAATGAATCCATAGATAGTCATGATGAAGACATATAAAGTGTGTGTGAAGAGGATATCTGTATTAGTAATATTGTTGGTGAGGAGAAAGGCAATTAAACTTTCATATATTATGAGGAAGTAGTGATGGAGGACTATGATCAATTAGTTATAATCTCTTCTCAAGATGACCATGAAAATACTCTCAAGAATGAGAAAGACATCATTAAATAAGTTACAATAGAGGTTAAAGTAAATGTTAGTTTGTTTCGAGATATTCCTCTTGGTGTTACTGAGCATGAAAATGAACAAGGTGAATCAATTAAAGTGGTTTTAGTAATTAATTATACATTTGACCATGACAAGGAAGTTATAAATGATCAAGAGGAGTTATTATTAAAACCTCCTGATGAGTTTGAGGAGCTTACTACAATAAAAATTCAATTAGATTGCCCTCATGTAAATCAAAATGTATAATATAAGGTAAATTATTGATCTAATATTCCCTAAATTAGTCAATACAATGAGTCTACATCTTGCTTTAATAAAGAGTTTGATGAAACACCAAGAAACCTAACAAAATTTCAAGCTAGTGAAGAACATGGTGAAGAATTATTTGAAGCTTTGGAATTTGGATACTCACTTCTCCTAGGTTATTATGATTTGGTAAATTAAATAAGAGGAATATTTAATGATCCAATAAATAATATAAAAGAGTTAGTCTTGTAAATTTGTCTTCTCAAGAGGCAACCTCACTAGATGATGATTTGTTTGAAATCTTCATTGTAGACCTTTATACACTATTGGGAGATAATGTTGATATATTTTGACTAAAATATCTCAAGAAAAAAAATATTTCTATTGGAAACAATTCTACCTATGTGCCATTATTTCCATCTCAATTTGATGAGTTTGAGTATCTAGAAATAGTATATGGACAAGTTGAAAGTCTTTGATAATTTAGTGAGGTCCAATTATGCTTCTTAAACCAATCATGTGATATTCATGTTGTATCTAGCCTTAAATACCAATGTCTAACCTTATTGGAGAAAACTCCCAAATAAGTACAACAATAGAGGGTAGAGGTTGAAGTTTTGGACTAATATGTGTTCATTGGAAATCTATTTGCTAATATAAACATGTTATAATGCATGCCAAATGTGTTAGCAATTATGAAGAATACTCATCAAAGAAAGAGGATAGTCAAACATTATCTCTTATAAAATTACATATATCATGAAGTAAGTGATATAAAACTTCCCCTTTTACATAGAAGGAAGAATAAATGTTGAGGTTAGTTGTATATTATTATTTATGCTTTATGTTTCCTAAGTTCCTTGGTACAAGTGTGTATTGTCTAGTTAAATTTCCTTTGATTTGTTTATGTGTCCTTATTTGATGTGTGTCTAGAGTTCAAGTTAGTTCTTTTTGTATCATTCAAGGTCTAATTAGGTTTGATTTTTATTACAAGTGACTCCATTTCCTAATGGAAGGATAAGACCATTGGTCTAGTAAGCATTACATGTATTATACCCTTATAAATCACCAATGTGTTGACCATTTTTTACCCCAAAGTCAAAAATTCAATACCTATAATATAATAAATTTATTTTCATGCCTCCATACATTGTTTAAAACCCATCCCATGCCTTACGAGATCTCAAAATGAAAATTTTTTAGCCTTGATAGCATCATTTAAGGTAGTGTCTTTCTTGAAGCATTCTAATGCTTTCAAGGTCAGTCTAGTGGGTCCTTGGGGTATGCCATAATGTGTCAATATGTTATGTGGTATATCAAGTCAATCCTTTTACTTTGTCACATGGTTTAAAGCTTATTAAACTTGTTTTATGAGATTAAGGTATTTTACCATTTTTTAAGGTTTTTGGAGAAGCCTAGGTTTTCATTGTGGCCAAATCAAGCCTTTTTAAGGAATTATTATTGAATTGATCATTAAATAAAATGGTCAAGAGGTATTTTAAATATTGAATAAGTTTTAACAAGTTATATTTCATCTCCATGAGGTCATTACACATATGTTGATCTTTATTGCATCTCATAAGGCTCCAAAGCTATTTTTAAAGGAAAATAAGATAAAGGTACATAAAAGAGAATTTTCCAAGATCATATATGACATGTATAACATAGATAATGTCAATATTTAGAAGTTAAATAGTTAAAAGTCATGAATGTCTCATTTTCAAAGTACAAATAAGGAATAACTCATTCTTTATAGGTAGTTTTGGTGCTTATACAGGCAAGAAGAGTTCATATTCAACTTAAAAAGAAAGTACTAATGTTCACCAACATCTCTTAGGTAATATATATGTTTATAAATCCTGTTCATGTCTTAATAAGATAACAGATGCATCCAAACTTATCTGAAGCTCCCAATTTAGTCTGAAAATAGTTCAAATGAAAAATTCATTTGCTCACAAATGTACACACATGGTGTATGGAGTGAAATACTCTTTAGGTATGTTTTGGGGGTGATTTAACTTGATAATAGTTCCATTGGTTCCTAGATATAGGGGATAACCTATATGAACAAATATTAATAATATTAGTCTTTCAAAACCCTTCTTAAACCTTGATATCAACTTGATGGGAATAAAATTGAATTAAATATCTCAAAAAACATTAAATTTACATGTAAAAACTTGTATCATGTTCCAAAATTCATGAAGGGCCTATTTACATAATTTGATAGTACACTCACCTATACAAACATTATAAATACTAAGTTTTATAGAGATTTCAAAAACAAAAAAGGGTTTTTGACTATTTTGAAATGTTCAAGACCATGGAAGAAGGTATTTTTTATTTTTTCACATCCATTTATGTCCAAAAAATATAAAAAATTTCGCCTAAAGGTGCTTCTACATAATTATAATGGAAGATAGTCATAATGTGATTGTGAGAGTGGGTAGTATGGTCATTGAAGAAGGATGGAACTAGCCTATTTGATCTAAAAATTAGAATAAAATTGATGGAAAACCATAAAACATATTATTGAAGCTATTTTTATAGTTATAATAAGGTCTAATATCCATTCTAATGGATAGTACCAAGTATAATGAGTTTAATTGCCTTAAAGCCTAGTTGGCCAATGTGAGAAGGTCATAAGGAGTTTTTGAGGTCTAAAAGTTGTATCAATGAGGCTTATTTGAGACCAAGAATAACAGGAATAAATTATTTAGTATATTTATCAAAACCCAAATTTTCTTATAAAATTTATTTGGATAGATATATATCCAATTTTTAGCACTATAGTCTCATAAACTTATAGTCAAGCCTATCATAAGCATAAGTGAAGATAACAATAGTTATATATTTTGAAGGAAGGTTCAATACAATTTGAAAAGGTATTATGAGATATATTTATTAATCTTTAGGATTAAAAATTTATTTTTAGACTCACTTTATAACTCCAATTGACCCACCTCAATGACCAATAGTAAAGACATGACCAAGTATCCTATAGGCATGTCTGCCTAGAGTGAGAGATGCCTATTTTTTTTTAAATAAAGGAGGAATATGAGAGAAATAAATTAATATTAATATTATTAAATGATTATATAATTAAATTATATTATCTTCTCATTTACTGAAAGGGATGGCAAGGTTAGTAGTCATATTTAAGCCTATTAAGCCTATGATCACACATACAAACTTGTATGTATAGATTGAAGAGATTTTATTGTTGAGAGTTATTAGAAGTTAAAAATAATATGGGAAAAATGTGATTAAGTGGTATAAGGACATATATTTTAATTATATCCATTAATAATTTAGGAAAGAGCTCAAACATGCCTAATGTTCTCTTGGCCAAATCAGGCCTATATAATGAACATGAGTAGAATTGTTCACCTTTTGGTTTTATACAATAAAGGTTAAGACGTTTTATGGTTATTTAAAACCTAATTTAATGTGTATAAATAGTTTTATAACCATTTATAATTAAATTAAATGCCTAAAGCTCCTAAATAATCTAAAACAATTAAATAGGCCTAATAAGCCTAATGGAGACCTATAGGTCTCTTAACCAAAAGAGTGAATAAATTGCAATTTTATATTTGTCAAAAGATGAATTTACTTGTTTTGGGTGTTTTATATAGTATATAAACTTAAAAATGTGTGGATACCATTATTCAAATAAGGAAATTATCAATAAAATCTCATTAGGCCTAGACAAATCTCTTGGCATAGAAACTCTAACAATGGCACTAAGGTAGGTTTCACAAGAAAATGGAGTTGTAGTCACTCCAAGATGTTTTTAGATAATTATTATAAGGTGTTTCTTATCTAAAAATTTCAATTTCAACCTAACTCATGTGTAAAAATAATATTTTTATACCAAAACATCCTTCTCAATCTTATAATGTAGTCTTTCTATGCGAGAGGCTACCTTTTCTTACTCAATACACTATAGAGAGATTGCATGGGACCTTGGAATCCTAAGTAGAGTTAGGTATTGTTGATGCTTATAAATTTACCATAGGTTATCTTCAATTTTGATGAACACTTCTTATTTTAGGATTCAAAATACAAGGCATGAGCTATAGTTTGTGACAATTCAATGATGTCTATGGTGGAATAAAAATAGAGTATGGGAACTATCAATAGTATTTGTTTAGTTTAGTGGTTGGGAGCCACCATAGTTTGAATCATTAGATATTTGTGAATTTTAAGATTTCTATAATAATATAAATGAATATTAATAATGATCTTTAAACTAAAGTGCGTCTTGATAAAAAAAATAACAAAAGGGAAGGGTAAGGTAAAAAGGAAATGGGATTGCAAATTCTCATTCCAAATATTATGAAAATATTCTAATTAATTTGAGAAAAAATGAACCAATTTATGTTATAAAATATCATGAAATTATATTACATCACAAATTAGGCAAAATTTAGAGGAAATATAAAAATCATAAGAACCAAGTTTACTTTAAATGTTTGCTATTGTGGTTTGAATAGCCTAAGCACATCCAAATATAGAGAAAAATAAAATGAAGTATACTTGAGATCTTTATAGCTAATCCAAAATTATCGAAAATCAATAGCCCTATGATAGAGAATGTGACTCAATGTACTGAGAATACTTCAAACTTAATATAACACATGTAATTGAGAGACAACATTGAGATTTAACAAGATATAAAGACAATATTTTCAAAATTCCTTAGTTATCTTAAATGCTCCTAGTATACAATTGCTCAAAATCTCTAACCTTTTAAAAAATGGTAATCCTTGCCTATTTATAGGAAACATAAGTGGTTCATTGGTTAACTTTCTCAAAATATCCACATGTAGGATAAGGATAGCTATCCTTAATACAAGGATTACAAGGTATATGACCTACTACATCAAAATTGACAAAAGGAAACCATATATGCTAATAAGATAGCATATATTTGTTACAAAGGGAAATTCTTTTACAAATTACATTGGTAGTGGGCCCTTTATTATCCTTGTCTAAGGAATTATTTAACCTTGGTGTATTATTCTTTGGTTAGATCAAAATCCACTATAGGTTTTATTAGAAAATCCTCCTCTTTATTTGATAATGTGTCAAATTCATTGTCAAAATTAGCCATAAGTTCCTTGATACACTATGCTCCCATGAGCTACTTCCCTAAATTAAGTATGGTGTCAAGGATATTCTAATTATCCTTGTTAAAATGGATTTGATTGTCCTTAATGCCTTGGGTGTGGAAACCAACTCTCTGCTTGAATTCTCTATCACTGATTAGGTCCATAGAAGTGGTTTGAGAAGGGTTATCTAATAGGATCCCAAAATTTTCTCCATTTTGGTTACCAGGTCCTTGTCTTACTTGATGAAGTTGTTGACATTACTACACCATGTGATCAAATCTTGTTTCTTATGTATCAAAACTACCATGAGGATATCTAAATGTCTAAGCTTGATGATCTTAAAGTTTAGGCCCTAATATTTCCTATGCACCTTGATGAGTTATGTCATCAAAGGTTGAGAATCCTACCATTAGGTGATTAAGACTTGTACCAATGTAGCTTTGTGGTTTAAAGCACTTAATCAAAGATTGATGTTCTTTAAATTATCAAATGTACCTAGCAAATATTTATTCAACACTTGTAATATGTCCTCAGGAATTGAGAGTAGGTCTTGAGCCTCTAAATCTTGCTTCTCCTTCTCCAAGTTGAGGATCCTTTGATTCATTCATTGGATTATATCCATAGTAATTTCTAATTGTGATAACACTAAAATGGATACATCCTCTTAATGGATGGGATGTACTCCTGCTACTTGCCTTTAAATAGGAGTTAATCCAATAAAAAGTTCCACCTTTTGAAAGGTGAACTTCTTGGTGCCAATGGTAGATTTATTTATTACTACTCTCTCAAGACTTGATGTGTTTGGATTGAATTAAACCTTTGTGCTATACTCCTTAAATTATGGATTCTCAAGATCTTCTACATTTGAACTCCTAGAGGCCCCTGGCATGTCAATCCTCTAGCTTTATTTGTCATGAAGGATTTGTATCCTTCTCTTTGTCTAGTTATTTACAATGTCTTGGATCCATGGATTGAAATTATCCTACACATCTATGCCAACTTGGGTTAAGGCCCATGATAGAGATAGAGATGGGATTTTTGTGATTTCTCATAAACAAACCAGTCAGGATGGTTGGTCCATAAATAGGGTTCTCATCACTGAAGAGATTAAATTCACTGGTAGGGTGAGTGAATGTTAACCTAGGATTATATTTAGTTGCCAAGGGCATGAAGGCCAATTTTTATTATCTATTTCCTCCATCTAATGTTGTTAAATCCTTAATTTTTGTATTTGGAAGATCCTCCTCCCTATCAAAACCATAGGTAGTTATAATGTCAACAAGGGCACTCTCCACTATTTCTATTTCCTTTAGGGAAATCATGCTAATGATTTCCACTGGGGAAGGAGGCCTCTATGGGGATGCCTAGGGTTGAGGACCTTTTATATGTCTATGCTCTATCCTTATCTATTTAGCCACAACTTTACCCTTTCCTTTTATATCCTTAGTTTGTCCCATCTAGGGTGGCTTTTTCAATTCTACTCATTAAGGATTAGAAAATTATAATCCAATAGGTGGCTCCTCATGAACAATACCAAATGGTCATATAAACAACTGATAATTCAAGGGATACATTTTAAATCTCTCTCTTAAGGGTTTATTGTCTCTAACCAGCCTATGTTCCAACTGGATATTATAACCCTTGATCCTAGACAGGACCTCTTCAAAGTTTTTTGCCCTTGTATAGATACCATCCCCCACACCTAGTTGATGTTTATATTAAATATTTGGGACATTTTTATATTAGATGTGGTTTTTCACTCTATTATTTGGGTCCCACATCTTAAGGTCATCCAATTGGAAATAAAAATAATTTCTATGGATCACCATAATTTCTAGTTGCTTCTAATCCTTAGTCATAATCATGCCAATGTCCAGTGGAAAGTGATGGACCTAAGATTTATTTTTTTCTTGCATGTCCCATCCACACCCTAGATGATTTTATAGGAAATCTCTTTCTCTACAATCTTACTAGGGACATTAATGGGAAATCACTAGGGTTAAGTCATGATTCCTTCTATACTTATTATAGTACAATCTGAATATAACCATACATCCCCCATGGCTTCTACTTACTTTTTTATTAGAGAGTGGAGTCTTGGCATAATGAAACTGGTGATTACTCAAGGATATTTGGGAAAACACCATCATAGATAAATTATATGTGGTTCCTATATTTTAATATATGCAATTTATAGTAGTGGTGAGAGATTGTGGTTCTACCATCATGGGACCAATTTTAGATGCTATGGAAATTTACAGAGCTTAAAATTGAATCCAAGAGATAAGACATCATATTAAATTGTTTGGAGGGCCTTCTCTTGATGGTTGTGAATTGTTTGGCCAAGAAAAACCTTATTATCTCTCCAAAGGGAGGAGTTAAATTCTGATCCAACATGTAGTGTACGTAAGATACACAGACCTTGATTACATAAGTAGTGGAAGGGGCACCAAAGGTTCTATTCAGTAAGGTCATAGCTATCCAAATGACCTCCCTAAATTAGACAATAAGAATCCTACCATTAGGGGAACTAGAAATATGAGAGCCTTGGATTAACCAAGGTGTGTGGACTAAATCTAGGTCTTGGGTGTTTGTTTACTCTCTCAAGGATGGGAGATCAATATGAGGCAAGGAGAGCTTGTAATATGTTTTAAAGGCCATAGGAGAAATAAATTCAACCTTCTTAGTGCTTCCCTCTTTAATAATTCATTCTTTATCTATTCTATAATAAATGAAAATGGGAGCAAGAAGGTCAATACAATGCATTACCTCTACTTAGGCTACAACATGGTGGAGGCCTACTTGTTGAATTAAGACTAGGTCATTGTATCTGTAATGCACAGAGTCATTCCTATTTTCCTCCTAGGAAATTGGTTGCAATTATTCCATAAGGAAGAATAACTTAGACTATTTCCTTAGTCCATTCATGTTTAGGGCTGTCAGGTCTAACTTTATGTCTTTGAAGATCTTCTCCTCATTGTCTAAAGTTAGATAAAGTTATACTACCATCTTCATCTATTCTCTGCTTGCCACCATTGATGACACTAAATTATACTTTCAAGGTTACCAAAGGTTTCAATAGTGCACTTAATTCAAGGTTCATTTGTACTATTTTGATTGTTTTGTGACCAATTGAGCTAACTTAGGTCTTCTTTATAGAGGTTTTAGGGTTTTTGATCTTTAATGGTGTAAATATACAATTTCTTAATATTATACATGCCTTATATTTGATGGGACCTTATTCTCATGCCCTTTGTGCTTTCAAGCTTAGGATATATTTGATTTTGATTTTTTATGCTTATTTAGAGCCTATGTGGCATGGATCTATGCCTTTCATGGTAATTTTTATAAATTCTAGTTAGAGACTAGCCATTGGCTTTAAAAATATTTATTTATTTTGCTCCAGTAATCTAAATTCAAGTTCCTATGTTCTTATTTGTCCCTTGATATTTAAGTTCATGGCTATGCCACTTAGCACCTCGATAAATCTTCCTCATGCTACTTACTCTTTCCAGTTGTTACTTAGCCACGCATTAGACATGTGACAAGCTCATGATGACTTTCAAAAGTATTCAGGATCAACGTACCATTAGATCAAATCCAGTGAGTGAGTGATTGCTATTAATTTTTACAAGGTCCAAGTCATTTAATTGAGCACCTTTATTAAATGGGTCCCATTCAATTTTTTTCCTTTGAATGGAAATTTATCTTGCATCCTCCTCATGAGGCTCTATGTACCTCTATCAATTACCCTAGCCATGGGTAGGCCACATGTCAAGCTCAAAAAACTTTTGAAAAGTCTTCGAGCTCGATGTACCATTGGATCAAATCTAACAAGTGAGTGATCACTATTAGATCCTATAAGATGCACACCTTTTAATAAATCCTATGAATATATAAACTTAGACTTATAATGATGTTACTAAGCTCTATTATGTTAAGAAACACAAACTAACTTAGGTTAAATCCTTTTATGATAAGTATTTTTACGTAAAAATGCTAGGAATTCCTTTAAAATGGTATTTCTAAATTCACCCTTTCCTTAGGCTTTGAAAATTTGTCTAGGTTAAATTTAGCAAGCTTGGTAATGTCAATTTCATCCTCACATACGTAAAATGATGAGATAAAGCTTATCAAATTTAAGACAATGGAATTGCTTTAGCCTAATGACTGAGTGAAATAGGTCAGTTTCTCAGGAATTCCTATAGCTTTAGGGTCAATGTGCATCATTAGATTAAGGCCTCTGAGGTAGTGAGGACTACCAAATCATAATTTGAGTGATTGATGATGATTTGTCTCCCTTTTTTTGTTGAATTTGGTTCACACCATTGGATCAAATCCTCTAATTAATCACAAGGTGTTATATTTGAAAAAGTACTTGAGCTTTATGTTAAGGCCCAATATGTACAAAGGTTTTGACCTTTAAAAGTTTGTTTGTGATTGCAAACACCAAGATATTTAAACCTTAATAAAACCTAGTTAATCTTAAAGGGCTCTCATGTTTTAAATGGGAAAATAAAAGGTCCAAGTGTTGATTTTATATTAATGTTTGGTCATGTTTAAAAACATAATCAAAACTTAATATAAAGTTAGACTTAGGGTTTTTATAACCGACAGGAAATATAATTCCTACTAAATTTTTCCCATGGACAATTGAATTCAAACCCCTAGGGTTTACTACTTAGGAATCTTAAATTTCTCCATAGAACCTATAACTAATCACCTCAAAGATAATCATTAGCAACATTAGTCCATAAAACACAATCATAACTAGATACACCAAGGCTCATGTCTTTTAATTGAATTTCCTTTAAATTTCAAGAAAGAATAACCCTTTCACATTAAATTTATAACATAGATGTTTTGAAAAATTCAAAAGGGTCCCCTTTCAGCAAAAGAAAAAATGGGGGTATGTTGGTCTCAATAAATGACAACTCATAAGGGAAATATATAAATATGTTAGAGCTTTGGGCTCTGGTTTAGACCTATGCATAAGTTTTTATTTATCTCATTTTGACATATACCATCTTCTGAGTCGATTATCAATTGAAATAAGCATCTTATGTGTAAAATTTTAACTTGGATATTAGAATAAAAACATGCAATGTGTGCTTTGATTCCATTTATTGTTTGTCATGAGACTTCAAGAAACAACATCTAGGTTCATATACTTTTGGCCATTACATTTGAAATTGAGAATAATAAATATTATCTTAGGAAAAAAATTTATTAATTTAGGGGAGGTTTAGGCATTACTATATTGCTAGCTAGGCATCTATATCCCAGATAGAGATAACTTTAGCTACACTTATGGCCTTGCTCCATTTCCAACCAGGCATCTTTTGATTTACCATTAAGTCTTTTTTTTTGTTTTTAACCAAGGTTGGGAGCCAAGATAGCCAAGTTTAAGGATTTGATGAAATGTCTTGGCCTTAGGATACTCTCCTTTAGTTGAAATTTTAATCCCAGATAAGGATATGTTTTAAGTGTAAGCATGAATGTGAATTTACAAATTGAATTCACATTATGCACATATGATTTTTATTAAAACCAAGCTTTGATTTAGAATAAGGTCTGAATCTTTGTGGGACATTTCGCTCTTATACCTATCTATGTCAGTGCCTTTGGTTACATCATGATGCTTTATTACCACCTCATGTTCACTTTTGTAAGATTCATACTCACACCTTTTGAGCAATTCTAAACAAAGATAATATATGAGACTCTACTAAAACCAAGGAACACCACCAATAAAAAAAATGAAACATAAACAAACAAACAAATAACAAAAATAGACAAGCATAAGCAAACAAATATATAAAATCCTAACAAGAAAAAATAAATAAAGGAAACTAACCAACCTATCTACTCTAAACGTAACAATATTATAGATTTATTTCATGAAGATCCCTAGTGGGGTAGAAAAAAATTAATGCTTGAGTTATTTCCCATTGGTGGGAAAAGTAAACTCTACTCCTTGAAGATATTTCAACCTGAAAGTGTTGTTTCCTAAATTTTTTACAATTTGGTATGGGCTAATCCACAAAGGGGTGAACATGCCATGTTTGCCTTTAGGATCTGATGCCTTGTCCCAGAGGAGGAGTAGATCTCCTTACCTAAACACCTTCACTTTGGAAATTTTATCAAACCATATTTTCATGGTTGATTGGTGCCTACTAAAGTCTACAAATGCCTTTTCCTTGGCATCTTCGATTTGAATGATGTCTAATAGCCTATAATTAGCAAGTTCCTAGCTATCCTCCATATATTCTTACATGAATGTGAACACAGGAAACTTCAAGGTGATGGAAAAGATAGGCTCCTTACCATATACTAATAAAAATGGTGAATCCTTGAGGGCTTGTTTGATATTGATTCTATCTACCCATAATGCCAAATTAAAGCATTTATACCATGTTCTAGGTTATCCTCAATAGACTTTTTGATGGTTTTCATCAATTTTTTGTTTGTGGATTCATAAACACCATTTCCCTAAGGATATTGATTGGAGGAAAACTTGAGTACAATGCCTTTGTCATAAGCCCATTCCATCATTTCAATGGATATGAAGGTAGATCCATTATCACAAACTAAGGAAACTGGGGTTCCAAATCTAGTGCAAATATTTTCCTCTAAGAAATTAATCACCTCTTATGTTACGAATTTCTTAGTGGCTACTACCTCAATCCACCTAGATTAATTATCCATAGTAGTTAGGACATATTTGTGACCTTCAGAAGAATTGGGGTTAATCACTCCTATGAAGTCTAATCCCCATTATGCAAAAGGCTTGTCTAAAATCATAGGTTGTAAAGGCATGGTTACCTTTGGCTCTTTTGTGATAAAGATCTAGCATGAATGGCACTCCCTCATATGTATGTGTGCATATTTGAAAAGGGTGGGCCAATAATACCTAGCCTTAAGATTCTTGTGGGTTGTGGTTCTGCATGAAGGATGTCCACTGCCCAACTTTTCATGGAAAGTAGACATGATTTAAGAGGCCTCTTCTTTCAACACACATCTTAAGTATATCCCTTAAAAAAATTTCCTATAACAGTCTCCATCTTTGATGAGCTAATGGGATGATTTGATCCTTATATCTCTCTTCTGCTCTCTAGTGAGTCTTGGGGGACAACTTCCTCTAATAAGAAGATGCATTAAATATTCATACATTTCATTCGATTGGAATTTTTATTGATCTATTTGCATGACATGGAGCTTGGGGTCAATAAAGGTAATCATCCGAACTAAGACATGAAATTTCACTAATTTGGCAAACTTAATTTCTATATCATACTCTTATAGGATTGCCATCTACTTGCCTCTTATTTGACCAAGCTCATTATGACTCAACATAAGCTTTGTAGTTGGGTTAGGTAAAATGGTATGCACTTTGTTTCTAAAGAAGTAATTTGTAAACTTTTTTACTACCTTTACCAAGGCATAGGCTTGCTTATCAATGATGGAATAATTCACCTCACATTTTTGAAGTTAGTGCTCATGAAGGCTTTAGGGTGGTCATTCCCATCAACCTTTTGAGTTAAGACAAAAACCATGGTGTGGTTAGAGGCAAATGAATTTAATAAAAAATCCTTTGAAAATAGAATACTTATCAAGACTAGGGCTTGACTGATTACTCTTTTAATGTCAGTAAATGCTTTCTTGGATTCCTCAATCCAAGAAATTTTAGCATCTTTCTTAACCATATCATTCAAAGGTCTGACAATCTCAACAAATCTTGAAATAAACTTCCTCACAAAGTTAATATTTCCAAGGAATGACTTTAGTTCTTTTTTATTGTTGGGAAAACCAATTTTAGAAATTGCCTCCACTCTATTAGGATCTATGAAGATCCAATCTTTGGTAATGACATGACCCAAAAATTTTCCTTTAGTGACATAGAATATGCTTTTCTTGGCATTAAGAGATGCACCATACTTCCTACATTTGTCAAATACTTGTCTCAAATTCAAAAAATGTTCTTCTCTATTTTTAGAGATTGTTGTGAGATCATCCATATATATGATGATGCATTTTCTCCTAAACCATGGAAAGCATGGTTCATGGACCTTTGAAAAATTTCCCATACATTAATTAATCTAAAAGGCATTCTATTGTAAGGATATGTTCCCCATTTTTTAGTAAATTCTATTTTCATCATATCTTCTAGAGCAACATGAACTTGGTTATATACAAAAAATCCATCCAAAAAGGACATCATGGAATATCCTAGAACAGTGGTCCAGAGAAGGCAAGGGGTAATAATCTTTATTAGATGTTCTATTCATATTTTTTAAATATATGCATAATATTATTTCCCCATTCCTTTTTTTTACTGTTACCAGGTTTGCAACCTAAGTTGAATGCCTAATAAGAAACACAATCCTTGCATATATTAGTTTATTGACCTCCTTAAATATCATGGGTTTTAAAATAGGGTTAACTAGTCTTTGCTTCTATCTAAAGGGTTTATAACCCTCATAGAGAGGTATAGTATGAGTAATAACCCTTGGGTAAAATATTTTTAGCTCTTCATAGGACCAACCAATTACAACTTAATATTTTTCAATCATCTCTCTATCTTTTCTATTTTCCATTTCAGTGCAAGCCTTCCCTATATTCACTATTTGGGGCTAATCATGTGGGCTAAGGTTCATTACATGACAATATTTACCATTTACCCTATTTTGCTTAGGTGCTTCATAAATATTGTTAAGATCAAATAATCTTTCCAATGAAATCATCTATTTAGGTATCTTATTGTCAGTTAGATGATTTTACCATTAAGTTCCCTCTTAGGAAAATTTTCATCAGCTTCATCAATAATGTGAGCTTCAAAGGCTCCAAAAGTAATCAAGAAAACCATAATTTGTTGATCATGATTGAAAACTTGAAAGTGGTTTATGTTATTAGGGACTGAGGGACATGGTACTAGCTCAATACAGAGGTTCTAAGGCATGAGGTTAGCTATAGTAGAAGCAAGGTCATCAATAACTTTATTTTTTTCCCTAGGGATAGACAAGATATTGAAGCCATCAAAATATTCCACCAAGTCCCAAACTCTAAAATTTTACCTCTTAATGTAAGATAGCTTACACTGGTACTTACTCCTTACTTGATTAACTACAAGTTCAAAATCTCCATAAGAAAGTAGTTCTTTGACCTTATGCTTGATGCCAAGCTATAATCCTAGGATGAGAGTCTCACACTTAGCCAAATTATTAGTGTATGGTAATTGTAACCTATAAGATATATGGTATTGTTTTTCTATAGGATATATCAATATAATACTAGCCCTTAATCCTAATTTTCATTTGGCACCATCAACATATAACTTTCACAGGCCAGGTATTGGAAGGAACTCTTGGAATTAGGTTCCTTTGTAGTTTTTAAAGTGAATACTCCTAGATCATAATCTAGGAAGTTTTCCCTTTCATTGACAACATTATTTATATTATCATGTGTTTCATTCTAGGTTCCCTTTTTACTCTTATCTTATTTGGCACACCTTTCCAAGGTATCCACAAGTGTGAGAAATTAGTAGACATGTAACCATTTAAGGCCTTAGTCCATTCTCTACTAAAGAGCAATCTATGAGCATTAGGAATATCCACCACTTGTATGTCAATGAATTGTTGAACCCTAGGTTCATTGGCTAGCTACATATGCACATTTAATAGTCCCCAAATGACCTTGACTCTAGATTTATCCAATTTAGTAACCACCTTCTCAAACTTGATTGTTGTTAACCCAAGTTGTTCATATATCCCAATAAGCATGATGTTGGTTGACGCTCTAGAATCTAAAAGACAATTATGGATATTCTTCCCAAATATCCTAACTATAAGCAAGAAGGGTAGGGACTTTTCTTTAGTTACTTGTATAATTACATTAACACTATCACTTTTAGGGGGCTTCCCAAGTTTTTTAGACAATGATTCCAAGAGTAAATCTCTTTGTTCTATAATTTGAGTTAGCTCATGCAGAGTGATGTTGGCTTTAATATTTTTCATATCCTTCATAATGTTGTAACCAATCTTGTTCAAAGATTTTGTAGTATTTTTAGATGAATTTCCCTTATATTTTTTAGGATCATTACTTGATGTAATGTCTAAAGGGGTCCCATAGTTTTTAGGAGGAGTAAAGGTAGTCAATGGCTATTTTTGCTCCCTATTTCTTAGAGTATATGCTTTCAAGAACTAGTAGAATGCTTGAATCTCTTCAGGGATATTCTCACGCTCATTATATTCTTGAAAAGTGAATTGAAAAGTTTCTACCATGTGCACTTTGTTAGATGATTTAGATTTATCAAGACCTACAATAACATCTTTATTTGGAACCATTTCAAATGTGTCTAGTTCTTCATAAAAACCTTCAAAGGCTTTTCAAAATTTAATGAAGTCAATCTCACCATGCTTAGAGGTAGCATGCACCCTATAATAATTTAGTAAGGTAGTATCAATGAGGTTGATATCCATAGTCATTTTTCTAGAGGAAGGCTCATTAGCTTTATTATTGTAGAAACTGTCATTCGAAAATCTATTTCTAGTCTTGTTAAACTTTTGGAAAGTTAATTTTCTTCCATATTTGTCATTATCATTACCAAATTGATTTTATAATTAAAAAAAATCTATGTTGAGCTTATGGACCATTTTTAATAGAGATTCATTTTCATTCTTTGGAGTCTTAGAATTTTGATCTTGGCTATTGTTAATGCCATTGATAGGCACTAAAGCCTTCTGGTCATTTATAAGAGATCCATTGGTAGCTTAATGGCTCAAGAAACCTAGTTTTTGATTAGGGATAGCATGGATTTTAGGTAATACATTCAAGTCAAGGAACTAGTTTAATGCTAGAGTATTTAGTTATTATTTGGAAAAAGGTTTATTGCAGGCATTTGAGGATTAACATTTGGAACAAAATAAGCCATCTATCCTTGGGACTGCATTTGGTCATTAAGAACCACTACTTCAAAATAAGCTTTAGCCAATGTTATGATAACTTGGATAGCTCTTTTAAGAAATATAAAAGGTCAACAACATATTTGTAAACCTCTAGAGATAAAGCTTTATTAGGTTTATATAGATTCATGGTCTAACTAAAAATCTTTTACAACCTAGCATTAAAGGACCTAATAGGTTCAGTTGTATCCCTCTTAATAGTTATGAATTGATGATAAATGACATAGGGGCTTATGATCTTTCCAAATTCATCAATAAAGATAGTGTCAAAGTTATTCCATGAGATAATACAATTGTCATTAAAATTAAGGAACCATTCATATGCAACATCTCTGAATATAAATGGGAACAACCTACATGTTACACCTTCATGAATAATATTTAACAATCTTAATGTATCTTTGAAAGATTTAACATGATCCTCCATAGTTACAATAGTAGTTGGACTAAATATTAGCAAATTTTTTTTAGGATTACATGATAAATCATGAACCACACTTGGTATATTGATGGGGAACTACCAAGCCACACCATATTTAGATGAATATCAAACATAGGAATCCCTTGCAAGAGTGAAGATGGTAGAGACTTATAATGCTTATGCCTTCCTCTATCTTTCGTAGTTCTTTTATGGATTTCTAGCTCGAGCAAGGGTTCTCTAGTCTCTGAATGTAATCTAGTCTTGATACTTGGCATTTATAGGCTGAGGATTCAGAATCCTATTTGAAAAATGATGAGTAAAGTTAGAACTTCATAAATAATCAACAATCAACTTGTATAGTAATCTTATTTTTCAAATATTTTCTTGTAAGAGGATAAAGAACATCAATCTTTGACTAACCAAGATTAAAGATGTGATAATTTATGTAAAGATGACCATTTTTTACAAGTTATGACTCAAATAATCTTTTATTGACAAATAATTATCAATTTTAACTAGAATAAGTTGTTATAAATTCAAAGACTAATGAATTCTTAGCACTGGAATCCATATTTACTAGAATTAAGAATATTTATTCAAATAATATCAATATTTGTATGAGTAAACCTAAAGACTAGTATAAAACAATGAAGGTCACCATTCTTTACAAAATTTATGCTAAAAAAAACATAATAATGTAAAATATAGAGTGGTCTTTGAACAAATACACCAAAACTAGCAAAAATCTATAAAGATTTGTGGCCCTCCTTCTAGCACCAATGAAGCTTCCTTCTATTGATGCTTTTAAATGTACCATAGGTGCTCTTCAGTGTTGATTAACACTTCTCATTTTATGATTCAAAATCTAAGACATGATATGTAGTTTGTGACAATTTAGTGATGTTTGTGGTGGAATAGAAGTAGTGTATGGGAAGTGTCCATAATGTTTTCTTAGTTTAGTGGTTGGGAGCCACCATGGTCTAAATATTTGGATATTTATGAATTTGATGATTTATAGACTAATATAAATGAATATTAACAATGATATTGAAACTAAAGTGAGTCTTGATTAAAAAAATAAGAAAAGGGAAGGGTAAGGTAGAAAGGAAAGGAGATTGCAAATTCTCATCTCAAATATTATGACAAAATTTTAATTACTTTGAGCACACATGAACCAATTTATGTTATAAAATAGCATGAACTCAATTAAATCACAAATCAAGGAAAATTTAGAGGAAATATAAAAATCATAAGTAAGAATGAAGTTTACATTAAATGTTTGCTACTATGGTCTGAATAGCCTAAGCACATCCAAATGTAGAGCAAAATAAAATGATTTATACTTGAGATATTTATAGTTAATCTAGAATGAACACAAATAAACATTCCTATGATAGATAATGTGACTTAAAGTACCAAGAATCCTTCAAACTTAAAATTACAACATGAAATTGAGAAACAACATTAACACTTAACAAACTATAAAGACAATCTCTTCAAAATTCCTTAGTTATTGTAAATGCTCCTAGTATACAATTTTTCAAAAGCTTTGTCCTTTTATAAAATGGTAATCCTTGCCTATTTATAGGATACATAGGTAGTTCACAAGTTAATTTTCTCAAAATATTCACATGAAAGCAAAGGATAGTTGTCCTTAATACAAGGATTAAAATGTCTATGACCTACTACATCAAAATTGACAAAAAGATACCATATATAATAATAGGATAGCATATATTTGTTACAAAGGGATATTCCTTTATAAATTACATTATTAGTGGGCCCCTTGATTATCCATATTTTAGGAAGGCTTTCACCTTAGTGTATTTTTCTTTTATTATCTCAAAATCCACTACATGTTTCATTAGACAATCTTCCTCTTGATTTTCCAATGTGTCAGATTCTTTATTAGCCTTAGCCATGTGTTCCTTGATACACTATGCTTCTATGATATACTTCCATAAATTAAAAATGGTGTCAAGGATCTTCTAATTATCCTTGTTAGAATGGCCTTGATTTTCATTAATGCCTTATATTTTGACATCAACTCTCTACTTGAATTCTCCATCACTGACTAGGTCTATAGCAGTGATTTGAGAAGGGTTGTCAACTAGGCTCCCCAAAATTTTCTCCATTCTAGTTAGCATGTCCTTGTCTTCCTTGATGAATTTATTGAAATTACTACACCAGGTGATCAAATATTCTTTCTTATCCATCAAATATACCATGAGGATATCTAAATGTCTAAGATTTATGATCTTGAAGTCTAAGGCCTTCTTTATCCTATGCACCTTGATGAGTTATGTCATCTGAGCTTAATAATCCTTCCATTGGGTAATTAAGGCTTATGTCATCTTAGCTTGATGGTTTAAATCACTTAATATAAGCCTTATATTATTTAAATTATCAAATGTATCTAGCAAAGATTTATTCATTACTTGTAATATATCCTCAGGAATTAAGAGTAGGACTTGATCCTCCCAATCCTACTTCTCCTTCTCCAAGTTGAGGATCCTTTGCTTCATTCCTTGGATTTTATCCATAGTCATTTCTAATTATGCTAACACCAAATTGGTTACATCCTCTTGATGTATGGGGTGTTCTTTTGTTTCTTAACCTTGAATAAGAGTTAAGCGAATAAAAGGTTCCACCTTTTGAAAGGTGAAATCCTTGATGCGAATGGTGGATTTGCTTGATACTACTCTCTCAAAACCTATTATGTCTAGATTGAGTTGGACCTTTATATCAAATTTCTCAAATTTTGGCTACTTAGGAACTTATACATTTGAACTCCTAAAGGCCCCTAGGTTATCAATCCTCTAGATTTCTTTATCATGAAGCATTTGGTTCCTTCTCTCTACCTATTTGTTTACAATATCCTAGATCCATGGCTTGAAATTATCCTACACACGTATTCTACATTGGGTTAAGGCCCATGATGTAGATAGATATGGGATTTTTTTAAATTTCCTATAAACAAACTAGTCAAGAATGGTTGTTCCATAAATAGGGTTCTTATCATTGAAGAGGTTAAATTCACTAGAAGGGTGAGTGAAGGTTAACCTAGGCTTATTTTTAGGTGCTAGGGGTACCGAGGCCAATTATTCTTGTCTCTTTCCTCCATCTAGTGGGGTCAAATCCTTGCTTGTTGTATTAGAGGGATCCCCTTTCCTATTAGAATCATAGGCAGTTATAATGTCAACAAGGCCACTCTCCACTATTTATCCTACCTCCAGGGCAATCATGATAATGATTTCCACTAGGGAAGGATGCCTCTATGGGGATACCTTAGGTTGAGGGCCTTCACCAAGTCTATGATCTATCCTTATCTCTTCAACCACAACTTTACCCTTTCCTTTTATATCCTTAGGTTGCCCAACCTAGGATGGCTTTGTTAGTTCTACTCATTGAGACTTAGAATATTGTCCTCAAACAAGTGGCTCTTAATAAGAAATCCTATATGGTCATAAAAACAAGTGATAATGCAAAGGATGAAAGTTCCATATCTCTCCTAAGGGTTTATTATCTGTGACTAGCCTATGCTCCAACTGGATATTTTAGCCCTTTATCCTACATAGGACCTCTTCAAAATTATTTTCCCTTATATAGATACCATCACACATACCTAGTTGATGTTTGTATTCAATATTTGGGACATTTTTATCTCAGATGTGGTTGGTAACTTTATTATTTGGGTCCCACATCTTAAGGTCATCTAGCTAGAAATCAAAATAATTTATATGGATCACCATAATTTCTAGTTGCTTCCAATCCTTGATCACAATCATGCTAATGTCTAGTGGAAAGGGGTGGACATGATCTTTCTTATTATTTTTTTCATATTACATCCACACCTTGGATGATTTGATAGGAAATATCTTACTATGAAATATTACTAGGGACATGAATGGGCAATCAATAGGGTTGAGTCCTAATTCCTTCTACTTTTATTACAGTGCAATCTAAATAGAACCATACATCCCCTATGGCTTCTACTTGATTTTTGATTAGAGGGTGGATACTTTGCATAAGGACACTAGTGATTATTTTATGGATATATAGGTGAAAATCATCATAGATGAATTGAATGTGGTTCTTGTATTTGAATATATGCAATTTAGAGTAGTGGTGATAGATTGTGGTTCTGCCATTAGGGGACCAATTTTGGATGCTAGGGAAATCTATAGAATAAAAAAGTTAATCCAAGAGATAAGACATCATATGAAATTTTTTTTAGGTCCTCTTGATGGCTATGAATTTTTTGGCCAAGAAAAAACTTATTAGATCTCTAATGGGAGGGGTTAAATTCTACTCTAACATGTAGTAGATGTAGGATACCCAGACCTTGATTACATAAGTAGTAGAAGGGGACCCAAAAGCTCTATTTAGTAAGGTCATACCTATCCTAATTCCCTCCCTAAACTAGACAATAGGAATCCTAACATCAGGGGACCTAAAAACTTGTAAGCCTTTAATTAACCAAGGTGTGAGGACTGAATCTAGGTCTTGGGTGTTTGGCCACTCTCTCAAGGATGGGAGATCAATATGAGGCAAGGGGAGATTGTAATAAGTTTTTAAATACATAGGGTATATGCATGTGACCTTATTCATGTTTCCATCTTGAATAATCCATTATCTATATATTCTATAGTTAATGAAAATGGGAGCAAGGAGGTTGATATAATGCATTACCTCTAGTTTGGTTGTAGCATGGTTGAGGCCTGGCAGCTAAATTAAGACTAGGTCATTGTATCTCTGATGCACAAAGGTATTCCTTTTTTCCTCTAATGACATTGGCTACAATTCCTCCACTATGAATAATAACTTAAACCAATTCCTAATTCTATTCATGTTTAGGGTTTTTAGGCATAAATCTATGTCTTTGAAGATCTTCCCCTCACTATCTGAAGTTAGATAAAGTTTTCCTTCCATATTCATCTATTTCCTACCTGTTGCCATTTATGACACTGAATTATACTTTTCAGGACACAAAAGGATTCAATAAGGCACTTGCTTCAAGGTTTAGCTATGTTATTTTGATTCATTTGTGACCAATTTAGATAACTCAGGTCTTCTTTATAGAGGGCTTAGGGCTTTTGAGCTTTAATGGTGGAAATATATAATTAATTAATCTTATACATGTCTTAGATTTTAATGGACCTTATTCTCATGCCCTGTACACTTTTTAGCTTAGGAGATATTTGATTTTTATTCTCTATTCTTATGTGGAGCCTATGTGGCATGGCTCTATGCCTTTCATGGAAATTTTAATTAATGTTAGTTGGAGATTAGTTTTTGTATTTCAAAACATTTCTTTATTTTGATCTAATAATCCAAATCTAAGTTCATGTGTTCAAATTGGTTCCTTTATCTTTAAGTTCATGGATATGCCATTTGTCACCTCAACAAATCTTCCCCATGCTACTTACTCTTGCCAGTTGCTATCTTGGCCATATGTTACCCACATGTTGAGCTCATAGGGCCTTTGAAAATTCTCTAGGATTGAAACACTATTGGATCAAATCTAGTGAGTGAGTGATCACTATTGATTTATACAAGGTCCAAGTCACTTAATTAGTCACCTTTATTAAATGGGTCCCATCATATTTTCATCCTTTGAATGGAAAGCTACCACATGTCCTCCTCATGGGGCTCTATGTACCTCTGTTAGTTACCCTATCCATGATTAGGCCATGTGTCGAGCTCGCAAATCCTTTGAAAAGTCTTTAGGCTTGATGTACCATTAGATCAAATCCAACTGGTGAGTGATCATCATTAGATTTTTTAGGATGCATACCTTTCAATTAGTCTTATGACTATATAAACGTAGACTTTAAATGATGTTCCTAAGGTCCTTTTATGTTAATAAACACAAATTAACTTAATTTAAATCCTTTTATGCTAAGTCTTTCTACATAAACTTCTAATAATTCCTTTGAAAGGGTCTTTAGAAATGCCCCTTTTGCTTAGGCTTTAAAAATTTATCTATGTTAAATTTGGTGGGTTTGATAACATCAATTATGTCCTCATGGAAGTAAAATGACAGGAGTGAGCTTGTCAAATTTAAGACAATAGAATTACTTCAGTCCAATGACTGAGTTCCATGCATTAGACTCTTGGTAATTCTTGGGGATTTGGGTTTGATGTGCATCATCAATTTAAGGCCTCTAATACAATGAAGACTACCAAATCATAATCTAAGTGCTTGATAATGATTGTTCTCCCTTTCAGTGTTAGCTTTAGTTTCTGTCATAGGATCAAATCCTCTAATTTATTATGAGCCATCATATCTATAAAAGTGCATGAGCTTTAAGTTAATTCCTAGTATGTATAAAGGTTTAGACCAAGTTTTTTACCTTTAAAAGTTTGTTCATGCTTGCAAACACCAATATATTTAAACCTTAATAAAAACCTAGTTAATCTAAAAGGGCTCTTGGGTTTTAAAGGGTAAAATAAAAGGTCCAAGTATTTATTTTATATTAATGTTTGTTTATGTTTAAAAACATAATAAAATCTTAATATAAATTTAGAGTTAGGGTTTCTATAATAGAAAGAAAATATAATTTCCCACTAAAATTTTCTTGTAGACATTTGAATTCAAACCCCTAGGGTTTACTACTTAATAACCCTATCTTTCTCCATAAAACCTAAAAATAATCACCTAAAATATAATAATTAGCAACATTATTCCATAAACCACAATCATAACTAGATACATCAAGGCTCATGTATTTTAATTGAATTGCCTTTAAATTTCAAGAGAGAATAACCCTTTCATATTCAATTTGGAACACAAAAGTTTTGAAACATTCACAAGGGTCCCCTTTCAACAAAATAATAAAAATGGGGGTATGTTGGTCTCAATAGGTACCCTAATGTAATTTAAATTTGTGGCATTAAGAAGTCAATTATAGACCTAATCTCTATGAATAGTCCTTAAGGATTGAAATAACTTTTGAGCTGCCTAGAAGGCAAGAAGTGACTCGATGGATAAAATATCCATTATACTAACCTAAATGTAGTTTTTTTAACCTGAGAACCACTTGAGTAACATCCCTGAATTCCATGGGATCTTGTGGTAATTGACATTGGCATGTGTGGAAGAACATGTGTAATAAAATGGTCTAGAGAGGAATGTTTCAAGCTTGTTTGTTGGGGTTTGAGATGTGTTAAGGTTTCAAAATGATGAAGGAAGGCTTGTGGACCTAATTATTTTTTTGTTATAGATTTATGGAAATCCATTTAAGACCCTTTTAAGTTTATTTTAATAGTACAATAGGTGATAAATCCAAGATACTAAGCTTGAGTATCTTGAAGAATTCAAATGAAAATTTTGATCATATGAAGAGTGGGTTACAAGTATAAATAAATTATTTGTAGAGGTAAAAGATGGATAAGACTAAAATATCATTCTAAAATTCATTTCAAAACTTTTTGAAGAATGGACAAGTGTTGGGAGTCTTACAAGTTAGATTTATAGCTCGTTATGAAATTTAAATCTGGCATAGAATATTAGTATCATGAGAAGCATAGGTACATGTCAAAAACACCATAAGATATTAGGAGGACTTGATAGACTCTTGTAGAAGTCATAACTAAAGATTCTATGTGTGAAAAGTGTCATGAGATATCAAAATGCCTATAAGTAATTTCAAGAAGATAAATATTGTTTAAGACCTCAAGTGATGATGCATTGGGACAAGATAAAACTTGTGCACCAATTGGATGAAGAAGAATCTTTAATAGAGAAACATTTATCTTCTTAGATCTTCTAAAACTATTTCATAACTCTTCTTGATTGTAACTCTTGAGAGACACTTGTCAATCTCTCACTTTTATGACATTTTCTCTTATTCTCTCTCATTTTATATATAAATTTAGTCTTGGTAAATATGTATGTATCCTCCACCTAGGTATGGGGAATCCATGCCCATTTTCAAGCCTTTTATGAATGATAAAATTATGGTTTTCCTCATCCTTTGACTTGTTCAATGTGTTTGAGTGATTAGTTGATCTTGTCAACTTATTAGCTTTATCTTCCTTAGCATTTTGTCCTTTTCTAGAATTCATATTTAGTTTTAAAGATTCTTTTCAAGTTATTTGAAGTGTCAGAGTTATATGTGAAGGTTTAGTGAGTTGTTTATTCACTAATGTCATTCTATGAACTCTTGACTAGTCCTCTTAGCCTAATCATATTTCAAAACCTTCATATGAAATATTGATGTAGAGAGGAAGATTTGGTGCAATGTTTATTTTAGGTTATTCTTATGGTTAATATGTACATGCAACTAGTTGGTAGTGGTCAAACTTATTTGGTGCATCACATTATTAGACTAGGTTTTCTCTCTCTTTTCCTACCAAGTTGGTAGATTAGTGAATGAGCCTAAGAAATACATCAATGTGAGATAGCCCTATACCCTAGAGATTCAATCCAACATTAGGTAAACCATAGCCTAGGATTGTCTCCATGTTATCCAAAATTTGAAAGGCCTTAACTACATTTCAAGGGTTAAAATTTGGGCTATAATAGTTTTTTCACACTTGGTGGGACTAAGGTCTAAAGTGGTTGAAGGATTGTTGGTTTTGTGTTTCTACATATCAACCTTTGGAGGCATTCAAAACATCAAGAGAATTTATAGGTTATACCTCCTTATTAGTCCTATAATGAGTCATACCATCCTTGTCTTGATTCTTATCAGCCTTATCATTTATGATATTAATAATATGAATATCCTAATTTTACCACATATGACTCCACTTATATACCTTAGGAACCTTACAAAGACTTGAATCAGTCATACTCACCTCCTCCTACTCTAATTACAACTTAAAATTATGTTTCCCCTGCTACATCTTTGTTGTAAATTAGTCCAAATATGCTAAAGTCTAAAGGGCTAATGAAAAAGTAAGATAGAGGAGTATATGTGATACATTTTCATCTCATAAAGAAGATGAGGAAGTTAGTATAGATGTTGATGGATAAGTGGGAATACATTGGAGAGGAAAATTAGTATGTTATGACTAAAGAGTTGTATGAAATTAAAACCTTGATCCAATGGTGGGTAGATAGACTATTGAAGTGGGAGAATCAAAATATATACCCAAAGCAACCTCAACCATCATATCCTACCCATATTACACCTCTTCATGTTCCAAATTTCCTTAAATCTACACCTACCCATCCTCAAGAAAATAAGATCACTTAATCTTTGAGGCCTTCTTTGACTATGATTCCTAGTTACACCATGCCAAATCTTATAGATGAATCTTCTCCTATGCCCACTCAAGATCAAGAAAGATAAAATGTCTTAGAAGCCACACCAAGGGATCTTCCTAGTTGGAGAGAGACTCTTCAAGTGTAGGAGAGGGGTAGAATTGTAATTTTATAAGTTTTAGCAATATCTTAAAATTGTTTTCTTAATCCTCAAGTCCCAATTATCTAAGAAAACCAAAGAATATCAGACCTAAAGAAGATAATTCAAGAATGAAAAAAGAAAAATGAGAGAGTCTTAACACACATATTTCATCCCTTTTCTCAAGAGCTACCAAAGAAGTCTTTCAAGATCCTTTTATGGAAGGATAATCTTTCAAGTTTCAATTAGCCTAGTTAACTCCCTTTTCCCCCCATTATCTCCGCTTTGAAAGAAGATCACATGGTGTGGAAGATTCAAGAATATCATCCATTTTTAAATGAACCCATAGACAGTCATGATGAATACATATCAAGTATTTTTGAAGATGATATTTGTATTGGTACTCCTCTTGGTGATGAAAAATTCAATTTAACTTTAAAACATGATGAGGAAGTAGTGAGTGAGGACTATGATCAGTTGGTTGTAATCTCTTCTCAATATGACCATGAAGATACTCTCAAAAATGAGAAAGAAATCATTAAAGAATTTGAAGAAGAGGGTAAAGGAGATGTTGGCTTGTTTCAAGAGCTTGATCTTGGTGTGATTGAGAATTAAATTGAACAAGGTGAAGTAATTAAAGTGGTTATAGTAGTCAATCAACTAGTTGACCATGATAAGGATGTTATAAACGATCAAGAGGAGTTCTTATTAGAACCTATTAATGAGTTTGAGGAGATTTATATAGTATAAATTCAATTATATGAACCTCATGGTACTCCAAATGTGCAAGATAAGGTAATTTATTACTCTGATATTCATTATATTAGTCAAGATAATGAGTCTACATCCTATTGCAATGAACAATTTAATGAATCATCAAGAAACCTAATAGAATTGCACGCTAGTGAAGATCATGGTGAAGACTTATTTGAAGCTTTTAAATAAGGATACTCAATTCTCTATGGTTATTATGAGTTGGTTAAGGAAATAGGAGGTAATTTTAGTGATCTAATCAACAAGTTAGAAGGAGATAGTCTTGAAAATTTGTCTTCTCAAGAAGCAACCTCACTAGATGATGACTTGTTTGAAATATTCAACATGGGTTATTAGCCTATCATTCTATTTATAGAAATTGGTACACTCTTGCAAGATAATGTGTATCTATTTTGGATAAAATATCTCAAACAAAAAAAAACTCTTTCTCTTAGAAATATTTTTTTTAGTATGCCATTATGTCCATCTCAATTTGATAATTTGAGCAGCTAGCAATATTAGATGGACAAGTTGAGAGTCTTCAAGAAGCTAGTGAGCTCCAAGTATGCTTATTCAACTAGTCATATGAGATTAATGTTTCATCATTCCTTATAAACCAATGTATGACCATAGTGGAGACCTTTTTTAATTAATAACAACTACATAGGGTAGAGGTTGAAGTCTTGAACTAGTATGTGTTTATTGGAAATCTATTTGTTATTGTAGACCTATCAGAAGGCATGCTAAATGTGTTGATAATTAAGAATAAGAATCAGAAAAATAATAAGATATTCATACATATTCTCTTACACCATTTCATACCTTATGAAATAAGTGATCAAAGTAAATTCCCATTTGATCCAATAGGAAAAAAAATGTTGAGATTAGTTGTGTATAGTTATTTATGCTTTGTGTTTCCTAAATGCCTTGGAATAAGTGTGTGTTGTCTATTTTAATTCCCTTTTCTTTATGTGTGTGTTATTTTTTTGTGTATGTTCGGAGGTTAAATCAATTTGTTTTTTCTTGGTCAAGGAATAATGAAGTCTATGTTTGAGTGCATAGTGACTCCATTGCTCAATAGAAGGATAAGGCCACTGGTCTAGTAAGCATTGCAAGCATGCTACCCTTATAAATCACCAATTTATTGACCATTTTTAACCCCAAGGTAAAAAATTGAACCCATATATCAGAAAAACTTGTTTTTCATGCTTCCATACCTTATTCAGAACCCATCCCATGCCTTATGAGGTCTTAAAATGAAGATTTATTATCCTTGTTAGCATTATTTAAGGTAATGCCTTTATTCAAGAATTATAATGCTTTCAAGGTTAGTCTAGTGGGTCCTATGGGTATGTCATAATGTGTAAAGATGGTATATGGTCTAAAAAGTTATTCCTCTCACTTGGTCAATTGGTTTAAAGTTTTTTAAACTTTTTAAAAAAGATTAAGGTATTTTACCATTTTTAAAGGGTTTTGGAGAAACCTAGGTTTCCATTGTGGCCAAATTGAGCCTTTTTAAGGAATTATTCTTTCATGGAGAATTAAATAAAATGGTCAAGATGTTATTGCAATATTGAATAAGTTTTAACATGTTTTGTTTCATCTCCATGACTTCATTACACATATGTGTTGATGACTCTACGTGTACCATAAATGTCCTCAATGTTCAAGAACACTTCTCATTTTAGAATTTCAGGAATTAAAAACATGAGAAGTAGATTGTGGCAAATTGATGTTACATGTGGTGAAATAGTGGTAAAGCAATGTTCAACTATCCCCAAAAATTTATATTAATTGATGGTTATGAGACATCATGGTCCACTTATCTTTTAAATGTTAGTATCTATGATAATACTTAGTGAATTACGATCAAAACTTAAGCTAAAGACTAATCTAGATGGATATTTTTAATGAAATATAAAATATAGTGATCTAGTTAAAGAAAGAGAAAATGAGAAAAGTAGGGAAAAAAAGAAAATAAGTGATTGCTTATTTTAGCATCAAAGATTATGATAAAGCTTTAGTTGCAACTGAGTATGTATTCAAACTAATATATAGTGAAACATAGCCTAAGATAATATTTCACTACACACCAAGCAAACTTTGAAGGATGATGTAAAGAATCACAAGTAAGAACCAAGTTTAAATTAAAGATTTACTACCATAACCAGATAACATTTGCCCATCTAAATACAAAATAAAATGACCTAAATAAAATCTAAGATGTTTCAAATAATCTAGCATATGCACAAATTAGAAACCATGTGATTAAAGATGCAACCCATAATTCAAGGAAATATTCAAATTTAAGACATAAAACTAATAATTGAGATAGAATCTATATTAAAAATTAACACATACAATATGGACAATCTTTGTAGATTTCCTTAATTGTATTAATTGCTCCAAGTATACAATTTTTTCTCAAAACTCTCTCTTTACAAGGTGGTAATACATGCCTTTTATAGAAATATAAGGTAGTACACCAGTCAGTTACAAGATACAATTGTACAAAGATAAGGATAGCTATCCATATTTATAAAGCTCTAGAATACATTTATTTCTCAAAATTGGACTGACTTAGAGGCAATATGCTAACAAACTAGTATATGCCTTACAAAATGATATTCCCTATTTAAAATATTACAATGTTTTTACAAAGAAGGAATATCAATCAGCTTGGTGGGCCCATTATTAATAGACTCCCTTGTTGCTCTTGTAGAATTTACATGGCCCTTTGATGTTTTTTTGACAAGCTCTAGATCCATAACTAGATTTAGGAGGAAAATTTCTTCCTAATTAGCTAGGTCATCAAGGTCCCTATCATCTCTATCCATAGCTTCTTTTATGTTCATAACTTATACAATATTTTATTTAGCTATGAAGATCATGCCTAAAATTTGGCCATTATCACTACCTAATTTGCCCTGGATTTTACCCTTTACTTCATTCATCACTAAAGTGATTCTATGTTTATACTATACATCATCAATAATCCCTAAGGCTATATTCTTGGTAGGATTAGTAGCATAGTCACACATGATAGACACAGTCACATATGAATTACATGTGGTACCTATATTTGAAGATGTGTAATTTTGAGTAGTGGTTGGAGATGGTGGTTCTAACTTTAGGAGACAAGTTCTTGATGTTGGGGATCTTGGTGGAAGAAAGTAGGGAATATAAAAAATAAGATATCATGTACAACTACTTTCTTATCTTCCTTTTCATTACAATGAATTATTTTCCTAGGAAGACACTAATCATATCCCTAATTGGAGGGGTGAGTTTCTTCTCCACCATAAATTAGATGTAAGAAACCTATATCTTATTAACATATGTGGCGATAGGGGATCTAGATAATATATTTAATACAGTCATGGTTACCCTAATCCCTTCTCTAAACTGGATAGTGGTGATCTTTCCCTGAAAGTCCTAGAATATATGGTTCCTTTAGAATAACCATGGTCTAAGGATGGTGTCTAAGTCATGCTTAATGGTCCATCCTTTGATTATGGGCAAGTCCACATAGGGTTTCAAGAGCCTATAGTATTTTTCAAAGGATAGTGGGGAAATGTAGGCTACTTTCCTAGATCCACCCTCATAGATAATCCAATCACCATCAATTCTATAATTAATGAAAATTGGAGCAAGGACATAAATGTAGTGAAGTAAATCTAATTTGGTAGTTACATGGTGGAGGTTGACCATTTAAACCATGATTAGGTCATAGTATTTTTTTCTTACCATAATAATCCTCTACTCCTTGGTGATGGGTTTTAGCTCCTCTATGGTCCAAAAGAGCTCAGACCAATTCTTGTTTCCATTCTTCAGGGCTATGACATATAGATCTATATCCTTGAAAACCTTTTCTTCATTTTCTATATATAGGTATAGCTCTATCTCATATTTTAATTTCTATCTTTGAGATGCCATAGATTTTATGCTTACAAATTATTCACATTTATGTTGAAATTGGTATTTATGTTGACTCTTCTGTGCTCAAATCATAATTAAGTACTTCTAAAATTAAATTATGATTAATTGAGTTCATGTAGGGTCTCTATTATGTAGGGTTTAGGGTTATAAAGCTTTAGTGGTGAGGGTGTATCTAGAATTTGGCTCATATGTACCTTAGATTTGATTTGGATTTCTTCCTTTATACTTTTGCATTTTTGAGCTCATCAGATCTTAGTTTTTGTCATTTTGTGTTTGTGTGGTAATTATTTGGTGTCTATATAGTACTTTTCATGGAATTTTTCATAAATGACTTTTGAAAACTAACTATTGGCATTTAAAAATACCCCATTTACTTCGCATCATTAGATTAAGATCTTACGAGTTACTGTGAACTATCGATTGTGATCTGAGCTCTCATTAATTATTGGCTCTTTGGTACCACTACCCCATGGTTGTGACACTTGTAACCTGCATGGGTGTTCTAATATATTTTAAAAATTCATTGATGATTTTAAAATATTGTATTAAGTAGAGTGATAAAGCACAAATTTTTAGATATTTTATTAGCCATTTTTTATCATGCTTTCACCATGCATCGAGCCTGCAGGCTCTCAAAGCTCCATTAATAAGTCTTCAACATCTTCTTACTATTAGATCATCCTTCTATAATGAAATGTGAGTCATTGATCTATAAAGATGTATGAGATTTAAGTTAGTGCATAGACATAAAATAACTTAGGCTAAAATATTTTTACCTAAGTCTATTACATATTAATAAACATAAATAGACTTAGGTAAAGCATTTTACGCTAAGTTTTAAATCAAATAAATTAGGTAGGGACTTAGGTTTAAATACCTTAGGCTAAGGTTTATTTTGTGTTTATTAAACATGAAATACCTCATTCTATTAAATTTATACAAAGGGGACCATGGATAAATATTTTAGGCCAAATTTTATGTTACATTTAAATAATACAACATATATTTTAGGCTAAAATACTTATGTCAAGCCTATATAACATGCTCAAAGGGGTTAAAATGATATAATGATCCAGTGCCAAATAGATTTTTATTTTATTCATAAACACACTAAAACCTTCAATTACAATCATTTAGTCTAAGATTTACTTCATAAAAATTCTTTAAAATAAGACTTAGTATAATTATATATCCTAAGGTTCACGGTATTTAAATATAATGCAATGGAGACATTAAGGTATAGACTTATAAAAAGTTCATTTTTGATATACTTAGACCATAATAACATTTCAATATTTTCAATTTAAATATTTTTAGTGTTTGAGCATTCTCTAAGGGCTTTCTATTAGTCTTAAGGTAGTTAATAAGATTTCTAGTAACATTTTGGAATTCACCTTAGTCTTAAGCTTAATAATTCATTAGCTTACATTTTATGGTCTCATGGACATCAAATACATATTTAAAAATAAGTTGTGTTAAAAAACATGACTAAGCTTTAAACATGAAACTTGTGTTCAAGTCCAAAATAAATTTAAAATGCTCTAGCCAATTAATTCTTGATAAATTAAAATTTGAAACAAGGGTTTGTGCTAGGGTTTTAGAACATGAACCATCAGTGATGGATCCATGAAACCTATAACTTAAAGACATGACGAACAATCATTATCAAGCTTAGGTAAGCTTAAAATAAACCATAAATCAATACCTATGTTTTACATAGTGGATGATCTTCAAATTCTAAATAATATCCAAAATAGGCCATGCTTGTATGGTTAAGCTTCAAAACATCTCAAGTGTCTGAGTTATCAAGAAAGGGGGTATGTTGACCTCAAAAAATGGAAAATTTTGAAAGATACATAGCAATATGTTAGAATCTAAAAACTCTAGTTTAGACAAACAACTAACTCATCCATTCCATTTGATCTATTCCATTATCTAGATCAATTTATGGTTGAAACAAACCTTACACTTAAAGAATTGGGATCAAACATTAAGACAACCATGTTGTGTGTGTGCTTTGATTCCACTTACTATTTTCTATGGAATTCAGGAGATAAATTCCAAGTTTCATATCTTTAATCATTAACACTAACTTAGATCATGCTTATATATCAATTAAGAACCATGATTTTAGTTTAGAGAAGGCTTGGGCATTGCTCTACTGCTAGCCAAGCATCTATATTCCTGATAGAGATGCCTTTGGCTCCACTCAAGGCTTTTCTCCACTACCAACCAAGCATCCATAGCCCTAGTTGAGATTACTAGAATCACCTATGCCTAAAAGCTTTTGATTTTACATTGAATCATTATTTTTATATTTTTTATAACTTGTATGCTTTCAATAAGGTTGGGAACCAAGATAGTTAATTTTAAGGATCTAGTAAAGTATTTGATCTTTAGATAATAACCTATGGCTTCAAACTTTGTCCAAAGTAAGGATGTTTATTAAGGGAAATCATGATTGTGTGTCAACAAAGTAAGATTTCATCCTATTAGTGCAAATATTATTAAAACCAAGTTTAGGTTAAGATAATATCTAAGTTCTTATAAAATAGTTAACCCATTCATCAATCTTTTCCAGTTTCTTTAATTCACAACATTGGGATTATATTTTAGATCCATTATTAGCACATATATTAGGTTCACACCCACATTCCTAAACTTTTGGGTTTTAATCAAACTGAATAATCTTTGATCTCAAGATTATCCAAAAGGACTTATTGGAATCAAGGAATAAGGCAATAAAAGCAAACACACAATAGAAAGTAAGAAACCAAGAAATTAAAGGGAAGAAAATAAACATGTACATGCTTATATATAAATAAGGGATATGAAGGAAATATTAAATGAAACTAACTAGCCTACCTACACTAACTCTAACCATCTTATAGTTTACTCTATAAAGACCTCAAGAATAGCAGTAGAGAAGTAGTGTTTGAGGTCTTTCTCACTGGTGGGTAATTTAAACTCTACTCCTTTTAGATCTTTGAGCTTGAAGGTCTTGTTCCCCAATGTTTCTATAATATGATATGGGCCATTCCATAAAGGTGTGAATTTTTCATGTTTTCCCTTAGGCTCAGATGATTTGTCCTAAAGGAGAACTAAATCTCCTTGTCTAAACTCCTTAATCTTTGACCTTTTATCAAACCATCTTTTCACCATGGTTTGATGTCTACTAAAATAAAAAAGGCTTTCTCCCTTACATTTTACATTTGAATGATGTTTATAAATATATAATATTTAATCTCTTAGCTTTCCTCCATGCATTCCTACATGAATTTGTATGTGGGAAACTTGAGAGTGATAGGAAAGGTGGATTCCTAGCCATAAACCAATAGAAAATCTGATGCATTCAATGATTTATTAATCCTTATCCTATCTAACCATAGTGCATACTTGATTAGCTTGTGCCAAGCCTTGGGCTTGTCCACAACAAACTTCTTGATTGCTTTCATCAAATTTTTATTTGTAGAATCAGATAATCCATTCCCTTGGGGATAATGATTAGATTAAAATCTTAGCTAAATGACATTATCATAAGCCAATTTAGTCATTTATATGGATGGAAATGTATACCCATTACCACACACTAGAGAGACTAGAGTTCTAAATCTAGTAAAAATGTTCTCTTCCAAAAAATTGATCACTTCCTTTGTCTTGCATTATTTGTTGGCTATAGCTTCAATCCACCTTATATAGTAATTTGTGGTAGTCAAGATGAATTTGTGACCTTTAGATGAATTGGGGTTGATCACTCTTAAAAATTCCAAACCCCATTTTGAAAATGGTTTGTCAACCATGACTAGTTGCAAGGGCATTGCTACCTTAGGATCATTAGTGCTAAAAATCTAGCAAGAATGGCATTTAATCACATGATTATGAGTATCCTTGAAGACTATTGGCTAATAGTAACTAGAAATTACAATATTTTATAAATTAATATTCCCTAATGGGTGTATATTTAAAAAATTCTCATGAAAGGTACTCAATATTTTAGTAGCTTCCTCTCTTGAGACACACATTAGGTAGACTCCCTAAAATTTCTTCATATATAAGACTCCATTATTGATTAGATAATGAGATACTTTGAGCCTTAGAGCCCTCTTTTCCCCCCCTTTTTAGTCTTACAAGATAGGTACCATTGATTAGTAAATGAATGATGGAATCATACCACTCACTAGCTTTATGTTTTTGTTGATCAACTTGAATAATACTTAACCTAAGTTGGGTTTTAGAAATAATTTGGATCAAACCTTAGCACCTTACCAATTTTTTTATTTTAATTTCTATGTCATACTCCTAAAAAACTAACATCCACTTACCTTTGTGTTCTCCAAGCTCATTCTTGTTTAACATAAGCTTTTTGTTAGGATCAAGTAGGATAACATGCACCTTATTTATAAGGATGTAATGCCTAAATTTCATTACTACCTTTACTAATTTATATGATTTCTTATCAATCAATGAATAGTTTAATTCATCATTTTTGAAGTTAGTAATCATAAAAGCTATTGGGTGATCACATCCATCAAATTTTTGATTTAAAACCATAGCCATAATATGGTTAGAGGCAAAATAATAGAGGTAAAAGTCCTTTGAAAATTTAGGACTTATAAATATTAGATCTTGGCTAATGGCTTATTTTATATCACTGAATGGATTTTTTTATTCTTCATTATATGAGACCTTGGCATCCTTCTTAAATATGTCATTTAATGTCTTACCAATCCCTATGAATCCAAAAATGAATTTCCTTACAAATTTTATCTTACCAAAGAATTATTTTAGCTCTTTTATACTATTTGGAGGCTCTATTTTGGATATAGCCTCCACCCTTTTAAGATCTGTAAAGATTCCATCCTTGGTTATAACATGCCCCAAAAATTTGCCTTCAGTAACACAAAAGATACATTTTTTGGGGTTTAAGGAAATTCCATACCTTTTGCATCTCTAAAATACCTATTGTAAATACATAAAATGATTTTCCCTTTTTTTAAAAAAATATTAGATCATCGATATATATGTATAATGATGTTTTTACCTATTAGACCTTGGAAGGCATGGTTCATGGCCCTTTGAAATTTAGATCCTACATTGAATAACCCAAAGGGAATCCTACTATATGTAAATTTCCCCCACTTGGTGGTAAAATTTGTCTTCATCACATCTGCTTTATCAACCAACACTTGGTTATATCCTAAAAATCCATCAAGAAAAGACATCATGGCTAAATATGAAATAACTTATATAACTTGGTCAAGAGAAGGAAAATTATATTTATCCTACTAAAATGATTTTTTTAATTTCCTAAAGTCAATAAAAAGCCTAATCTCACCATTTTTCTTCTTGACTGACACCAAATTAGCCACCCAAATAGAATACTTGATGGGGAAGACTATTGTAACATTTAGTAGTCTCTTAACCTCTTTAAAGATCATTGGTTCTAATATAGAGTTTACAAGCCTTTATTTCTACCTGAAGGGTTTTAAATTTTATTTAAGAGGGATGGTGTTAGTGATGACCCTTGGATCAAATATATTTAAGTAATCATAAAACCATACTATGACACCCCTATATTGGGTAAGGAGCTCTTTAGCCTTCCCATTCTCAATGCTTGTGTAGGATTTTCTAATGTTTTCTAGCTAGGGCTGATATTAGAGACCAAGGTCAGAATTATAGTCCTTCCTATTAACTTTGGGAATCTTAGAAACCTTAGCTAGTTTTTCTTAATCAAATAGTCTCTCTAAATAAATCATCCCTTTAGGGTTCTTGTTTTCATTCAATTGAATAAATTTATCATCAAATTTGTCCTTCTTAGATGCATTTTCATCAGTATCATCAATAATATGATCATCAAATACTCTAAATTTGGTCATAAAATCTAATATATATTGATCATCACTAAATACTTGAAAATGATTAACATTATGAGGCACCAAAGGATAAGGGATCAGCTCAATGCTAAAGTTGGGGGAATCTTGGTTGGGCATGAGATTAGCTATAGAAGATGTCAACTCATAAAAAAAATTGGTTCTCTTCTCTTGGAATATAAATAATGATAAAATCATCAAAAGTCTCAATCAGATCCTAGACTCTAAACTTATACCTCTTAAGGTATGAGAGATTGAATTGGTATTTGGTTCTCACCTAGTTAACTACTAGTTCTGAATCCCCCTAGACTAGTATTTATTTGAGTTTATTCTTAATATAAAATTAAAAAACTATAATAATTGCCTCATATTCAACAAGATTTTTAGTGAAAGGGAATTAGAGTCTATAGGAATCATGATATTTCTTACCAACATGTTTAGCAAGGACAATAACTACTCCAGATCTAGCCTTACACCTAGCATCATCAAAATATAATTTCCATAGCCCAGGGATAACATGATTACTTTTAGGATCACATACCTTTGTAGTCTCTAGGGTAAAAATCCCTAAGTCTTAATCAATCATGTTAATCCTTTTATTCACAATATTGTACTTAGTGATCATGTGTTACATCTTTGGCTCTCTCTCTCTCTCAGCCCTAATGTAATTCAAAACTCCCTTCCAAGGCAACCATAAGTGTGTGTAATCCATGGACATGTACCCATTCAAAGCCTTGGTTTATTACCTAATTAAAAAGATCCTATAAACATCAGGAATATCAATAACTTAAATATCTATAAATTGTTACACCCTAGGCTTAGAAGCTAATTGCTTATGAACATTTAATAACTCCCCAAAAATATTAACTCTAGATTTGTCTAATTAGGTGAAAACCCTATTAGAATTAATAGGAGTCAAGATAAGTTATCTTTAAATACCTACTAGTATGATATTGGTAGATGCTCTAGAATCTAATAAGTAATTGTGTAAATTCTTAGCAAACATCCTGATAGTGAACAGGAAAAGAGGAGACTCTACCTTATCTTTCTATATAGTCACATTAACATGGTTAACCTTGGGTGGTTTGTTGGATTTATTTGATAGAGATTCTAGTAAGAGGTCCCCTTGATCTATGATCTATGCCAATTCATACAAATTGATTTTAGCCATTATTTTATTCATATCCTCAATAATGTTATATCCAATTTTATTAGAAGAACTAAGAATATCAATTTTGGGTTTAGAGGTACTCCCTTTAGGTAGATATCGGTTATTTCTTGAAGAATTCTCAAGAGGAGTTCTAAAGTTATTTGGAGGAATTGAGGTCGTCAAGGGCTACCTATGATCTCTATTCCTCAAGGGATAATTCTTCTTCAAGAATTTTTGGAATGCCTAGATCTCCTCAGGGATCTCATCAGGGTCATTCTCCTCTTGAAAGAGTAAATCAAAGGTTTCACGATAAAGGCTTGATTAAATTATTTGGATCCCAAGGCACCTATACCACTATCCTTATTAGGGACCACTTCAAATGTGTCTAATTCTTATCGAACTACCTCAAAAGCCTTGAAAATTTATATATAATCAATCTTGTCATGATTGGATATGTAATGTACTCTACAATAATCAAGTAATGCAATTCAATAAGATTAATGTCCATAGTCTTATTGTTAGAATATGGTTCGTTATTCTTGTTATTATGAAAACTATCATTCTAAAATTTATTGTTTGGCCTATTAAACATTTAAAATGAAAAGTTCCTACCATAGTTATCTATAGTATTGCCTACTTATTTCTACAATTGAAGGAAATCAATGCTTAATTTTTGGACTAAATTCAAGATAGACTCATTCTCATTCTTGGGAGTTATAGAATTATCCACCTGGTTATTGCTAGTAGATGGTATCAAATCTCATTGATCATTTGCATTAAATTCATTAGTAGGATGATTCAAGAATCCTATGTTTTTATTGAGAGCATCATGACTTAAGGGAAATTGATTTATATTTCAATTTTGGTTTTAGTCTAGAGTATTATGGTTGTTTTTGGTTTATATATTTAGAATTGGCATATGTGGGTTAATGTTTGGAACAAACTAGGCCATTTATTCTTGGGGATGCATTTAATAATTGATGATCATCAGTTTGTAATAAGCCCTAACCAATGAAGTTATAGTTGGAATGGGTCTCTTCAAAAATATAGAGGTCATGCGATCTACTACATCTTTTTAGATTTGTAGGGCTAAAACGTCATCAAGATTATAAGGTTCTATGGTCCTACTAAACTTTTTTTTAAATATGGAATTAAATGACCTTATGGGCTCACTTGTATCTACCCTAATGGTGGTGAATTGATGTTAGATGACACATGGACTGATAATTTTGAAAACATTAGTTAAACCATCCCATACAATGATATAATTGTTAGGAAGATTCAAAAGCCATTCAAAAGTAGCATCTTTAAAGGTAAAGGGGAATAATCTACAAGTTACATCCTCATGCACAACATTTAGTAACATTATAGCAACCTTGAAAGACTTAATGTGTTCTTCAACCATTACCATACTAGTTAGACTAAACATAGGTAAATATTTCTCAAGGATACATGGGAGATAGTGTACCACACCTAGCACATTGATTGAATATTCTTCCAACCAAGCCATACCTATATGAAGGTTGAAGGAAAAGGTACCTTGAACAGGTGAAGCTGGCAAAGATTTGGATCTCTTGTATCTACCTTTATCATACGTGGCTCTTCTCTGAACCTCAAAATCAAGCAAAGGTTCCCTTGTCTCTAAGTGTGATCTAGTTTAAATAATTGGAAATTATATCTTGAAGATTGAAGATCTTATTTGAAATATGATGTATCAAACTAACATGTATAAATAACAAGGATTAAACCTATAGATTAAGCTCATTTTGTAAAGATTGTGTAAAGAATAGTAAAAGACATTGATCTTTGCCTAAGATAGCTCAAATATATGTCTAATGATGCAAATATAATCTATATTTATAATTTTAAGCTCAAATAAGCTTAGATATATGAAATATATGACAACCTTTGGTTAAAACAAGCCATCCTAACCTAGAATACTATAGATTTTCAATGTTTAAGCTAAATTTACTAAAACTAAGCATCAAAACTCCAAGAACTTTGATCTTTATCTAAGGAAGCACAAAGATACATCAAATAATATGAATATCAGTGATATTTTCACTTCTAATAAAAGGTTTATTCAAAATATTAAAGATAACATCAATTTTAGATCAAAACACACTAAGACTAATAAAGATTCAAGGAATTCACAAAGATAGCCCTCCTTCTAGCACCGGGTGGGACTTGTTGATGCCTCTATGCATACAACAAATGTCCTCAGTGTTTAAGAACACTTTTCATTTTATAATTCAAGGAATTTATATCATGAGTAGTAGGTTGTGGCAACTTGATGTTACCTGTGGTGAAATAGTGATAAATCAATGTTCAACTATCCCCATAAATTTATATTAATTGATGGTTAAGAGCCATCATAGTCCAATTCTCTATGAAATGATAGTATCTATGATAATACTTAGTGAATTATGATCAAAAATTAAGCTATAAATTAAGATAGATGGATATTTATTATGAGATCTAGACTATAGTGATCTGGTTAAAAAAAGATAAGAAGAGAAAAGTAGGGTAGAATGAAAATAAGTGATTTCTTGTCTTAGCCACAAAGATTATGAAAAATATTCAATTTCAACTGAGTATGCATTCAAACCAATATATAGTGCAAAATACCTTAAGCTCATATGTCAATACACAGTAGGCATACTTTGAAGGATGATGTAAAGAATCGCAAGTAAGAACCAGGTTTACTTTAAAGATTTACTACTATAATCAAATAGCATTTTCACATCCAAATAAAGAGTAAAATGAAGTGAATAAAATCCAAGATATTTCAACTAATCTATCATATACATAAATTATAAACCTTGTGATTAAATATGCAACCCATAATTTAAATAAACTACTCAAATTTAGGACATAAAACTAACAATTGAGAGAAAACCTATAAAAATAATTGACACATCAAATATGGATAATCTTTTCAAAATTCCTTGATTGTATTAATTGCTCCAAGTATAAAAATTTTGCTCTAAATCATCTCTTTAAAATATGGTAATACATGAATTTTATAGAAAGATAAGGTAGTACACCAATTAGTTACAAGATACAACTTTACAAAGATAAGGACAACTATCCTTCTTTAGAAAGCTCTAGAATACATCTGTTTCTCAAAATTGGACTGACCTGGAGGCAATATGCTAACAAACTAGCATATGCCTTATAAAAATAATATTGTTTATTTCAAATATTACAATGTTTTTACAAAGAAAGAATATCCATTACCTTGGTGGGCCCATTATTGAGGGACCCCCTATTACTCTTGTAGCAGTTCCATGGCCCTCTGATGTTATTATTTGACAATCTATAGATCCATAGCTAGATTTATAAGGAAAACTGCTTCTTGATTAGCTAGTTCATCAAGGTCCGTATCATCTCTAGCCATAAATTTTATAATCTTTTACTTAGTTATGAAGATCATGCCCAAAATCCTACCATTATCATTGCCTGATTTGCCTTTATTTTTTCCTTTTACTTCATTCATCACTAAAGTGACTCTATGTTTATACTTTGCATCATTAATAATCCATAAGGATATAGTCTTGGTAGGATTAGCTATCATAATGCCCAGAAGATGCTCAATCCTGGTGATCAATTCCTTATCCTCATTTAGGAGTCTATCCAAATTCTTTGTCCATGCACTTAAACTCTAGATCTTGTCGACTACTATTCCCAATATGGCATTCAGGTGAGCCAACATAATAGATTTGAATTTATGAATCTTGTTCCTGATAAAAATTTTAATGAGAGCCCTTATTTTGGTCTCTACCTCTTGCTATTCTATTCTTAATCCCTTGGCTGCCTTACCTTATTGGATTAAGGCATCCTACCTTAGCTTTATTGCTTTAAATGAATAAAAAGTATCAAATAATGATGCTTCAAATGTGTTTAATATGGCATCACGTACTGATAAAATAGCCTATGTCTCTATGTTTGTCTTTTCCTTTTACAAATTTTGAATTCTTTACTTCATGCCCATAATGCCTACTCTGACTTGGGCATTGTGAGCCTCTGATAGGATTTTAATATCTTCCTCATTGATAGGAATGTCACCAAGTTATTCCACTCTAACTAGGGTTAAGCCTATAAAGGGCTCAACATTCTAGAAAGTGAACTCCTCTATTCCTACCATGGCTTTCCTTGTTATGACCCTTTCCAATCAAGTTGTCTTTAGATTAAACTACATAGTGGTGGATGTTCTTGTGAATTTTGGAGGTTGTGGAGCATCTTTATTTGTGATACTTGATGCTCTTAGAGCATCCATATTCTTATCATCTAGGCTTGCAGTAGTCATAATTCTTCTTTATTCGTGTTCTTTCATTAAAGCCCTTATCCATGGCTTGATTTATTCATGTACATCAAAACTAATGGATTAGGTCAAATCCCAAGAGTAGGAGTTGGAAGGGATATTCTATAGCTTTCCATATATGAAAAAATCAAGGATGATTGGTCCATGAATGGAAACTCTTCACTGAACAAGTTGATCTCACTTGTGGAATGAGTGAAGGTCAAATTTGGGATCTTCTTTCATCCAATAGATACTAATGCCAACTATGCCTTTCTATTTTATTTAGGTTACAATGGGACTACATCAAGGGCTACTTCATTCCCTTTATCCCCTTACTCAACTTCCTATTCTTGAACCTAAGCTTCTTCAACATGTGTTCTTCTTCCTCAAATCCATAAGCTTTAACAATATCTTTGAGGGTACCCTCTACTATTTCATTAGGCTCAAGGGTAATTATCTCCAAGTTCTCAATTGGGGATGGTGGTATTTATGAGAGAGCTAAGGATTAAGATCCCTCACCAATTCTCTCCTCTAATTTTTTCTTGCCAGTTATTTATATAATTTTCTCTTAGGGCTATGGGAGCTCTATTTGAGGTTGTTCCTAAGGTGGTCTGGAAGGTCTAGGCAACAAATGGTCCTAAAAGGGATCCATATAACATATGTCCCCTACTATTTTGTTATCATTGGTTATTATGTGTACAATCTTGAGGTTGGTTCCCTTAAACCTAGCCAAAACATCCTCAAAGTTACTAGCCTTTATGTACAATGTGTCATGAGTGCCCAGTTCATGCTCATAAATTACTTTGGGTAATTTCTTATTCTTCAAACATGGGCCTACTACATTATTAGGATCTTATTTTTTAAGATAATCTAATTGAAATGAAAATTTTTCCTTATGCATGGATATGGTGTCCACCTACTTCCAATCTTGTAAAATTGTTCTTCTTATGGTCAAAGGAAACGGATGGAGGAGACCCTTCCTTTTCTCCTTGCATACTCCATTAACATTATGAAGGATTTGAGATGTAATTTCTTATTCTACCAACTTATGAGGAATGTAGATAGGCAATCTATAGGGTTCGATTAGAAATCCCTCATTTCTAATAAATGTGTAATCTAGATAAAACTAGATATCACCCATTACCTCCACATGCTTCTTGATCAAAGGGGGAATCTTGGGAATGAGAATCCCTGTGATGGCCTCCACTGATATAGGATAAACATAGTCACATATGAATTACATGTGGTACCTATATTTTAAGATGTGAAATTTTGATTAGTGGTGGGAGATGGTGGTTCTACATTTAGGGGGAAAGTTCTTGATGTTGGGGATCTTAGTGGAAGCTAGTAGGGCATCCATCAAATAAGACATCATGTAAAACTAATTTTTTGTCTTATTTTTTATTATAATGAATTTTTTCCAGGAAGACACTAATAATATCCCTAATTGAAGGGGTGAGCTTCTTCTTCACCATGAAGTAGATATAGGACACCTAGATCTTGTTGACGTAAGTGGTGATAGGGGCTCTAGATATTCTATTTAATAGGGTCAAGATTACCCTAATCCCTTCCCTAAACTAGACAATGGGAATCTTTGCCTAAAATTCCTAGAATACATGGTTCCCTTGGAGAAATCAAGGTTTTAGGATGGTTTTTAGTTCATGCTTAGTGGTACATCCTTTGATTATGGACAGGTCCACATGGGGTTTAAATATCTTGTAGTATTTTTCAAAGGCTAGTGGGGTAATGTAGGCTACTCTCCTAGAGCTTTCCTCATGGATAATCCAATCACAATCAATTATATAATTAATGAAAAATGGAAAAATAACATCAACATAGTGAATTACCTCTAGTTTGGAAGCTACATGGTGGAGGCAAACTATTTGAACAACAACCAGGCCATAGTGTTTTTTGCTTACCAAAACAATCCTCTACTCATCCTTAGTGATGGGTTTCATCTTTTCTATGGTATAAAAGAGCTCAAACCAATTATTATTTCCATTATTTATGGATATAACATCCAATTATATATCCTTAAAAACCTTTCCTTTATTGTCTATAGATAGGTATAACTCTATCTCATCTCTTCATTGTTGTCTTTGAGATTCCATGGATTTTGTGCTTAAAAATTATTCACAATTGGATTGTAATTGGTATTTGTGATGACTCTTCTATGATCAAATAATAATAAGCTCTTCTCAAATTTAATTATAATTAATTGAGTTCACTTAGGGTCTCTTTTATGTAGGGTTTAAGATTTTAAAGCTTTAATGGTGAGCATGTATTTGGACTTTGGCTCCTACATGCCTTGGATTTGATTTGGATTTGTATATTTATAATTTTGCATTATTTAACACACAAGATCTTAGTGTTTGTCATTTTTTTCTTACATGGCATTTCTTTGGCATATATCTAGTAATTTTTGTGTTATTTTTCAAAAATTCCTTTTAAGACTAGCCATTGACATTTAAAAATACCCCTTTTGATTTGTACCATCGAATAAAGATCCTATAAGTGACTACAAACCATTTATTATGATCTAGGCTCTCATTCATTATTAGCTCTTTGGTACTAGTGCCTTATAGTTATTTCACTTGGCACCTCTATATGCCTTTCAAGCTCTTTTGAAAAGTTATTGGTGATTTTACACTATTAGATCAAGGAGCATGATGAAGCACAAATCATGAGATCTTTTATCAGTCATTTTTTATCATTCTTTCACCATACATTGAGCTTGTGGGATTTTGAATCTCCATTAACAATTACTCAACATCATTGCAATATTATATCATCCTTCAATAATAAAATGTGAGCCATTGATCTGAAAAGTTGTTTGAGCTTTAAATTAGCACATATACATAAAATAACTTAGGGTAAAATATATTTACCTAAGTTTATTTCACATTAACAAACACAAATAGACTTAGGTAAATCATTTTATGCTAATCTTTAAATAAAATAACTTGGGCAAGGACTTAGGTTTAAATAATTTAGGCTAAGATTCATTTTGTGTTTATTAAACATGAAATGAAATTTAGGCTAAAATCTTTATACCTAAGTCTATTGGATATATATAAAGGGGACTATGGATAAATATTTTAGGCCAACATTTATGATATATTTAAATAATACAACATATATTTTGGGCTAAAATACTCATGTTAAGCCTATAAAATAGGCTCAAAGGGGTTGAAATGATATAAAGATCTAGTGCCAAATAGAGTTTTATTGTATTAATAAACACACTAAAACCTTTGGTTAAAAGCATTTGGTATAAATTTTACATCAAAAAGACTCTTTAAAATAAGACTTAGTATAATTCTATAGCCTAAGGTTCATGGTATTTAATAAAAATGTAATGGGGTCCTTAAGGTATAGACTTAGACTAAGTTCATTTTGCATATACATAGACTATAAAACCATTCCATTATTTAAGGTTCAAATATTTCTAGTGTTTGAGCATCCTCTAAGGGCCTTCAATTAGTCTACAAGGTAGTTCATGAGATTTCTAGCAACATTTTGGAATGCACCTTAGTCCTGAGAAAAATAATTCGTTAGCTTAAATTTAATAGTCTCACAAACATCAAATACATCCTCACAGATGTCAAATGATGATCACAAGAATGTCAATTTTAAGATCATAAAGTTCTTGGCTTTAATAGGCTTAAATTTTATGGTCACGTGGATGTCAAATACATCATCATAGATGTCAAATGATGATAAGATGAACATCAAATTTAAGCTCATAAAAATCCAATGTTCTAATGTGAGAGTGCCACTTGGCACCTCCATGGGGCCTCCCAAGATCTTAGACTCAATTTTCTCTATTAGATCAAGAATCATAATGAAACGAGAGCCATTTGATCATGATCTAATATTTTACTCATGATTGGTCCTTTATAACATGTGGTCCCCTTTGATTTTAATATTTGAATGCTGGAGTGTCACATGACAACTCCATGGAGCTCATGGGATTTTGAATTTTCAATGATATTTTTTCTCCGTTTGATCTTCAGCGTATGATGAAGTGAGAACCATTGATTTTGATCTAGGATATCAAGTGTGATTGGTCAAAAGTAATAAGTGCTATATTTTATCAAGATTTTCTCATGCCATCTAATTAAAAGGCAACAAGGAAGCATGGATCATTGGATCTTATGAGCTACATGTATTTTAAGTTAGGACTTAGGTCAACCTCACTCCATTGGATCATGCTCTGTGATAAAGGGAGAACCATCAGATCTAGAAGAATCAAGGACATTAATTTAGGACCCATGGTTAAGTAAAGTCTTTAGATAAAGTGCTAAGGATAATGTCTCATTAATATTAATAAATATGTTAGGGCCTTAGGATTAAAAATTTAGGCTAAATGGATAATAAAGGGACCGTGTTAGAAAATAAAAAGGACCCTATAAAACTAAATATTAGACTTAGTTAGAAACAATATGGAACTAACAAGGAAAATAATAAAATGGACCAAATATTTTTTACTAAAGTTTTAGTTATGTTTAAAAGCATGACTAAGATTTAAACATGATACTATGCTCAAGTCCAAAATAAATTTAAAATGCTCCCACCAATTATTTCTCACCAAATTCAAATTTGAACTAAGTGTTTGTGTCAGGGTTTTAGAACATGATCCATTAGAGAGGGCTCCATGAAATCTAAAACTTAAAGACATGAAGACCAATCATTATAAAAGCTAGGTAAGATTAAAACAAATAATAAATCAATACCCAAGTTTGACGTAGTGGATGATCTTCAAATTCTAAATAATATCCAAAATAGGCCATTATTACAGGGTTAAGCTTCAAAACATCTCAAGGGTCCTAGTTTTAAAAAAAAACTATGTTGACCTCAACAATATGTTGATCTTCATTAAATCTCATAAGGATCCAAAGATATTTTTCAAAGGGAAGTAAGATAAAGGTTTGTACAAGTGAATTTTTCAAGCTCATAAATTTTAAGGATATTACACCACTAAATAAGCAGAATAATAGAATAAGATCATAATTATATATTAATATATCAAAAAATATGAATAATAGATAAGCCACATTGAGGGGGAAATTTCCTAAATTCTTGTAATAGGAAATGAATACCCTGCTATGATGATGAACAACTAACCCTACCTCCTATTTATAATCTACCAAGGCTATGGAAAACCCATAGGTCAATATACTAAGCATATGAGTACATAGAAACATGAAAAATAATATGCAAAGAGGTTATGCAAGCCACAAGTGTGCTACAAATATCCTTAGACATGCCAAGAGTTAAGGGCATAACATGCCCCTCTCCTTAAAAAAAATATTATTCTAAAAATTAAATAGATATAAAATGTTTTTGAATGAAGGATTCATCCTCCAAGGTAGCATCTTTATAAGGTAGATTCTTCCATTTGATCAGACACTCTATAATCATTCTGGACTATAGCTACTTAGTGCACATTTAAAGGACCACTTCAGGATCAAGAATAACACTCCCTTATTCATTTAATTTTGGTAACTTAGTTTTAGTGGTAACTTTATGTCTGATGACCTTCTTAAGGAAAGATACATGAAATAGTGGATGAATGCGAGTGGAAGGAGTAAATTCTATCTTTTAGACCACACTACTAATTTTTTACAAGATCTGATATGGGATATAATTCATAAGAGATATATTTTTAAATTTTTTATATTTATTCAAGGACATATGCATATGTAAGAGATCAAATAACCAATCACCAATTTCAAAATTCCTCTCACTCTTATGTTGATCTACCTGTTGCTTCATATCATTCTGGGCCAAAGCTAAATTTTCACTTAAACTAGTAAGGACTTCCTATTGATTTTGAAGGTGTTCCTTAAATATATGCAAATTTGGGTGGGAATTTAAAGTTGAAGTGAGGGATGGATAATGTTATTCATAAAATTCCATAAAATGAGACCATTTATATAAACTATGCACTAAAGTATTATACCACCATTTAGCTAAGGGCACTGACTAAACCCATTTATCTTATTTATCTAACATAAAGTAACAAAGGTGACTTTCTAGACACTTTTTTAATACCTCAATTTATCCATATGATTGAGTATTATAGGATGAGATATAATCCAATTGGTTTCCCAAACATGTAAATAATTTTATCCAAAAATTACTAGTGAATATGGGATCTTAATCACTAACAATAATCTTGGGAGTACCATGTAATTTATGAATTATATTGAGAAAGGTAGAAGCTATTATAATGGTCACTGATGGTTGAGATAAGGAACAAAAATTAGAATACTTTGTGATTATATCCATAAAAATCATGATAACCTTTCTACCTTCATATCATAGTAACCTAGTAATGAAATCCATAGACACCTCTTCCCATCATCGACAAAGGATGGATAAAACATGTAAAAGACTTAGGGTTTTAATGATTTCACCTTTATTTTACTAATAGACCATAAATTTAGACACATATTTTTATACATCCCCCTTGATTCCTTCCTAAAAATCTCCTTATTGAATCTATGATAGGTTTTTAAAAATCTTGAGTGACTATATACATGAAGTTCTTGAAGGTTTTTCTATTTGAGAAGAGAATTATGACATAGATATAATCTATATTTGTATCATAATGCATTCCCCTTCCATGTAAAGTTTTCAATCCCATCTAAACCCTGATACAAATTCTAAATCAATGTATGGGTATCATTATTATTCTCCTATTCTGATCTTGCTTCCTTGAGAAAGTATACCTGCCAAATGGTTGTGGTACATAACGGTGCCTCAACTAGTTAATCTCACTTGGATAGTGCATCATTAATCACATTTTATTTTCTTTTCTTATATAATATATCAAAATCAAATCCTAACATTCTCATCACCCATTTTATTGTTCTTTAGAGGACAACTGATATTCAAAAAAATATTTAAGGCTATCATGATCAATTCTTACCTAAAAGTGATGACCCAATAGATAAGGTCTCCATTGTTTAACTGTATGTATAATATCCATCATCTCTTTCTCATATATGGGTTTGATCCAATTTTGACCCTTCAATTGATGAATTTCAAAGGCAATGTACCTATCATATTTCATGAGTATTTCACATTTAACCATAAAAGTTTAAGAAAAATCAAGAGTAGCTAACAACAAAGTAGTGCAAAGAGCCATTTTTAGTTGTTTGAATTCCTTGGTATCTATATCAATCCATTAGAAGGAGTATTTATTCAAAAAGGAAGTGATAAGTGCTACAATACTACCATAGTGTTTTAAAAACCTATGATAGTAACTAGTTAGCCCTAGAAATCCCTTTAGTTGCTTGAGTGTTTTGGGAATATGCCACTCCATTATGGCTTGGATTTTTCTAAAATAAACTTTTACTCTCTCATATGATAAAATATGACCCAAATATTCCACTTTCTAGATTCCAAAAGCACATTTTGATGGTTCAGCATAAAACTGATGTTACTTGAGAAATGAGAGTACCTAATTCACTTGATGCAAGTGGTCTTCCTAATTTTTACTAAAAATAAGGATGTCATAAGAAACACAAGTACAAACTTTCTCAAAATGGCCTAAAAAATGTATTCATCAAACTTTGAAAGGTGGATGGTGCATTGGTAAGACCAAAATACATGACCAAAAATTCATAATGGCCTTTGTGAGTAAAAAAAGTTGTTTTAGAAATGTCATCCTCATAGATATGGATTTGATGATACCCAAATTGAATATCTAGTTTGGTAAAACAAACAACATCATGTAATTCACATAAAAAGTCATTAATTATAAGAATATGAAACTTATCTTTGATAGCAAACCTATTGAGCTCTCTATAATCTGGGCACATCTTCTAATTTTCATCCTTCTTTTACACCATGACTACTATATAATAAAATTCATTTTAGTTGTGGTGAATAGTTCTTACCTCCAAAAACTCTTATACCATTTTTTCAATTTCACTCTTTTGAGCATAATGATATCTGTATGGTCTGATGTTGGGTGGTGTAATTATAAGAATGAGTTTGATAGCATGATCATGGGTATGTCTAGGAGGAAGACCTTTTGACATGGGGATAAAAACAACCAAATTTTCATCCAATATTTGTTGTAGATCAACATGGCTAGACTCCTTAGTTTATTTAACATCAATGGAAAACAAGTGTGCCACAAATCCTTTAGCACTTTTCTCAACATTTTGGTCATTTGATGTGAACTAACCACTTGTTAAGATTTAAATATTAATCCCTATAGTTCCACTAGCTTATCCTTAGAATAAAATCACATGAATAAAACTTGGAAATTCATCTCAATTTTACCCAATATGGTGAGCCATTGTACTCCCAAAATAATGTCAAACCCACCCATACGAATAGCAAACATAGGAGAATCTAGAAGATAGTCCCCCATTACTAACTTAATATTTTGGCATTTTTTTTATAATAATTAACTATACCACCATCTACAATGATGCCTTAAAATTTTAGGGCTAGGTATATGAAATTATTAAAATGAGCATCCAACTTACTATTGATAAAATTATGTCTACTTCTTGAGTCAATCAACATTGTGACCTTTTGTTTCTTAAGGAAACCAACCACCTTAAGATTTTGAGGAGTATAAATACTTACAAGGGCATGGTAGGAGATAGTAGCTTGATAATCTATAGCTTCATTCTTCGGTCCTTAAAAATCCTCATTAGATGCCTTCTCATCTTTTTCATCCTCATTTGGCCCTTTGATGTAAAACAACTTATTTTTAGCACATCAATGACCTTTGATCCATTTGATATCACAACCATAACACAACCATTTATCATTATCCTCCTCAATTTGTTGTGGTGTCAATCTGGTAGGTTAAGGTAGTGATGGATTTGGGAAGGTGCATTCTCAACTAGTAGTTAAAGGATGACATTTGCTCATCTATTTTTATTTTACTAAGCATGCCCTTGGTATATATATATATATATATATATATATATATATATATATATATATATATATATATATATATATATAATTATGGGGTTAAACATGTAAACCTCCAATTGAATACTATATTCTAATCCACCCAAAAAAAGGTAAGTAAAATTTGCCTCAATAATGTCTTCCACACATAAGGATAGATTCTAAAAATAATTATTATAATCCTTTATTGTTCCTATTTGTTGAATTTTGGCTAACTAGTTGAAGTAGTTTTTAGAAACATTAACCTAAAATTGAGACATTAATTCATTAGAGAATACTAACCATATAATAGGAGCACTAGTCTTCTTCTTTTGATCACACAACTAATGAAACAACATGAGTAGATCAATTTTATCAATACAAAGATGCCAAAAATGCCTTTTGATAGCTAGGATTTTAGTGTAGATCAAATATATTTTTAATTTGAATGATCCAAGTGAGAGGATCCTTACCATCAAACTTGCACAAATCCACTTTTTCAAACATTAGTTTCACCCTTATATTAGTAGTATTAGTGTTGAGAGGAGGAGGAATAGAAGAAAAAAGTGGAGGGTTGTTGAGTATAAAATGAGATGAAATGGTATCCATTTGTGTTTTGATCTATTGTAACTAGTTTTTCACAACATTAACCTCCACTTGCATTTATAACATTTGAGTTTGGACACACACATCCTTATACATCAAGCCAGTAGATTTGATTGAATTTTATAAATCATTTTTGAAGACATCATATTAGAGGTTTAAAACTCCATTAATTACCCTAAAGTATTTTTAGGGGTGTCTTGCCCTTTCCCCCATCTACTATTGTTAGGACCAACAATACAAAGGCTTGATGGTGAACCTTATTTTTCCCTGTTGACCCAAATTTAACCATGAATTATATTAAATATGTTATACTCAAATAAAAAATATCAAAAAATAGACCCAAACTAATTTTTTCCAAAGATATAAATAAATTTGAAAATTTCTACAAATTGTGACGTATGGAATGAATTTATAAAAAACCCTAAAATGGAAATAAATTTTGAAAAATAGATCCAAATGAGCTAAATTTTTTATGGAAGCTTACTTGAATGATTGTTCACCTCTAGTGAAATAATTGTAGAGAAATCCTCAACTTTTTGTGATATATAGCCAAATTCCAATATCTAGGGTTTTTGACCTAACTATGGCCCAAAGCAATGCTTTGGAGAAATTTTTAACCATTTGTGATATATAAACAAAGTCTAATATATAGGTTTTTTGACCTAATTATGTTCCAAATTGATTCTATGATACCAAATTTTATAAATCATTACACCAAAATATTGAGGCATTAGTGAAATCTTCCCATTAAGATCATAACATCTTGTTGGTTCCAAGTTGTTCACCTCTCTAGTTTGTATTTACACACTTGAAGAAGATGGAAAGAAATGATGATAAACCTAATAAAATGTCATTATATCTAGGGAAGAATTTGGCATCAATAATAGACTAGATAAGATAAAAATATTGAGAGGATCCTATGGAGGGTATGGTTATCTCCATGCTAATTTTAGCTCTACCTAAACAAAGGTAAGAGGACCTATGGGGTAGTTTTCTCACATGGAGAGATTATATAATTCAATCTCCATGTGAATTATTGGCACAAGGAACAAATATGACCAAAGCATAACCAAGTTTAAACAATTCACCCATGAATGTTTGTCACATGAAATGCAAAAAGGATCTAAGTCATACACAAGCTACTAAAGGCAGATGGAAAAGATACTTTAGTCTTTGTTATAAATAATATTCAACAACAAAGGGGCTGAATAAAAGACTAAAATACTAGGATTTAAAGCACAAAATACAATCACATTTAAAATAAGTGAGATCTATCATGTTTTCAAGATAAATAATACTTATAGTATGTAAAGGGCATATTATTTATAGGGTAGGATAGGGTAGGACAAGTTATATGATTAAAGGAGGGTGGCATGCTATTGGTCTCAAAACTACAAGGTATCTAGTAGTATTTCATGATAATTTTCCTTAGTAGAGATGTATCAAAACTTCAAACACAAGATAATGGTAAACACCAAATGGCCCCTGAGAGACTAGAACATACAATGAAACTAGAATGTCAAATACTTTCTCTTGCTAAATTTAATAACCCAAGGTGTCTTTAAAAGGTATTCAACAGCACATTTAAAAATATAACTATAGAAAGTAATTTATAATGTAGGTACATTATCATAATGATAAATAATATTAAACACAAACCCAAATATCCAATTAGTAGAATTTTTAAAACACATTATTAAATTTCATTAACAAGATGCAGTAAAGAACCACAAATATTTTACACTGACTTGAAAAGAAATATTAAAAATGTCAACACTTCAAATTGCTATCATGGGGAAAAATATTGTGAGAATTATCTTTTGACAAGGGATACATAAAAATTATCTCTATTATTGTTAATGGTTGTACATATGTAACCACCTTAGCAAGGGAGATAAGATCTACACCTAGCATTTGATCCCATAATTTTTTTTGCATAACTTGGACTTAGAGAAAATGGATGCCTTAAATAACAACCTACTAAAACCAATAGCCAAAAAATGTAGAATAAAGGACAAATCCCCTAGAACAAAGGACAAAGCCCCTATTTATATATGTTAAATCCTTCCCAAATATGGAATTATGGGATTCAATTTGTAAAAATTGCATAACAAAATTTTCCAGTCCCATCAAGATACTTCTAACCAGAAAATGCCTTTTGCTATGTATGAGATTTTCATTCATTTTTAATAAATAATTATTAAAAATACCTCTACAAGGAATGATGAGGACTCATAACTACCTAGAGATGCTCTTGAGCTCTTTATTACACATCTAGAGGGAGGAAAATATTTGAGGAGATAAATAGATGTTATCCTCAAGTCCAACCACCTAAAGATGCCCCTTTACACCTACCTAGAAGGTGAATCACATGGCAAAAGAAAAATAAACTTTTTTTACTATGTGAAACTACCTAATATGTTGGTGAATGGATACCTACATAGATATAAATTCTTAGATAACTACCTTTCTCTTTTGTGCATGCTATGGAACAACCTATTATTATAATGATGGCTCAAGAATGATTTGATTGTGACATAAAATAGAAAATGATCCTTGATTATGATTGGAAATATTATCTCTACAATGTATTATGTACCTTATTATATGCTTTGACTCATTATCTAACCAAGAAAGAGACATCAAGTTTAAATTTTAGAATAAATCTTGCCACATATTGAAATTTTGCATGCCACATTGGATATAATAGGGTATTCATGGGATCTCAGAATGACTATGTTGAATAATCAACCTTAGTCCAGACACTTTCCACTTCATAATGTAATCTAATCCCTTTTAAAAAAAATTCTTGGCTTGCACTATTGGATCTACTCACTTAAGCAAGTGCATGTCATTGATCTTGACCCAAGGATAAAACATCATTCGTTGCTCAATACTCTATCTAACATGGTTACAATGGGTGTCATCACTATGTTCACTTTGGCCTCAATTTTGAAACCTTCACTTAATGTACCACATTGATAAAAAAGTGTATGTTTAATTGTATACCAATGATTGATAGAAACATACTCAAGCCTTTTCACGCACCACAAGCTTAACATAGTAACTTTGAACTTGCACCATCTAATCTTCAGTTCCTAAAAAAATGTGTTTCATAAAATCATGATCTAAGGGGTGGAATGTCATTATATATTACCTATTGAAGGCCCTAAGGATGTGCCACTTGGTAGTCTCATATGCTTCCTATGTACCTTGGAATATTTAACTTTAATTGCATACCATTATATCATCTTGATCTGCACCAACATGTGTCATTGGATCTACCTCCATTTGAAAACAAATGGCTACTTCACGGTCTCTAAAATTAATTCTCATGTGAGCATACTAGAACATTTAAATCATAATAGATACTTGTCATGGATTAAAGTTTATGTCTACATAACTATCAAAAGGCATCCATGAGATCATCATATTTGTAATTTGGAAATTCCTTTGGGGAATTTGTTCTGTAGCAATTTAATTATCAGGCTCTCTATCTTTGGAATTATTATTTTCTTTGGCACTTCTACTTTGGTAATTTATTTATCCTCAGAACTTCTAATTTAGGTTTTTCTTTAGCAAAATTATCTTAGAATAATTATTTTGGGCATTCTATCTGGACAATTATCTCAAATAAAATATCTGATATAATTTTATTGAAGGATTTTAACTTCACATTTTTCCCACAATAATTGAGTCTTTGACCTTTTGTCTTCAACAAGATAATTATTTCAGACATTTTGTATGAAATAATTTCCCCACAGAAATTGAGCTTCATAAGTTTCCTAAATAATTTGAAATTTAAACTTTTCCCAAAGAATTACAATTGTTTCAAACTTTTTTCACATGTAAGATGCCTGAAAGAATTTGACCATTGGATTTCACCTTCATTAGAATAATTGTTTTGAACATTTTTTCCAAAATAATTTCCTTGAAGGAAATGGTCTCCTATAGTTTTGCAAAAAGAATTAGACCTTTGCACTCTTTCCAAAAGAAATGAGACTTAGCTCCTTTTGTCTTCATTAAGATAATTGTTTTCGACATTTTGTTTGAAACAATTTCCCTAAAGGAAATATGAATTTAGCTAATCAATAACTTTTATAAAAGTAACCTTCAACCATTTGAGCATACCCTTATGATTTTTGAGAGCATGTTTCAAAAGTTTTTTCAAGGGAATTGCCCTACAAAATTTCCCTTTGGCATTTAAGAATGGCCCTTTATATCTCTTGAAAGTGCCCTTCAAACTAATTGAAAATGTATTATAGGCTTTCTAAAAGTGCCTTTTAGACTTTTTTAAAGTGTCCTTTACCCTTTAAACTTACCCTTTGGACCTTTTAAAGGTGCCCCTCAAAATTTTACAAGGGTAAAATGCCTAAAGGAATGACCCTTTAGAAATTTTACAAAGGCAAAATGACCCTTCATGATTTTTGTGCGAATAAAATGCATGAATGAATTAACCCTTTGGGCCTTCTGTATGGACAAAATTCCTAAATAATCCTTCAGACATTTTATGTGGATAAAATTCTTGAATTAATAATCCTTTGGACTTTTTGTAGACACATTGGCTAAAATAAATAATTCCTTACAATTATTTTAGTCCTTTTTTCAGTCAAAATGCCAGAAGGGCAAGTTCCCTTCATAAATTTTACCATGGAAAAAATGTTTGAAATAAATGACCGAAAATAATTGAAATATCCCTTTGGGCTTTTTGTATATACAAAATTCTTGAAGGAAATGGCCCTTTGGACTTTTTGTGTAGACAAAAAGCTTGAAAGAATATGGCATTTACATAATTTGTGTAAACAACTTTTTTTAAATACTCTAAGGAATTGGTACCAAAAATATGCCAAATTAACATTAAGAAATAATATATGCAAATTTAATTAAGTAAATAACTAAGTAAATACCAAGTTAAATCACCTAGCCTTTTAAAAATGAAATTGATCTTTTCAAAATAGTAGTTGGGATAATGACTTAGACATTGATACTATTATAAAGGCCCAATTACTCTAGTGTAATTTTTATCACTAACATTAGATCTCACCTAGGGATAAATGCCCCTTATGGATGTTCAAAAAACCATAGAACACAAGACTAGGTGCCAATTTATTAGGCTATAGAGTCAAGACTTATCAATTTTTAACAAACATCTATGAATGCTCAACAAAACATGGAAAACTTACAAGAACAGATTAGGAGGATCTGTAAATTATGACAGTAGAACACAAAGGTAAACTATATAATCAAATCCTAAAATAGATGGGCAACAAAACAATAGAAAGACAAAGCAATAAAACACTATACACTATGGTACATAATTGCATATGGAATCAATAAAGGAAGTGTTTTAAATGTCTACTATTGATTGGAAAATCCAATATTTCACCATCTATATCTCTCAAGAAGAAAGTATGCTCCCTAATCTGATAGTCAATAGAATAGGGACCCATCCACAAGGCATCAAACTTTACATGTTTTCCTTTATCCTCATGCTTATTATCCCAATGTAGAAATAGATCACCTACTTAGAAGGTTCCTTGAGTGAAATTCTTATCAAATATTTTAATCAACATTTCTTTGAACTTGAGGTGTCTTTCATGAGCTTGTATTCTAATTTCATCAAGCTTAATAATTTGTTTCATCCAAATTTTATAATTGTTGATATGCTCATCATCCCCTAGTTTTTGCATAAGTTGATAGATGGGAAACTATAAATTCATAGGAAAACCTACTTGAGATCCATAAAAAAGATAGAAAAGGATTCTACCTATATCTCTTTCAGGTGTAATCCTATCAACCCATAAGGCAAACTTTATTTTTTCACCCCACTTCTTTTTGTTTGCTCCTAATGTTTGCTTGATAATCTTGAGTAAGTACTTGTTACTTTATTTTTCTTGCCCATTCCCTTGAGGATTTTAGTTGAAATCATAGGTCAATCCAATCCCATAGTATTTTCATAATGCCATTAAAGGTTTGGATTTTAAACTCATAGAATTTTTAGTAATTATCTTGATAGGCACACCAAATCTCTAATTAATTTGATTTAACAAAAAGTCCATAACAATCTAGTGTGTTGTTTTCTTTATAGGGATTACTTTGACCCATTTTGTGAAGTAGTCAACTAAAAATAGGATCTATTTATGTCAATCACTTGATAAATCAACCATTTCTCTAATGAAATCCATTCCCCATTATTTGAATGGGCCTTCAATCATCATAGGTTGTAACGGAAGAGAACCTAAAGCTTTCATCTTCCTAGCAAAGCGATGACATTTCTCACACTTTTTGACTATCTGAGAAAAATCCTTAAATAATGATTACCACTAATAACAAACTCTCAAAATTATATGAGTTGCTACTTTAATTACAAAATAGACACCACACATTCCACTATGAATGTCTTAAATCAAGACAATAGTCTACTCTTCTAGCACACATCTTAAGATAACCCCATCTAAATTCTTCAATGCTAGTCCATCTTTAGTCAAGAGGTATTTTAGGGACACAATAATAAGAGTTATTTATTGATTCTTGTCCAAGTTAGGGGGACAGTTCAAATAGTAAAAAATTTCTCTATACCATGGAGATGCGTTAAATTGACTCAAGGAATCATCAACATTAAAACTAATATTGTATACTTCAACAACTTGCAAATTGGTCTCATCCATAAGCTTGGCTAGACCCATCTGCCTTACCAACTTGATGTTATAAGTATACATGTCATATTATTGGAACTTTTGGACCCACCTACACCTCTTGTTGGATACTTCAGCCTGAGTAAAAATGTCCTTCACCATGTTATGTGGGATGTAAGAAATAATCTTTGAACTCAAAATATATGGCCTGGATGTTTTATTAACCTTAAAAAGAGTGAAATCTTGTTTCTCCATGATGGTGTAGTTTATTTCATGACCTTGCATATAGTTTCTAAATAAATATATGGGTTGGTCATGACCTTCTTCATTTTTGTGCAACAAGACATCAACAATAGTATTGTATGATGGAAAAAATAATATTTAAAATAGCTTTTTGTAATCAAGACTTGGTAAAATATGGGTAGACTTTAAAGCTCCATTGATGTCACTAAATGATTATAGATACTTCTCCTCCCATTTGATGTTTTGGTCCTTATTTAACATATAAGTAATAGGTAGAGTGATCTCTACAAAATTAGACACAAAGCTCTTTACAAAGTTAATTTGTCCAAAGAAAGACTAATTATTTTCTTTGACTACAGGATAGGCACTTTGTCAATGGCTTCTACCCTTTTGGGGTCAATCATGACACCACACTTAGACACTATATATCCCAACAACTTGGCCTTTTTCACTCTAAAGTGTCACTTATTGGGGTTAAGTGAAATGGCAAACTCCCTGCATCTAATCAACACCTTTTCTAGACACTCCAAATGTTCTTCTCTAGTTTTGGAGTACATAATAATGTTGTCCTAATAAACAGTAATGAATTAGTCAATTATCCCTAAAAATCCAATGTCTATAGCCCACTGAAGTGTCACACCAACATTCATCAACCCAAATGGCATCCTCATATATACATAACTACTTTAAGGCATTGTGAATGCAGTCTTAGACCTCTTAAATTCCTTTACCACATCCTAGTTATAACCTAAGAATCCATCTAATGTGGATAACATATATGATAGATTAAGGATTTGTAGTAAGTTTTACATATTAGGTAGGGGATAATTGTCTTTGAAAAAATCTTTGTTCAAATTTTTGAAATCCACACACAAGTGGATGTCACCATTTTTATTCCACATAGGGACTAGGTTTGCCACCCATGATCAATACCTGATGGGTTAAATGATACTATCATATCTTCAATTATTTAATTATTACCTCATATTGGTGGATAATATATGGTTAATGGGTCTCTATTTCTACCTAAAAGGCTTGCTATCAGGCTACAATGGGATGACATGCTAAAACAAGTCTTTCCTACATATTTTTAGCTTAGAATAAGACCATGCCAAGTAATCTTCGTAGTTCCTTAGTAACTGCATATAAGATTTTTTCTTTGATTCATTTAGGTGAGTGCTAATATAAATTAGTCTCTCAACTTGATTATGTGTACTCCATTAAAATATACTTCTAAATTGACTAGTCTTCTTGGGAGAGTGTTTGTCTTTAGCTAAATAATGTCCTTCCAAAATAATTTCCCCTTCCCATCAATGACCTAAGCCATGGATTCCAATTATATAAGTTGATCATGGAACTCAGCCTCATAGTTCAAAAATATTTTAGTTTATTCATCATCATCAAAGACCTACCAATGATGAATATTATCTGGGATTGAAGGCCTAACAACCACCTCCACTTGATACTGACAATGAGGGTTCATATTTTTAATATCAAACTAAGTGCCTAACATTACAAGTCTATCAGCTTCTTAGTTTAAACTTCTATCATTATAACATAAATTAAATAGATCAAAAAATTCAAGCAAATCCAGAACAACATTCTGATATTATTTCAACCTCTTATTCTTTATGGCAAAATAAATATGGAATTAATTTACCACTAGATTGAAATCACCCTTGACAATAAAATATTTAATTCCATATTCACAACCAATCCTTAAACAAAGTAAGAGTGCCTCATACTCAGTAGTATTGTTCATGCAATCAAAAGAAAGCTGAAAAGAAAACATAAAACATTTACCATTGGGGGCATAGAAGACAACCCTAACTCCATTTTTGATATTGGATCAAGCCCCATAAAAGTACATATTCTAAATTTCATCTTCTTTGTTAGGTTCAACATCAAGAACAATAATTTATTCACTCATATCAACATTCCCAACAAACTTTCCCAAATCAACATCCATGTACATCACTTCATTGAGAGCATGCTTCACATCTTCAATCACATGTAGCATCTTTGTCTCTCTATAAATTCTAACCATCTTACCTTAAAAATAAAAGGTGACATAGGAAAGGTCCATCTATACACTTTTTTCCCACGCTAGTATCCCATTTACATGATAGTAGCATCCCCTATTTAGGTGGGTAGTCTACAACTACCATGTCCATGTTCAAGTAATTTCCTAGATGCACTACCCATTATATCACTAACCCCTTGAATTGTCCAACAATTGGAACCTATCATGAATCCATGGCATAACACTTGCCAAAGGCTGAAATTATCTTCACTTCAAGCTCATTTAGGACACCCAAGGGCATCACATTATAATAAGCTCTAGAATCAAACATCTAGTTGTGAATAATCATACCATTAATCATCAAGGTTATATAAAATGGTTCCACTTTTATATGAATTTCTATAAGTGTAGTCCCAAATATACCTTCAAATTAGGTTTAACAACCTCTTTTGATTCTTTATCTTCTTTTAGTGGTGATTGGGGTAAATCAACTTCATTTTTAGCTAAACTTTCACCAAATTCTAAATATTAAAAGGCACTCTTCTTATGTTTAGGTATTCTTAGTAACTCAACAAGTTACATGGTGATTTTTATTTGACTCAAAACTTGAGCCATATCATGCACACTATACTAAGGAAGAGATGTATTTGGTGGAAGGGTAATAACACCTTCATCTAGAATACAATCACTCAAGGCCTAACGTGGAGTAAGCTAGGATGGATTTGAAACCTTAACAATAGCCTTAAAAGGTGGATTTCATTTAAACCCATTTGTACCCTTGGGGGTGCTAGACAATATGGGTGTTTTATTTCTCTTAGAAAAGGTACCCCTAGGCTTATAATTTTGGGACATGGGTGCTATATTGGAAGCTTCTTGGATTGTTATAGCTTTGTTTACTTCCTTGATTGCATTCCCTACCTTTGGATTTGCAAGGGCAATGTCTTGAGGAGCAACACTTGTTGGCCTACTTCTCAATTTATATTATTTATTTTGGGAAGTTATTGCATTAATAAATAATTCCCTATCTTTAATAGATGGAATTCCCCTAAGATATTTATTAATCATCATAGAGTGTAAGTGATCAAAATCATGAATGGGTAATTCATATGCTTGTGACATATTAACATCACAAGTAAATTCAAAATTTGGGACATTATCTAATTTGACAACACTCCAAATATGATCAATCATAGTATCATCCAGTAATTCCATAGAGGCAGTCAATTAATTTCAAGGACTTTGACAATCAAACATAAAAATCTCATAGTTGGATGATGCATATTTAGTTTCGTCTAGATTTTCATCAAATTGTTTAGTAGTATCACATGGAGGGTGTGGAAGGAATCACTTATCACACCAATCATTATCTAAATCAAAATTTATAGCATTTACCTTAGAATTTTATGGATTAGGTACCTCCTTTCTAGAACCTCTATTTTGGTTTATGTCTATCCTTTCCTCCTGTGTAGGACTCTTTCCTTTATCATTTTATCGATGATAGAAATTATGCCCCCTTTGTGCTTGATTTGAACTTGGATACTGATCATAATTGGTAAACACACAAGGGACCCCATTTTAGCTCTAGACACCTTATATGACATTTATTTTATATTAAAGGCCAATGTTTTGATAGTTTCATCCAGGTTAGCTATCTTTGTGGGATGTGTCTTTTCCAAATTGACCAGTTTCACATATAACTACTTGTTCATGGGATTTTCCATAGCTTTGATGTTGTTCTCAATCTAAATGGCCATATTAGACACCTATTAGAGGTTAGTGGGAGCCTTATCCCTTAGTAAATATGTATAGTTCTTATCAAAGACATCATAGGATTTTATCAAGCATGATGTGTCATTGGGATTGATGTTTTTAGGTAGTCGCATCATGGTCTTGTTAAACCATGTGTTAAATTCCTACACACACTCATTAGGATTCTTCTTGATATTTTGAAATTTATGCAAGAGAAAAGTTTGATCAATCTTATCACCATACTAAATTCTAAAAACATTTTACATCTCTTCCTATGAATAAATGCATCTAGTGGGAAAGGAATTAAACCATTTACAAGTCACCTCTTCTAGCATGTGCACAAATAGCTTAATGCACACATCCTCATACTCAATCTCATAATCTTTATTAATATTTTTAAAGGACCTTAGATGATAATCACCACTCAATATGTTGTTCCCTTGGATTTTTGGGAGGCATTTCCTAATTTCATTTAGGAATTCATTAGGATAGCCTACCATTTCATCAAAATTAATAGGCCTAAATCTAGGAACATGGAATGCAAGAAGTGCATTCTCATATTTGTCCCTATACCTATGATTGGTTTAATAGGAGGTTCAAGAATAAATGGGAAAAGGAGATGAGGGGGTGAATCAGGTGGGCTTGGGAGATCAGACTTGATAAGGGATTTAGTTGGTTGAGAAGGAGCTGGAAAGTAAACTAGACTATGTGTTTCAAAATCAGTAGAAGAGTTATGATAGTCCTCAATAATGAGGGGATTATCAAAGATCTAAAGATTATTAGAATCTTGACAATACTTATTAGCTAAACTTTGACCTTCAATAGGCATCTAGACTTGTCCCTTTATTCTCTTATGAATATCTAAGGGTGGAATAAGTCTATTGGATGGGTCACCTTTGAAAGATGATCTCAGTCCTTCCAACCTTGCAAACAAGAATATACTCAAAATTTAAAGATAGAAAAATATTCAGAATAGGCACTAGTCTTTCTTGAAACTAGAGAATAAAGTTAGAGTCACTAATAGAATCATATTTATAGAATATAATAGTTGACAAACTATTGTGATACATACTAAAATTAAACTTGTTGAAGCTTAATGCCATAGAAAACAAAGACACTAAAATTTTCAAAATAATGTTCAAAAGGGATAAATACACCTTTCAAAATGCAATATTAGTAGCTCAATGTAATAAACTTAGTATAAGTTAAATTTTCAAGCCTTAAAACCTCTTGGCACATCCCAAGTGCAGTGTTATGATGTTGATATCCAAAATAGTCAGATCAGTGTAGTAATAATAAATAATTGCATAAGAATAAATACTCATGATGCTAGCTCTTTTCAAGATTTCTTGGAAACATAAGAGACCATAAGTTTAGTTTAGTCCTCAAAAATGGCACCAAAAGAGTGATGGTTCCTAGTTGTACACCTCTCTAGTCTAACCTTGCACAATTGAAGAAGATGGAAAATAATAATGAGAAATATACTAGAATGTCATTGTAGTTGGGGAAGGGTTTGGCATCAAAAATGGACTCGACTAGAGAAAATGACTAAGAAGCACCTATGGAGGGTATGTCTAGCTACTTTCTACTTTTGTCTCTATCTAAACCAAGGTGAGAGAACCTACGGGGTAGCTTACTCACATGGATAGATTATACAATTCAATCTCTATGGGGATTGTTGGCACAAGGAACAAATATGACCATAATATAACCAAGTTTTCACACTTCACCCATGAAGGGTTGTCACACAAAATGCACAAATTCTCTAATTCATACACAAGATACTAAAGATAGATGGAAAAAAGACTACAATCTTCATTTTGAATAATGTTCAACAACAAAGGTGTTGAATAAAATATAAGAATACTAGGATTTAAAGCACAAACTATAAACATCTTTCAAATAAGAGAGATCATTATACATTTTCAAGACAAATAATACTTATAGTATACAAATGGAATAGTATTTGTAGGGTAGGATAAGTTAGATGATTAAAAAGATGAGGGTGGCATGTTAGTGGTCTCCAAACAGTAAGGTATCTAGCATTATTTCATGAAAGTTTTCCTTAGTAGGGATATAGAAAACTTCAAATACAAGATAATGGTAAACACAAATTGATCCCTAAGATACTAGAACATACACTAAAAATATAACCTCAAATACTTTTTCCTTTTAAATTCATGAACCCAAAACACATTTCCAAATATAACTATAGAAAGGGATTTATAACCTAGGTACATGCTTACAATGACAACCAGTAATAAACACAAACCCAAATATCCAATTAGTATAAATTTTGAAACATATTATTGTGTTTTGTTAATAGGATACAATAATGATCCACAAATATTTTCCACTGACTTAAAAATACATATTACAAACATCAACACTTCAAAATGATTCCATGGAGAAAATCATGGTGAGATTTCTCTTTTTACAAGGGATACATAAACATACACTCAAATCTTGCTTATGGTTGTACAAATTTAACCACCTTATGAAGGGAGATAATAGCTACACACAATAGTTTATCCCATAATGTTTCTTGTAGAACCTAGACTTGGAGAAAATAGATGCCTAAATTAATTACCTAACACAACCAAAAACCAACAACCATAGAATAGAGGACAAATCCCCTATTTATACATTTTTAATCCTTCCCAAATATAGGACTATGGGCTATAATTTGTAAAAATTACATAACAGAATTTTCCAATCCCATCAAGATGATCCCAACTAGAAAATGCCTTTTGTTATGTCTAAGATTTTTATCTATTTGAAATAAATCATTTTTACAACTACCTCTACAAGTAATGATGAGGAATTTTAACCACTTGGAGATGATTTTAATCACTTGATTACATAGTTAGAGTGAGAAAAACATTTGAGGATCCAAATAGACTTTTTCTAAAATTTGAACCACCTAAAGATGCCCCTTTACACGTACCTAAAAGTTGTATCATGTGTAAGAGACCAAAAAAACTTTTGTTACTATGTGTAACAACATGGAGATGTTGGTTAAAGGTTTCTTGCATAGTTAGAACCTCCTGGATAACTACCTTTCTCTTTTTTGCATGCCATGGAAAAATCTATTATTATAATGATGGATTGAGAATGATCTAGTTGTGACATAAAATAATCCATATAGACCAAAGCTTACCACATATAAACATTTAGCGTGCCACATCGGATCCAAATGGGCATCTATGGGCTCTAAGAATGATTAAGTTTATTAATTTTCTCTTATCTAGATACTTATCACTTCCTCATGCAATTTGGGCCCTTTGAAAAGTTTGTCTTAGATTTCACTATTGGATCTACTCACCTGATCAAGCATGTGCTATTGATCTGAACCCAAAAGATCAAATGCCATTGGCTTATTAATACTCTATATAATGTGGTTACAATGCATGTCATCACTACATTCACTTTAGGATTAGTTTTGAAACCTTGACTTAATGCACCCCATTGATCAGAAAGTGTATGCTTAACTAAGTACCATCGATCAATGAGAACATGTTTGAGCCTTATCATGCACTGAAAGATTGAATTTTTTATTTTAAACTTGAAACATCTAATATTGAGTGCCTAAAGGAACATGTTTTATTAGATCATGATCTGAGAGGTAGAGCATCATTGGATATTTCCTATTCTTGACCTTGAGCATATACCACATGGTAGTCCTATGAGCCTCTTATGTACCTTGGATTCTTCATATTTGATCATGTACCATTAGATCACCTTGCTCCATACCAACACATGTCATTAGATCTACCTCTATTTGAAAACAAATGACTACTTCATGGGGTGTAAAATTAATGCTCATAAAACCATCCTTGAGCATTTGAATCCTAATGGCTACTTGTTACAGCTTAAAGTTGACGTCCACACACCTATGGAATGATGTCTATGAGACCATCATATTTTTAATTTGAAAATTATTTCATGGACTTTTTTCTATGTAAATTTTATCAATGAGATCTTTATCTTCAACATTCATGTTTGCTTCAACACTTCTACTTTGGGCTTTTCTTTATCCTTGACACTTCTACTTTAGGATAGTATTTATCCTTAACACTTCCACTTTGGGATTTTCTTTGGCACAATTATCCCATAATAATTCTTTCAAGAATTCTTTTAGGATAATTGTCTTAGACAAAATTTTTGAGAGAATTTCCCTAAAGGATTTTGACTTCACATTTTTACCATAAGAATTAAGTCTTCAACCTTTTGTGTTCAGCAGGACTATTATTTTAGATATTTTATTCAAAATAATTTCATTGAAGAAATTGAGATTTGAAATTTTCCTAAATAATTTGAACTTTCCACTTTTCTTGAAGAATTACAATTGTTTCAAACTTTTTCTATAGGTAAGATGCCAAAAAGAATTCAGCCTTTGGATTTTTGCCTTCATCAGAATAATTATTTTGAACATTTTGTGTGAAAAATTTTCCTTGAAGGAAATTGTCTCTTATACTTTTTCTAAAGGAATTGGACCTTTGTACTCTTTCTAAAATAATTGAGACTTATCTCCTTTTATCTTTGTCCAGATAATTGTTTCAGACATTTTATCCAAAATAATTTCCCTGAAGGAAATAAGACTTTGACCTGTAACAAATTTTCCAAAAGTACCCTTTGACCATTTGAACATACCCCCCCTTTTTTTTTCTAAAAGTACCTTTCAATTTTTTTGTCAAGGGCACTTTCCCTACATAATTTTCCTTCGGCCTTTGGAATGGCCCTTCATATCTCTTGAAAGTGCCCTTTGAATTTATTGGAAGTGTCTTCTAGATATTTTAAAAGTGCCTTTTAGACTATTTGAAAGTGTCATTTGCCTTCAAACTTACCCTTCAAACATTTTAAAGGTGCCCTATGGAAAATTTTCAAGGGAAAAATGCCCGAAGGAATTGACCCTTCAAAATTTTTGTAAAGGTAAAATGACCCTTCAATATTTTTGTACAGATAAAATGCCTGAAGTAATTGACCCTTTGAGAATTTTGTATAAAATAAATTCCCAAAGGAATAATCCTTTGGAATTTTTGTGCTGATAAAATGCTTGAAGGAATAATCCTTTAAAATTTTTGTAGACCTATTAGCCAAAATAAATAAGTCCTTACAATTCTTTCAAGCCTTTTGTGTGGGTAAAATGCCTAAAGGGAAAGTGCCCTTCAAAATTTTGTTATGGACAAATATTACAAAATAGATGACCTAAAATAATGGAAATATCCCTTTAGGATTTTTATGTAGATAAAATTACTAAAGTAAATGGCCCTTTAGAATTTTTGTGTGGAAAAAAATACCAAAATAATATGGTCTTCAAATAGTTTATGTGAACACCTTTTCCAAAGGACTCTAAGGACTTTGTACCAAAAATAGTCCAAATTAACACAAGGAAATACCTAATGTAAAGTTCCCTAAGGAAATACACTAAGTAAAGACCAATTTAAATCACTTATCCTTTTAATCATGAACTTGATCTCTTCAAAAAAACACTTTGAAATAGTAGTTGGGCTAATGACTTATAAATTGATACTTTGACAAGGGCCCAATTACTCCAGTGCAATTTTGGGCACTAACACATCCCACCACACTTATAAATCCTAGTCTCTAGATTGGATTTTCACTTGTACACCAAGATCCCATGTATGTATTATCCCCAAATAAACACTTTCATGCTAGCGTATCCACCCCTCTTTATGACTTGAACTCTAATACCAAATATAAGGATATTAATTCACCAAATAAGTAAAATAATAGTAATAGATCCTAGTTATATGAAAATATATCAAAAAAAATGAATAATAGATAAGCCACATTGAGTGGGAAACCTCCCAAATACTTGTAATAAGAAACTAATACTCTTATATGATGATGAACAACTAACACTAACTCCTATTTATAGTCTACCAAGCCCATGAACAACCCATAAGCCAACTTACTAAGCATATGAGTGCATAGAGAAATGTAAAATAGTATGAAAAAGGGTTATGCAAGATACAAGTAATATACACATATCCCTAGACATGATAATGGTAAAGGGAATAATATAAATGACATGTCTAACATCAAGAATGTAATTATTTGGTAGTTAAATAGTCAAAAGCATGAATGTCTCATTTTCAACATATAAATAAAGAATAACTCATTCTATAAAGGTAGTTTGTGTATTTGTATGAGAAATAATAACTCATATTCAGCTTGAAATGCATGAAAGAATGTTCACCCACATCTCTCATGTCATCTCTAGGTTTATAAATCTTGTTCAAGTCTTAATAAGATAACAAATGCATCCAAACTTCTCTTAGTCTACCAATATAGTTTACAAATAGTTCAAATGACAACTTCATTTGATCACAAATTTATAGACAAGGTAAATGGGGGAAAATTCTCTTCAAGAATGTTTTGGGGGTGATTTCACTTACTAGCAGTGCCATTGGTTTCTAGATATAGGGTCTAACCTCTATGAACAAACCTTAAGAATATTAGTCACTCAAAACCCTTTTTAAACCTTAATATCAACTTGATGGTAGTAAAAGTGAAGGAAATGGATCTAAATACATTATTTTTCCATGTAAATAATTAGATCATGTTCCCAACTTCATGAATGTCCTCTACACATAATTTTATGGTATGGTCACCTATATGCACATGAGAAATACTAGGTTTTGTAGAGATTTAAAGAAAAAAATAGGGTTTTTAGTATGTTGAATAGTTCAAGATCATGGAAAAAGTGTTGTATATTTTTTCACAACCCTTTAGGTTTAAAAATCTACTCATTTTCCCTTGAAGGTGCTTCTACATTTCTAGAATGTAAGATAGTCATAAGGTGTTTATGAGAGAGGGCTAGTATGGTCATTGAAGAAGGATAGAATTGAACTATTTGATATAAATAGTAACATAACATGGATTGAAAACCCTAAAACATGCTCATTAGCCTAGTTGTATAGTTCTAAGAAAGTCTCATATCCATTATAATGGCTAGTAGCAAGGAGAATGAGCTTTCTTCCCATTGCAGCCTAATTGGCCAATGTGAGAAGTTCATAAGGAGATTTTGAGGTTTGTAAGGTGTATCAAGGATGATTATTTTAGACTAATAAGAACAATAAGAAACTCTTTAGTATATTTATCAAAACCCCAAAGTAACTAAAGTACTGATGGGAAGAGATATATCTCCTGTAGTCATATAAAATGTGAAATTTGGTTACTTGAGTATGGATAATGACACCCAATCCATAGGTCCTACTTACTTGCACAACCATTTTAGGCTTTTATTTCATTAATTACCAGTCATCCACATCCTTCCAAACTTATCCCTTATAGAATTAGGTAGCTCTCTTAGGCCTAGATCCATCCCCCCTAGTCTCATTCCCTCTAGACAATATCACCCAAGTTGGACAAGAGTGCTAAAACCCAAGGTGTCCAATTTTTAGTGTTATTGTCCAAGTGTAATTTTGGTCTTAATGGTCATATTTTCTTGAATCCTTATCATAATTCATGTTGGCCTAATGTGATTTAATTTAACCCACAATCATTAATTCCCCTATAAAATGCCATTCAAAGTCCATTTAGATGGGTTGGCACTCATTTACAAGAGAGAAGAAAGAATACAAGAAATACTACTCAAATACTCTTCCCTATTCTCTACATATAGCCATCCAATAGTATTTCAATCTTATTCAAGCCTTTACACTAGTCCCTAGTAATTCCAAGTACACACAACACATTTAGTTAAATTTTAATCACACTATTACACCAAGCACTTCAATGGGAGAACTACATATATATTGATCCCTCCTTATAGTATTGGTATGTAGGCAACTTGCCCACACACAGGGTGTGAAGCACATCTAGAGTATATTTTACACACTAACACATTTTACCTATTTTCCAAAGTTCTATTTAATTTCCTAAAAAACACAAGCACATGATGAATCAAATCTATAGGGAATTATGTTAACAACAAGGATCTAAAATTTGGTATGCAAGCTCACACAAACATTTTAAATAAACCCCAAAAAAATCATATCTCTATGAGAATTTTAGACAATAGCAGGAAGACCAAGACTATAGTGTGAGATAGTAGGGTGTCTTAATTTTTTATAGTCCTATCCCAATAAGAAATGCACTCTAAATCTTAGTTTCTGATAGTTTCCTAGTTTTTTTCCTCTAGTATCAGACTCTATCTCAACCATAACAACCTAGAATAAGCTAAGTCATGTTTGCTTTCACTCATTACTATTTTTAGAAAAGGTAAAAATACAACTTGTTTAAATAAATTAGTGGCTTAATCATTGCATATTATTTATTAATTTTATCTACTCAAAACCATTTATTATTTAGGAATTAAACATCTAATTTCTAAAAAATAGTAAATTATTTGGTGAACCTGACTTACTTCAAAATTTTCATAAAAACCCTAGAAAACCTAGGGTAAATTATTAGCTAATTTTTCCCATAAATTTTTGAATTTTATCTTGAATATTAAAATTATAAATTCCTCTCAAATTTTACAATTTTGTAGTAAATTTTCAAAAATAAATTTATTTCAAACCCTAGTTGCATTGACTAACTCCCAATAATTTTCCAGTCATTTTTTGAATTTTTAGTTGCATATTAAAATTAGATAATCACATTAAATTTAAAAAATTCATAATAATTTAAAAAATATATATATCAAAACCCTAGTTACATCTACTAGGTCCCATTAAATCACTAATTTTCCCATAAATTTCTGAGTTTTATCTCACATATCTAACTCAACAATTCAATTTTTATTTAAAAAATTCATACTATTTTGCAAAAATTATTTTAAAAAAAATCCTTAGTTTCATATACTATCTCCTATTTGGATTCTTGAGGTATCAACTTACATGTTTGGGAGCTCTGTATCTTTTTTATGTATATTCTAGTTGCTTGTTTAGATTATATCAGTTTAATATTTTCTACTATTATCCAAGTTGTTTTCTTTATTCTACCTAAGTTCCTTAAATCTCTTCCTTCAAGATGAAGTGTAAAACTTAGTGTCAATCCTCTTTAATTCACATATATTCCTTCAACTTGACCATATACAATGGATAAACAACCAGTTCAGACTCTATCTATAGATTTTACACATCCAAATTACACCAATTTTAATCATAATGATTCAAACAATGAGAAATATGAAAATAACAATGATGATGCACACATTGATGCTCATGTTCTACCACATTAGACTACTGACCCACTTTCACCCATTGTTGATAATGAAGTTGTACTCAACAAAGATTTGATCCTCCAAAGTTTTAGAGAAAGACTCAAGGAGCAACCTCAAGATCATACTCTTATATTACAATCTCTCATAGAAATTAAAAAGCCTAAACAAGTTGATTTTTCCATTCCTATAGAGTAACCAATTGAAAATGACACTATGGGGGAAACTATGTCTCAACAACCCCATATAGTAGCCCAACCTACCTCTATGCCACCAATTACAACTAGTACATCCATATCTCCTAATGTGGAAGCTCTTGTGTAAGAGATAATATCTCTTCAATCCAAGGTGATACATTTTAAGCAAGGTGCCACTAGACCTATGTAGGCTTTGGATTCTTTTACTCTTCTAAATACACCATTGGCATGTCACATTGCTTCCACACTCTTGAAATAAGGTTTTGTTCAACCTAAGCTTACTCTCTATAATGGAAATGGTGATATAGAGACACATTTGAGAGTTTTTCATGCAACATGCTTGGATTATGTACCAAATGACTAGCTACTTACCAAAATATTTCTATGGAGTCTAAAGGATTATGCTTTGCAATGGTTTTATAGTTTATCAAATCAGTTCGTCAATTCATTTAATCCTTTAGTTGGCATGTTCCTAGCACATTTTAGTATCAACACTAGTGATAACGTCTCTTATGCAAAAATTACACAATAGAAACAAAAATCAAATGCGCATCTCACAAACTATGTTCTTCAATATAAGACCATCTTGGATAAGATGACTAGCCCCATGGTAGATCAGGAGTTACAAGATCTCTTCAAATAGATCCTTCTACCAGAAG